>OZ059827.1:14158160-14758160 GCA_964057195.1 Orthosia cruda | reverse complement strand
CAGCAGGGTGAAATTATTTCAATTCACCGCGTCCCACATGCACACCAGCAAAGCTACAGACCGAAGAACATAATTGTGAAATTGGCATCACGTATATTGCGTGACAATCTCCTTAGTGCCCATCGATTACGTAAGGGACTTGCCACTGACCAACTTGGCATATCAGGATCTTCGCTACCAATATATACGCATGAGCACCTTACCTTGAAGAACAAGCACTTATTTCGCGAGTGTCGAGAAGCTGCATAAAGGCACAATTATAAGTTCCTGTGGGTTAAGCACGGAACCATACTTATTCGCGAAAAAGAAGGGGCAAGGGCTTTCGCTATCCGAACCTCGCAAGATATCGCGAAAATCAAGCCTGGATTCTCAACGCCGATTGACAACAAAGCCGCTGCACGAGTCGCTTAATGGCTTGCTCGATGGTTCTAGATCTGCACGTCTTTTGGGATTGTCGAGTATCTTTTTCATTGGTTCCCTATGTACGTATTTCTATTTGTATTTCCTGACCTATTATAATTGCAAAGCAGAGTTTATTGTTCTAAAATACTGTTTCACCTGCGTGAAAGTGCTATCTAACTTTGTAAGTAGTTTTATGCAAACATTTGCTATTAGTTTTTTGTTAGGCGGCAACATATTCTTAATTTTTATGGTACATATTTTAGTCAAAAACTGTATGTGCTGGCTGGTGTATTGTTTATTTTTATTGTTATGGTTGATCTATTTTCTCGAGATTTGCTTGTTTCTTGTACTTTGTTCGTTCCATTTTGTTGCTTCACTGAACATCAATTTTGCGATTACGTTTATAACGGATAATGCTTGGGTGGCTTCTATTTCTTGTAATTTCCTTTACAACAATGACTGATAAATTAGTCATATATTACCAAAACTGCAGGGGAATCCGCACTTAATTGCATATTCTTTACATGAATATTTTAGCCAACTGTTACGACATAATAGTTCTGACTGAGACCTGGTTGACACCCGAGATATTCAATAACGAGTTAATTAAATAAATGTTACGAGGTATATCGATGTGACCGTGATCGCGTGGCCACTAAGAAGAAGAATGGAGGTGGTGTTCTCGTTGCGATTTTGAAGGGCTTGCACTCAGTCGGAATAAATCTGCGTTCATCTATGAATGGAAACATAGAACAGATTCTTGTTCAGTTGCCAAGCTCAGTGAGAGGTAAGTTCCAAGTCATTGCGGCAGTGTATATACCACCTAGAACGCCTGAGTGTGTTTATGCCGAATACTTGGACTTATTGCAGGCACAAATTGAGGACAGCTACGTTGAAAAACTCTATTTGTTGGGAGATTTCAATTTGCCAGAGGTCGATTGGGTTGATGCACAGACGATGGATCACAATTTGGTCTGATCTGTAGAGGTAATTCACCTGTATGTGGTCACCTGAGTGTTTTTATGTCCTTTCTAAATGCTCATCAATATAACACTATAAAAAATCTGAACGGAACAATATTAGACTTAGTCATAAGTAACGATGATTGCACTGTTTCCATACCCACAGATTACTTATTGCAGCTTGATAACCACCATCCCCCATTATGTATATTCATCTCGCTACGTTTGACCCAGAGTCCAATGGCACGCAAGAGTTTAAAAAAATATAATTACTTAATTAATGACGACTTGAAGAAAATAAATTGGAATGACGCCTTGATTTGCCAATCCGTTGACACATCCCTTGAAACGTTCTATAACATTATATTTGGTATTATTAAAAAACACGTACCCTTGACTAACTGCAGATCTTTTAAGTTTCCTGAGTGGTTCTCAAAGCCTCTTATACACATTTATAAAAATAAGGCTAGGGCTTGGGTTAGATAGAAAATGTATCGCAATGTCTCAGACTATTAGCAATTCTCATTATAGCAATTCTCACTGTACCGTTCTAGATTCCAAGATGAATACAAAATTTGCTACAAAAAAATATATGAATTATGTTGAGGATGGTATTCGGCACAATGTGAAGCATTTTTGGACTTTTATCGCCAATAGGAAGAAATCTGCAGGCTTTCCATCGACTATGAAATTTTACAATCAGACCACTAATAACCGAGAAAACATTTGTAATCTTTTTTCCGACTATTTAAATACTGTTTATGAAACATCGACTTCTGCTAATATACCAAATACGTACAGCGACTACTCTGAAGTCTGCACACTTTTAAATGACATGCATTTCACTATTGATGATTTCCTCTCTGTGAGAGGAAACTGTAGCACCAGCACAAGGGTTCTGGTGATGGGTGGCAGAAGTCTTAATTTTGTTTTGTTTTAGAATATGCCCATATCCTCACGACTTTTCTCCGCACCCTTAAGTGAGTAGTGGCCATTAAATAATTTACAACTCACTACAACTCGTAAGTTGCGGTCGTTTTAGTCCAAACGACCGCAACTTACGAGTTGTAGTGAGTTGAGTGACCGACTACCTCTAGCTAACGCTGAATGTTGTTGTTGCTAAATGGTAAAAGAGCATTACCTGTCACTATAATTTTTATTCTTCTCCTTTCTCTGTTATATAGTTGATATGTATTAGTATATATATGATTGTATTATTATTATATAATATTGTTTATTGTATTGTAGTTATTGTTTTGCTCAAAATATTATTTTTATTATTTCACGGAGCATAGGCGTATATAGGGAACATTTTTTTTACTTACAAATTATTCGAATCATGTTTCATATCGATACCTTAATTTGACAAAAGTATTCTTAGATGGTTTTGGTCATATTGAGTTGATGAAAGAAAGGCGACTAAAGTCAGTAAATCTAAGAAGTCCGTTGACGTTTCTTATTTTACATGCCGCGATAACTTTCTACGTAAGAAATTGAAAATCAAATTCAAAATCCTAATTAATTACCATGTTACCCATACACTATAACAACGAGTATCATTCGCAAGCATCAAATTTAATTATTATTTTATAGCTGTTAAAACGGGCATTTTATTTTCTGGCAACTTTAACTGAAATTATTTACGATTTGCTTGAGGTCGTGGGTTGTGTGAATGTTACTTTTTCAATTTATATGTTCTTTCTAAGTTTATCTTGGACATCGCTGACAATGGCGAAGGAAAACATAGTAAGGAAAACTTGACTTATAGTTAGTATTTGTAAGTTTGTGCTCTATTGGTGTAATTCCTGCAAGGTGTTCCAGTGCGAGGTTAAACAAATAAATAAAAATATCATCATCAGCCTATTAATGTTCCCACTGCTGGGACACAGGCCTCCTCTCTGTGAGAGGGGACGGGCATGATCCACCACGCGGGCCCTGTGCGGGTTGGTGGATGTCACATGTCTTCGAATTTTGTAGTTCTAGGACATGCCGGTTTCCTCACGATGTTTTCCTTCACCGTTTTTGAGAGCACTGGTGATGAAATAATTTACACAAATTATAGCGCCTGCCTGGGTTCGAACCCACGACCTACAACTTGTAAGTCGCGGCCGATACCACTGGGCCACCACTGCCCTCAAATAAAAATAAAAAGAACTTAAATTAAGCAAACAGATTATGATAATATAAGATTCTTAATCTTATAATACTCACAACGGATCTTTGAGTCTCTGAATTGGCTACAAGGCCCTGCGCAGTAGCTTTTTGTGTCAATGTTGAAGGTGAAGATAGCTGTCTCTTTCATTCGCTTACGTTTGTCGCATAACTCTACGCAATAGTGTCGATGAGAAACTGTTTCTTGCGCAATGGTTGGCAGAGCCAATTTCAGAGACACAAAGATCCGTTGTGACTATTATAGCAGGTGGCGTTCTATAGTTTCTGCCTACCACAATGGGAAAAAAGCGTGAGTGTATATATGTATGTACATGTAGGTATGCCCGAACTAAAACTTATAATTTGTGCCATTTAAACTTTTAAATGGTTAAAAAAATTCACAGCTACACGCACTCACATACAAACGTAACTAAATCAAACTAGCTTATTAAAGTAACTTCACAGTCACAAATTATCTTCATATAAAATCTTCGAAGATAACAATTTCATCGAAGGTTCGTCTTGACAACTTTGATTCCATTTACTCTTCCTCAACTTTTCTATTCAGCTACCAAACTTTCAAAAACTCGTTAAAATACACAATCGAGCATTAGATTTAGAGAAGAAGTTCGCAAAACAGTCATATTGCCGTCCTTTAACTAGAGTGTCACTAAATGACATTTGGCCGATTTTGATTTTTTTAATACCTCCGTAATAAGCAAAAAATTGTCTATAGATCTATCCAAACAATATTTTCTAATATCAATAGATTTCGCAAAAAACATTTTTTTTTTGCGACATCTTTTACGCCCCGAATTACGATTTAAACTAAAATAGTGCATATTCGAAAGTGCGCAATCAGATTTATTTTTGACACCGGAAACCCTCGCATAAGATTTATAGTTGATAAACAGCACCGATTTTTATTATTTCGTGGTTTTATATTTTTCGTCTAAGTATAACTCAAAATATGATTTTGTCAGATAATGACGCTCTAGCTATAGGCCGGCAGCATAGACGATGATCGAGCAAAAAGAAAAAGGAAAAGTATGTGTTACGAAAGATAGAAAAAGTTTTTCAACACAGACTTTGTGTTATTTACACATGTGCTCAAATAGATTTCTAAAGGCGTATCATTTCGACATAAGTTTTTTCTAGCTTTCATAATATTTGAATTGATTTTCTTTTGTTTTTGTTGCCGTTCGCAAGTTGTCTTGTCTAAGAACTTGATTATGATAATGTTACGTGTGATTCTTGGGAAAAATACAACTGAGATGATAAAAAGTTGCTGGTAAGGTAGCTTTTGAACATGGTTTCCAAATGGGCAATTGTTTTGGAAACAACTGTTGACGGTGCTGTTTCGAACATAAGCCCATCTGTTTTTATAATTTATTTTTTGGTTTGGAGACGGGTCTCATGTTCACTATTTTTAACCCCCGATGGAAAAGAAGGCGTTATAAGTTTGCCTGTGTATAATGAAAATCGGTTCAGCCGTTCAAAAGTTATGGGCGTTTTACTGTTTGAATTGGGGTATTTTCGCAAGATATCGTGTAATAATTTAGTGTTTAATTGATTATCGATCGAAGCGTGTTTACTACCTACTAGATAAATTATATATTTAGTAAGAAAAATTTACTGTTTAGAATATTACATTTAAAATGATTCCGCCTAGCATTTTCCCAACTACGTTGGGGTCGGCCACAGTCTGTACCAGTACTATTATTTAATTGATTATAAAATTATATTCAAATGTGTGGCATTCATGAAACTATATTGACAACTTGTTGAAGACTAAAGTGTTTCAGTCAAACAGTTTTGCTTAAACTATCCAACTCTGATAAGAGTAGCTAAAAATATATCTGCATGTATTTAGGAAAGTTCAATCACAGATTAATCCATCACAAGTTTTTTTGAACATTTACACATACTAAATCAAACTAGCAACGTCATAATTATCTAACTAAAGCTCTTCATTCAAACATTTAGATGTATGACTTCATTCAGTCCCATATCTTATTCATGCTAAGTTCAGGGTATATTCCTTAAAGGCCGGAGATTTCCGGCAACTCTGGTCGATGGCTCCCTTATTAATGTCTGCTAGTTTTGACCCCGACCCCGATTGACAGTACTGAAAATAGTTGTCTATTTATTTCTATGACTGTTTATAATAATCTGTCTTTAGGAATTTTTCTTCAATTGTCAATTGCCCCAGGTTCAATTTTTTACCCCCAACGTAAAAAAAGGGTGTTATAAGTTTGACGTGTATTGCATCATAGCTCCTAAACGGATTAAGCGATTTTGTATTCGTTTTTTTTATTTGCGAGGTGACCTTTTTTGTTTATATCGAGAGTATTCTTAGCTATGTTGAATTGTTTTATATATGTATGTACAAATTGGTTTAAAGCAAACAAGTTGTCACTAAATGAAAAAAAAAAACTTTCTTGTTCTTTTTTTCTCTTTTTGTTAAAGAAATTGACTCACGCACTGTTCCGTTGTTGTTGAATTATGTAATTTACATATGCTTGCAATATTTGTAAGTACGAGTATGTGAGAACCATGTTCCTATTTATCAAATGAATAAATTTACCTGTTAGTGTTTATAATACTTTATATCTTTACGTAATATAGTAGTGTTAGCTTGGATGCATCGTCCTCACGTTTATGAATTAATGTATGTATGTAAATATTGTAAAACACTTTTTTATTGTAGATGTGGAGTTTCTTGTCCTTTCTTCTCCATAACAAGCTACTTTTCCGAATGGACGGTAGAATCAATTATCGTTGCTTATAAATTTAAATTTTTGACGTTCGAAAGTGCCGCTTAATAACCTAATTGAAATAAAGATATTTGGCATTTGACTTCATTCTTAGCTATGTTTGATGAAAATCGGTTCAGCCGTTCTAAAATTATGGGCGTTTTACTGTGTGAATCGCGTTGTTTTCGCAAGATATCGTGTCATAATTGCGTATTCAATAGATAGTCGATCGAAGCTTGTTGCTACTATTAGATGAATTATTTAGTTTTAAAATCATGAAACAAAAATGTGTTGAAGGTTTTTTAAACTTACGTGTTTTATATCAATTTCAAATAAATTCTTGGTAAAACACTATAATTTCATTGAATGAGCTCATTATGTCCATTACCGCCGTCGGTTTATTAGATCAGCACTTGGAGTGAAGTGAAGCGCACTTCGTAAACGCTCTCTAAAGACAGGCGCCGACTGAAAGAGCAAATGACTACTCGGAACAGTGAGAGAGATATTTAGATTTCTTTACAGTGAAAGAAAGTGGAGATTAACCTAGGTAAAGACATTAACCGAGTACTAGGCAACCTACAGATAAACTCGGTAAATAAATCTTTGTTCTAACATTGTCGAGTTTCAGAAAACGTTAATGCTTTGGAATTCGACACTATTTCTGATTATTACGTCTTTTTACTTTAGCGTTATTGGTATTTTTCAAATTTTAGTGTTTAATGTTACCAAATGCAAATAAATCAAAGTCTGTTAATGTTCCCACTGCTGGGACACAGGCCTTCCTTCTGTGGGAAAGAGAGTCCACTCACTACCGTTGTTGATGTCCTAACGGGAAAAGCTTTGAGTTTTTATTAGCTTAATTAAAAACAACTCCAAATATTTATTATTCTTTTATCCCATATTTTATCCCAAATTATTTTTCAAATATACACAATAACTTTCTTTAAAAGTTTTATTTATTGTTTTTTTATTTAATTTTATTGTATAGACATGCTCGCGTTTGACCACAATCTCGCCTGATGGTATGCGATGATGTGGTCTACAGTGACATACTTGCCAAGAAGAAACCTATTCACTATTGACTTAAATACCCCAGGTTTGTAGCTATCAGGAAACAAAGACTCCGGCAAGGAATTCCACTCCTTAGCTGTTACACACAATGAAAGTATATCCAAAACGCTTTGTACATATGGGCGGGATGTCCACCATATACCGGTGGCGCATTGCCTTACGTCCTGTTGTCCGATGTTGGAAAATGCTACGTGGCATCAAATTGTGCAGTTCCATCGCATACTTCCCGAAATATCACCGATAAAAACTGACAGGCTGGCAAATCGGCGTCGATGTTCAAGGCTCTAGAGCTTTGAATTGACCAGTGTGTCGTAGCTGATAAGCCTCTTGGCACCTTTTGTCGATCGACTCAAGTGCATCAAGTTGGTATTTGGCAGATCCGTCCAAGAACTGAGAGCAATTCTCCATGCATGCCCGAACTTGCGCTTTATACAAATTGAGAAGCTGTTCAGGCGTGAAGTACCGTCTCATCTTTGCAAGGATCTCCAAATTTTTTTTTGCAGCCAACTGAGCCTTTGCCTCAATGAATGAATCAAAATTGAGGGTCGATGTTAAAGTAACACCAGGAAGATCAAGATGGTCTGTTATCAGCACGGTTACACCACAGAAAGATGGAGCCGTGTGAAATAGGCTCTTTTTTTGCGGCAAAAAGACACGGCTGGGTATTAGCAGCATTGAAACTGACTAGATTAGCATCGCACCATTCGGAGACTGCCTCAAAGAAAGGTTTAAGCACCCAACCATGGCCTCCCGGAGAGACCGGATCTGAGGCCCAGTAGCCCGTCCGCCGGACACGAATCTCTCAGCAACCGCGGTGTTTTCTGCGTATCCAAAGGTTCCGGGTGTTAGCAGGTCATTGATGTGCAGCAAAAACAGTGTTACTGAGAGCACCGACCCTCAAGGTACTCCGGCTTTAATACATAACTGACCGGACGAGTACCCATTAATAACCATTCTGATGGTGAATATACCGAGGGTCGACTTGGAGATGGGGTAACTAAATTAAACACTGGACTGGTAACTAATCTCGTATATTAATATGTACCGAATCACAATGTATATATAGTACTGCTCACACACAAGAATAATACTTCAAAATTCCTTAGCTAAATGACGGTAACAAAACGTTAGCGCGAGTTAATTTGACGCCAACGCCATCTAGGGAATTAAGAGTCAAACTTCGTTTACATTAAAAGTGATGGCGCTATGATCTAATTGACCTGAACATACCGCCCACCAAGGACACAATGCAGAATGTCCTTATTAACGGCCGCCCACCATGCAACGATAAAGGGTCAAAGCCAAAACAAACAAAAATAGCACTAAACTGCACATATGTCTTCGGTAGTAAATATGTAACTAAATATTTGGCTACAAAATAGTAGCAAATGTTACACAGTTTAAATTTTATCAACCAATCTTATAATTAAATACAATTATCATGAAACCTTAACTAAACTAACATTAATAATTGGATTACTGGACCACTGGCAATACACATAACTTGGATATCGGCCTTTTAACAATTGAAGCCTTCGTGCGTAAGGTCACTACCCGAGTAATACCGTCAGGTCCACAATGCTTTTGCTCAATCCTTCCCAATAACCACTTGCCAGGAGGCATGTCATCCTCTTTCACTAGTATTACATCGCCAACAGATGGTTCTGGATTTTTATGAGCCCATTTGTGCCGTTGCAGAAATTGATTAAGATAATCATTCGACCACCTTCGCCAAAACTGCTGCATCATTCTCTGCTGGAGTTGCCAGCGTTGTAAACTATTAACATTAGAATCCTCGTAATTTGAGTCCGGAACTAAAACAACTGGCTCTCCAATCAGAAAATGACCAGGTGTTAATATTTCAACCTTATCTTGATCCTCCACATAGGATAATGGCCTCGAATTGAGGCAGGCTTCGATTTGAGCCAGCACAGTAGCCATTTCTTCGTACGTTAGAGTGGTGTTTCCTATGATCCTCTTTAAATGGTACTTGGTAGATTTAATTCCTGCCTCCCAAAGGCCCCCAAAATTTGGCGCGTGAGGGGGAATAAAGTGCCACTCAGTGCCATTAGTAGCGAGATATTCTGCTAATTCCGAATTAAAATTAGATTTTTCTTCATTATATAAATAAAGCAATTCACGTGCAGCGCCTACAAAATTAGTACCATTGTCGCTGTACAACTCAGTGCAACGACCACGCCTAGCCACAAATCTTTTGTACGCCGCCAGGAAACCTTTGGTACTCATCTCACTAACCGCCTCTATATGCACTGCTCGAGTAGACATGCATATAAAAAGCGCAATATAGCCTTTATATGACTTGTTCCCGCGTCCTTTCGATACCCTTATGTTTATTGGTCCTGCATAATCTACTCCGGTACACAGAAATGGTTTGTTTGGTGTCACACGTGCCGATGGTAGCTGCCCCATAAGTTGCGTCCGTGCTTTGGCTGAATATCTAATGCATTTAACACAGCCCCTTACATATTTTTTCGCTAGCAACTTAACCCCTATAATCCAGTACTTGGATCTTAAGTACGTGACCATAAGCTGCGGGCCCCCATGCATGGTTTTTGCATGAGCGTCAGCAATCAGAAGTTCGCTCAGAAAAGATTCCCGTGGTAAGAGGACTGGGTGTATGCGATTATAACCCAATTGAGACATTTCAAGTCTTCCTCCAACTCTTATTATTCCATTAGAGTCCATAAAAGCATTTAACGAATCCAGATTCGACTTTTTCTTTTTTATCTTACTATTTTTTGAATCTTTCATTTCCTCTGAAAACTCCTCTTGGCATTTCCTTATGCATGTGTCCATGGCATCTTCAAGTTCCTGTTTCGATAATTCTCGTGTACTATGTTTAGTAATTGCTTGTTTCCTTAGACTCAAAAACCGTCTACAGTAAGCTATTACTCGAATTAATCTCGACAACCTGGAAAACTTATTCCAGACAGTAACTCTTTCAACCACCGTCGTGTGTGTTTTAACTTTTTCCAAATGTGTTACGAGATGCTTAGGCCTTTTGTATTCTATTACCTGCTGTCGCAACAGATCCGGACCATTCCACCATATATCCGTAGAATTTAATTCAGCTGGGCAAACACCGCGGGAAGCACAATCTGCGGGATTTTGCTTAGACGATACGTGGGACCAGTGGTATGTATCTAAGATGTTTAAAATATCCGAAACTCGATTGGCTACAAAAGTTTTCCAGCGGCTAGGATGACTATTGAGCCAAGCTAGCACCACCTCACTGTCTGTCCATGCATGCCAGTCAAGCTTCTGGATACCCATTACTTCTCCTACTTCAGCCATTAATTTGGCTAGAAGAACAGCCCCACAAAGTTCTAGTCTTGGTATAGACACTTGTCTAATGGGTGCAACCTTCGTTTTTGAAGTGACCAAAGAGATGTGAATGTTTCCTTGGTGATCCACGACTCTGAGATAAATATCGGCTGCATACGCCATTTTGGAAGCATCTGAGAAGCCATGCAGTTCCTTCTTTACGTTAGTAGCAGTATGTAGCCATCGTGGGATTTTAACCTCCACCAAAGAAGATAAGTTGTGATGGTAAGTAGCCCATTCATGTATTAAATTATTAGGAATTTCTTGATCCCATTCCAAACCTGCCAACCATAATTTTTGAATGAACGTTTTGGCTAATATAATACTAGGCGCTAACCATCCTAACGGGTCAAACAACTTAGCTATGTCGGAAATAATTTTTCTTTTTGTTATAGGTGCAGCTAGCGGCGGAAGTTCCACCGAGTACTGGAAGAAGTCATCGCATGAGTTCCAGGTAAGTCCCAGTATCTTTGTAACATTATCAGTTTTTATCCTTAGTTCTTCCTCTGTAGTTCTTTTACCATACCTGATTTTATCTAGTAATGTTTTGCTATTACTCCTCCATTTTTGCAAGTGGAAACCCCCTTTAGCTAAGACTGTATTCATTTCTGTATAGATTTTAAATCCTTCTTCTATATTATCCGCTCCCGTCATCAAATCGTCCATATAAAAATCATTGAGAATTATTTTCTCTACCTGCGGCTTATCCTTACATTCATCATATGCGACTTGATGCAAGGAGCGCACCGCTAAATATGGTGCTGATGCGGTACCAAATGTGACAGTCATTAACTCGTATTCTTCTATTTCTTTTTCAGAGTCGTTTCTCCAGAGTATACGTTGAAATATAGTATCAGAGCCGTTAACCAAAACTTGTCGATACATTTTGATAATATCTGCCACAAGACATATCTGATATTTTCTCCATCGCATAATCGTGTGACGGAGTTCAGCTTGCAATGTTGGACCAACTAACAGGTTGTCATTAAGCGACATTCCCTTAGTTCCTTTGCAGGACGCATCGAATACGACACGAACCTTCGTAGTATCTTTATCCTCCCGGACGACGGCGTGGTGAGGTAAGTATATTGCTTTACTATTATCCTTTTCCTTATCTGTCACCCTTCTCATATGCTTCAAATCTAAGTACTCTTGTATAACCTTTGCATAATCTTCTTTTAATTTATTGTTCTTTCTTAACCTTGTCTCTAAACTCTTTAGTCTTTTTTCAGCAATGCACTTAGACTCGCCAACTTTGCTGACCGGGTCAGTATCACGCAGCGGCAGTTTCACTATGTATCTACCTATGTTATTCCGCGTTGTGGTAGCTGTAAATATGTTTTCACATTTAATTTCATCCTCCGTGAGAATTTTATTTTTTTCATATGGTTCTGCTTCTAACTCCCAAAATCTTTTTAACATGTTGTCATCAGCTTGAACACTGGAATGCATCACGGTAATGTGTGAATGAATACTTGACTCATTATCCACTTCACAGATGCCCGATAATATCCAGCCTAATGTGGTATCTTGCGCTAATAGAGTGCCACTTATATTCCTTTTAATGCCCTCTTGGATGATTTGGCTGTAAACCTCAGCACCCAATAAAATATCAATTTTATTGGGTCTGTGGTATTCGGGATCAGCCAAATCATCATCGGTCAAGTCTACCCATTCTATCTTCGCTACTTTCGTAGCTGGGAGAAGGGCGGTGACTGACTTCAGGACGTAAGCATTAACCCTTACTTGGAATTTGGGATCTATTCTAGACCTCAAATTAATGACAACAGTGGACTTAGACGTTACGCTTTTGTCACCCCCTACACCTAATACAGTGTGCCTCGATGGCTTTTTCTTTAATCCTAAATATTGTACTATGGATTCCGTAACGAAAGATCCCTGTGACCCTTGGTCTAACAAAGCCCTAATTACTTGATAAGTCCCATCTTTCGACTCAGCTTTAACCAAAGCTGTTGTCAACAGTACAGTCTTCTGACCACTTCCTGTCGAAAGGCATGAGACTACTGGGTTGCTTGACTCCTCCGCTTGAACGGTTACTTTTTTATTATACTCGTTTGTATCCTCCTTCCTCAACCTTCCAGCGGCCGAGGAGGTGGTATCGGAAGCAATACTACCATTTTCCCCATTACCAGACCCGGAAACACCTGTTGGGTGTAATAAAGTATGGTGGCGGCGTTTGCACACCTGGCACCTAAGAGTATTTTTACAGAATTTTGCAGAGTGGTTATTATGAAGGCAAACAAAACACAATTTCTTTTCCTGTACAAAATTACGCCGAGCATCGTTAGATTCTTTACTGAACCTTTTGCATAAAGTTATTTTGTGATCTTCAGCACAATATGCACATGACGCGATGTTGTCATTTTTAACAATATGAAAAGATTTAGTAACTTTCTTATCAGTACTATTAAACTTAGGTTCTAAATTTTCCAGACCTCTGAATCGACCTATTAAGAACTCTGAGAACTGTACAAACGTTGATAGTTCATCAGTTCGGTCCGAGGATACCTTTAACTCCCAGGCCTTTCGAGTATCTTTATCTAATTTAGCACTTATGATATAAATAATCAATATGTCCCAGGATGAAACATCCACACCTAGATTTTTTATAGACTCTAAACAATCTGACGTTGTACTAATTAATTTCTTAATTTCCGAAGCCGATTCAGACACTAAATTCTTTTGACTTAGCAACCGTTTCAAGATGCCGTTAGCTAAAAACCGTTTATTGTTGTACATACTATCTAACTTCTCCCAAGCAATTTGATAACTATCGGACGACACTTTAATATTTCGCAACAACTGTTCGGCTTCTCCTGTTAAATGACCTCTGAGATAATAGAACCTTTGGGCATCGTCCAGAGACTGATTTTCATGCACAAGTCCTAAAAACAAGTCTCTAAACGTCTGCCACTCAGTATATTGACCTGAAAACATCGGGATTTTTATTTCAGGCAACTTGAAACGTCTAGCTGAACTTTCGCATTGACTACCAGAACTTAATTTACCCTGTGGTTCCGTTGGTTTTAATGCACATAACATCTCTTTTAACTCGGTCTTATATTCGACGTACAATTCTTCCACATCGTCATAAACACAATTTTTATGATAATCTGAACTATACAAATCGCTCCTTTTAACTTGGCTTATAATTTTAGTATGAGTGTTTGTAAATAAACTCCATTGTTGCTCTAAGTTATCAAGCCTGGTTTCAACATATGAAATTGTTAATCGCTCTTTAGGGGACTTCTTAAAATTTGTCTTAGCTTTAAGCATTTTAGTTTTAATGTCCTCCTGCAGATCTTTAAACGATTCCATTTTTATTAATTATGTTATAAAAACTTAAACAATTATTTGAAACAACAAAGTAATATTCAATTATTCGGTAAAATTTTACAAGTCTTTTACTTAACAAAATTCACCTGGTTTCAAATTCGGGCATGGATTCCCCGTCAAACCACTTTTCACTTAAAACTATTACAAGTCCAAAACTACTCAAGAATGACTAAGTTAATTTTCAAATGTTATTAAAGTTCCAATTAAATTTCACTTTTTGGGAAACTCCAATTAAATTCTTCCTGATAATTAGATTGCAAATAATAATTGTACTCACGATTTTTCACCAAATTCACTCACTGACACTACTGCTGACGTCACGTTGTGATGTCTTGCACCACACAAGTGGCGCCCTCTGCGAGTCCACGGTCTGCTCCTCTTCTCCTCCCTTGCCTCGCTCCTCCGGATGTTGCTGCCACCAATAGTGCTGCACCACGCTCCACTGGCTGCTCCCTGCATCAACCGGTGTTCCACCTCCAACTCCTGGCACCTTTCACCTGGTACCCACTGAAGGGAATTGATCTGGACAGCGATCCACTGCCCAGTAACGACGCGAAGGGTGGTGATTTCTACCACCACTGGAAACCACCAAAAACACTCCCGACCACATCCGGCTCGAAGGACCATGAATATACCGAGGGTCGACTTGGAGATGGGGTAACTAAATTAAACACTGGACTGGTAACTAATCTCGTATATTAATATGTACCGAATCACAATGTATATATAGTACTGCTCACACACAAGAATAATACTTCAAAATTCCTTAGCTAAATGACGGTAACAAAACGTTAGCGCGAGTTAATTTGACGCCAACGCCATCTAGGGAATTAAGAGTCAAACTTCGTTTACATTAAAAGTGATGGCGCTATGATCTAATTGACCTGAACAGATGGACCTATCCCTTACGAAGTCAACAATCCAGTCACACATATCACTAGGTAGACCGAAGGAAGGAAGCTTACCAATAAGGTTCTTGTGCCAGACCCTGTCAAAAGCCTTCGAGATATTAAGGGAGACAGGAAACACTCGTGCCTCACGTGAATGGCATACGCTAGAAGATCCCCAGTTGACGGCGGAAGCCGTATTGTACGTTTTTTTATCTCCGTCGCCGTAATTGTAAGACTCGTACTAGCAGTATTAAGCTACATGTGATTTTGATTATATTTAAAATTCATAGTTATCCCACCGTCCTTATATCAACTTGCCCTCC
Source organism: Orthosia cruda (assembly GCA_964057195.1). NCBI lineage: Eukaryota > Metazoa > Arthropoda > Insecta > Lepidoptera > Noctuidae > Orthosia > Orthosia cruda. Next base: position 14,742,903 of record OZ059827.1, on the reverse strand, counting down.
CTGGGCCACTGACGGGCGACGCCCTTGCAAAACATATTCATAAGCTATTAATATATTCAACCGTAGAGTTTTGGCTTGATCAGTTTCGAACAAAAGTAGGAGATAGTCTCCTTCAAAAAGGGCAACGCGCCTGTAGTACCCCCAGCAGTGATCACTCACCATCAGTTGGGCCACCGGCTTGTTTGCTATTTAAAAACCATAACTGACAACCGTCTTGCTCTAGAAGTCGCAAACGCTACTGCTGAGCATGAGGTTGTTTGATTTCCGGATTGGGCGAAGTGTTATTGGGTTTTCCATCTAGAATTTCTCAGTAGCAGCCCGGAGTCTAGATTTGTCCTCAGTAGAACGCAAAAGGCTGGCCTTCTATTACATGGGACTTAAACATAAATGGCGAAATGTGGGTGTACCTCTGCCCTACACTTTGGGGAATAAAGGCGTGATGTTATCTGCCTGCCTAGCCTTTTCCCAACTATATTGGGGTCGGCTTCTAGTCTAACCGGATTCAGCTGAGTACCTTTGTTTTACATAGACCACAAGTCCACAACCCAGTAACTGCGTAACATATTTATTTATTATATACTTTATTGTACACCAAGATAAAAACATAACACACGGAAACCTTAAAATAACAACAAACATACAACAGGCGGCCTTATCGCGTTCTGCGATCTCTTCCAGGCAACCCAGAATGGAGAGAGATAGCCTGGACACGACATGGGGTTGCAATTGGTGCAATTTTAAAATTAAATAAGTTACAAACATAGGAAGCACTAAATATAAAATACTAAAATAGATACATAAATATAAAATAGATACATAAATACATACATTTATACAGGCAAGAAAACAATATAGCTCCAACAAGAACAAGAACACAGTGACAGGTAGTGCTCCTTTACCAGTCTTTTAAAGATCGGTAGTGATTGCGCGCGTTTTATTGTCACAGGCAATGCATTCCATAGACGAGCGGCCTGGACAGTAAAAGATTTGTCTAGGAAGATAGTGGAATGCATTGGCATTTTAAGTTTCATGTTATCCGATGACCTAAGAACTTTCGTGTGTGAGTCACATAAAAACTGAAATCGGTTTTTGAGGTAAAGAGGGGTAGACGGGAAAAATAGTATATTATACAGGAGGGATAGAATATGAGCATTCCGGCGAAGGCGAATTGGCAACCACTTGAGTTTTTGGCGGAATTCAGAAACATGGTCATATTTGCGCAAACCGAATATGAACCTTATACAAACATTTTGAAGTCGCTCAAGTTTATCAAATTGTACTTCAGTGAGGTCAAGATAGCTGGCATCAGCATAATCAAGGATGGGTAGAAGAAGAGATTGTGCAAGCGCAATCCTGGTAGCAGTCGGCAGAAAATTACGCAGTCTTCTTAGAGATCCAGCAGATGCGAATAGCTTGCGGCTAACTTCCTGTAGCTGGGCAGTCCAAGAGAAGTTCTTGTCAATAAATATCCCCAAGTCACACCTTCTCGCTAAAGGCTACAACAGAGTTATCAAAATAAACTTGAGGAAGAGTCGTCCAGTCGATCCTTGAGACCAACCTTGAACTGCCCATCATCAGAATTTGCGTTTTTATAGGGTTCACCGTAAGTCCATACCTCTTGCTCCAGTCGCATATACGGGCCAAATCACTATTTATAGTCAAGATAGTCTCAGATAGATTATCAAGAGGAGATCGCGTGTAAATTTGAAGATCATCTGCATAAAGGTGGTAGGAAGAAATTAATTCGTTGGATATTGAGTTAATAAAAACTGCGAAAAGTAAGGGGGATAGAACGCCGCCCTGAGGTACCCCGGCAAATGTACTACACCAGGAAGACAAGGTCTCTCCGATGCAAATACGTTGTCGGCGACCAAACAGGTAACTACGAAACCATTCAACAACCGATGGAGATATGTTAAGTGAACAAATATGTTAAGTGAACAAATACTATAAGTGAACTAACTATAAGTGAACATAATACACCTTGGCCAGACTGGTGTCAGATTTCAGGCTTCTGACTATCCGTAACTACTCACAAAGATCTTCAAATGACAGCCATGGCCAATGGCTTAGCCAGCTTTCCAAAGGACGAAGGAAACTTGATATGTAAAGTAGCCATGACCCATCTACGTGGTGGATCGACAGGCGTGATGTTATGCTATATTAAAAACTATAAATCAACTACTTAAACCCTAGATTAAAGACAACATCTCAATCACTCCAATACCCCTAAATTAAAAAGTCCTCAGGCCCTCCAAATTTAACAGATAAGGTTGGACATAACGCTAAACTCAAACAGCTGTACAATGGAGTTGTACACGAAGAACAGTACACACAAAAAAATTAAACCCAAACAAAAAAAACAGTACAAAATCACAGAAATTAGTAAAATGGCTCCTATACGCGAATATAGAAAGACTATCACTCCGCCCGCGACTTCGTTCGCATGATTTTGTATTTTATTCAACTAAATTATATACAGTTAGTGAAGGCGATCAAAAATAAGCTATTGTTAAATCAATTATAAATGGGATATCGTAGATATCTACGGTTTAAGTTAGGATTTAGTGAACATAGAACCTCCTCCTTTTTGGAAAGTCGGTTAAAAATCTTATTCCTTGGGCAATAATAAATTGCTATCATTATTTTTTCAGAATTACCCCCAGAAGATGTTTTAGGTGTGTCAACGGTTTTTTGAAGAATCTTACGGCACTAAGATGACCTCTTCCTCGATTTGGAACTACCGAACTGGACCGTTTGAACAGTGTTGTTTGACGGAGATATCGGTGAACATACACAAAAAATAATCAAGTACCTTACTAAAGGCAAATTGTCTATTAGGTCCACTTAAAATGTGAAAAACAAAAAATCTATTTTCAAAAAAATACTACAGACATTCAACTAAATACACTACAAAAGGCAAAATAACTTTCTTTTTCGAAGTCAGTGTCCATAACGAAAAAAATTTGCACCTACCAAAGACAAAACTTGGGAAAAAAAATATTTTTCACTTTGTAGTGTTTTTAGTTGGAGGTCAGTAATATCTTTTAGTAAAAAAGTTTTTATACAATTAAATGTCTCTTTAAAGGTTGAATTTCCAAAACTCCTTCCTGAGTGTTCATCTACATCATTAAAAGAAGCTATGTGTAATAAAATACTTCAAAAATCTTGATCACCCCCTAAATAGTATTTTGGGGATAGTTCCGAAAAACGAATAACTAATAGCAACCCAAATTATTTATAAAGGTTAGTATTTGTGCAAAATTTCAAGTTTATTAAACCAAGATCTTCAACACCCCCCTAATCATGTTTTAGGTAAATCGAAAAACTTGTAATGACAACCTTTACTTTAAAAAAATATAAAATATTTGCTGTTAGTATTGATGCCAAGTTTCAAATATATAAGCCCAACAAAGCCACCTTTAACCTCTATTAGGGGTAGAATTTCTGGAAATCAATAAACTCATTACTTTTTTTATTAATCAAGAGCGTAAACTTACTATTTTAGATATTTTACCTTCCAAACCGAAGAAATTTCATATAAAGTTTCAACCCCTACTTTATTCTCCTTAGGGGTAGAATTTCTAAAACTTAATAATTACATGAATTCTTTTTATCAACTCCAACTCTAACTTACAAACTATAGAAATTACATACAAACTTTCAACCCCCTTTTTAGCCCCGTCAGGGGTGGCATTTCCGGAAATAATTAAACTCATTGTTTTTTTATTAATCAGGAGCGAAAACCTACAATATTAGATGTTATACCTTCCAAATCGAAGAAATTACATATACAGTTTCAACCCCTATTTTATCCCCATAGGGGTAGAATTTCCAAAAACTAATAAATAAATTACTTCTTTTTATCAACCAAGAGCGTAAATCTAAAATGTCACGTGTACAACTTTCAAACTATAGAAATTACATACAAACTTTGAACCCCCTTTTTACCCCCTTAGGGATCAAATTTCCAGAAACCAATAAATATATTAATTCTTTTTACAAACCAAAAGCGTGAATCTAAAATTTCACGTGCCCAACTTACAAACTGTAGAAATTACATACAAACTTTCAACCCTCTTTTTGCCTCATTAGGGGTGGAATTTTCAAAAACCAATGAATACATTAATTTTTTTTATCAACTAAGAACGTAAATGTAAAATTTCGAGAGTCCACTTTCCAAACTGCAGAATAACATACAAATATTCAACCCCATTTTTACCCCCCTTCGGGGTGGAATTTCCAATAATCCTTTCTTAGTGCTCACTTACGCCACTTGAGGAACTTTCCTGCCAAATTTCATGCTCCTAAGCCTAGCGGTTTAGGCTGTGCGTTGATCGATCAGTCAGTCAGTCAGTCAGTCAGTCAGTCAGTCAGTCAGTCAGTCAGTCAGTCAGTCCTTTTCTTCTTTTATATATATAGATTAAGGACAAACCCTAAATATCCTTCCGATAACCCTAAATTAAACATCCCCCACACGATACGACAGTGTAGGCGATAACACTTAACTCAAACAGCTGCGCAATGGAAACTAATAACTCCTGGGAGTCGACGGTAACTTCCATAGTCTGTCTGTATTGGAAGAAAAAATTACTCGTGATAAAGAAATATCCCTGGCCGTTGCCTTCGATAGTCCCAGAGGTATGAATAGGACAAGCTATGCAAGTGGAGGTAAAAGTGTTCTGTGATGATAAATACTTTTTCTTTCTTTTTTCATGGTCAGGTTATAAGTTGTGAATGACGATTGGAGTGTGTACAATCTTAATTTTGATTTTCATCTTCATGAGAGTGTTTCAAATGTTGGTTGGCTCATAACTTTGGCACTGCCCAGGTTTCATCAGTGCAGAGTCACATAAGTACATTTTTTTGGGTTACAGGGGCCGTTACATGACGTGTTAAAACTATCATGGTGCGACTGTGAAATAGGGACAGATATATACAAGGCATATACATCTGTCCCTTTCGCAACCTTGCTCTAAGAGCTTATAGTAACTCTCCAGAAGGCCGAATATGAGATAGAATCCTATTACTTATAATAAAAATCAATATTATGACCTTATTTGATCCAATGACTGAAATACACTGACCATATTTATCTATGATGGCATATTGTTATAGTCGTTTTTTATTAGTAATTTAGGCAAGGGTTAGGTAGGTTTTAACTTTTGCACAAACTAATTCCCAAGTATTTTATTATGTTTGGCTCTGCATCATCATTCTACATCTTATTCATACTCTTAGGTTCTCCAGTACAATTACACAGAAACTTCGGAAATGGACAAGAGCAGGCTGCACATTTGACAAACGGTTACAGTGTTCTGAACAAACTTTTTCTATTAAAAACTATGTTAATAAAAGTTATTGTAATGGATTCTTACTCCATTGACGCACATCAAGGACCAACAGCGACATCTCGAATCAGGCAATGATACCTTAAACTACTTCATAACTATCGATCGACTGTGATTGGTCGTCTACTAAAATATTGTTCCCACACCCGTCACCTTTTTTTTTTTTTTTTTTACGGTGGGAAACCTTCAAAAGGCGCCTGGACTTTTGGGGAAAAGATCAGGAAGTGTGGGATTTTTACCTCACTAAAACCACCCCGGTGATCACCATCAGCACCTGGAAGGGGCCCCGTCACCTCTTAAAAGACCAAACCGGAACCCCCTTTGTGCAACGCCTGTTAGGGCACATCCCTGGGGAAGCTGAAAGAATAGCTTCCCCTGAGCCACGCTATGTACGGCAGCACGTGACCACTGTGCTGCCATCCTTCCTGAAGTCACTCGGTGGGTGGACAGTCTGTCGGTCTCCAAATTGACCACTCGCGACCCCGGAGTCCCACCTGCTTGTGACGCAGGCGGGGTTTCGGCGTTTTAGGCATCGAGGTGGTTGCCTTCCCGACGCCTTCTTCTTCGAGCGGGATCTGCCCTCTCACGATCCCGCTCGGCGCCATTCTGGGCCATCACAGTCTCACAGAAGGAGGCCATTTCCCTCCAATTTGCTGTCTCTGCCAGCATGGCCCTCACAGCTGCTGGCAGAGACAGGTCTCGCCCGATCCTGGCGACCAAGACCTGCCGCTCAGAGGCCCACGCTGAGCACTCCTCGAGCGTGTGCTGTGCAGAAACAAGGTCGCCTCCACAATGGTGGCAATTTGCCGTGGCCTCTCGCCCAATCCTATTCAGATACTCACCGAAGCAACCGTGCCCGGTGAGTACCTGAGTGAGCCGGTAGGAGATGCGCTCCTCTCTTTTCAGCCAGGCTTCGAAGTGTGGCAGGACGGCTTCGACAACGCGCTTACGCGGATATTGCGGCTGCTGTAGCCGCTCGCGCCACCGCTCGAGTGCGTGTCGCCGTTCCTGCCGCCTCAACCTTACTACAGCGATTCCTGGCGCGCTTTCACCATTCTGGCGGATGGCGCGAATTCGGTTATAAACCCTCGCGTCCATGTCCGCCAGAATGTCCAGCGGAGGAAAACGTGCCAGGAGAGTTGCCGCCTCAAAGGACACCGTTCGGTATCCTCGTGCGATAGGAATGGCCATTTTCCGCTGCAGGCTATTAACTTTAGTCCTGCAGCGTCGGACGCCTGATAGTCTGCTTGACCAGACAGGCGCCCCATAAAGGACCATCGATCGCACGAACCCCGCGTAGAGGCGGCGAACTTCTTCCCGAGGTCCCCCGAGGTTGGGCAGCAGTCTGTGCAAAGCACCCACTGCCTTTTCAACGCGGGGGACCAGGCGCTCGAAGTGCTCTTCGAAGCCCCACCGACCGTCCAGGGTTAGGCCAAGATACTTGATGTATCGACCCACCTGGACTTGCGCATCTCCAACTGTCACTGACGAGCTAGGTGGCTCCCTGCTCCTCGGCAGTTTATGGAACCATAGCGCCTCCGTTTTATGAGGCGCTATCACTAAACCCAGCTCATGGATCTATGCCGCGACTTTTGCCACCCCGAGCTCGGCAAGCTGGATTGTCTCGTCGAAAGTGTCCCCGCCGGCCAACACCAAGGTGTCGTCTGCATAGCAAACGACATTAACGCCGACGGGGAGTTCAGAATGATGAAAAATAAAAATGGCGAATACAGAATTTGTACATTGAGACTAACGCATCGTTTTTATTCAAAATCCTCAACACAAGCTAAAAAACACCATAAGTTTTCACAAACCTCACCGCTGCTGCTACAGTTATTAAACTATTGATTAGTTTCATAGTGAAATATAATTTAAGTAGCCGATTAATTTTATGATCATAGAGACTACACTAATAGCCCAGTAGGGATATAATAATTTTTTACATAACCTTTGATAATTCTAAAGTTTTTTATTTTCGTTGGGTGGATAACGTATTTGAATTCATTGCTATGTATTAAAATGCTAACAGTTTAGAGTTATGAAATAGGTATGACGTAGGTATTTCCTTTTATTTCGTGTCATAACAATAATATTATATTCAAATTTAAATAATTTTGTGTTTCTTTATTAGTACTATCTGAACTTTATTTTAGTGAAAATGCTGACAGATGGTTACTGTGGAACAATGGAAAACTGAAAATGGCTCGTAACTGTTTCAATAAAAGATTTAAGTTTTCAAATTATTTCTTATATGCATAAAGGGAGTAGTTATACCTTTCAACAAAAGTTCTAATAACTAAGTATCATGCTGCACAGGTAATTGTATTTTTTCTTTGCGATACGCAAAATATTGAATTTATATTGAATTTTGCGCGTGCGTATTCGTAATAATAAACTCAACCCCCATAAAAAAGTTTAAACATTTACGTGCTATGCCTTTAGTTTGGGTATTGCGGGATGCGGTGTTTGAGTGGAGGGTAAGTACGATCATTCGAGCGGCGCGGCGCGGTGACACTCCACTCCGAACGTATTGAATGAGGCGCGAAACCATTTCATTACTGTCACTTCTCACAAATCACTACTCTGTTCCTGTAGTATTTCAACCTCATTGATAAAATCTAATTTTATATCAGTTTGTTTTTTTTATGTTGTGGTTGAATACAATTTCTACCTTCTTCGTTCCTATAAAAATAATAACAAGGAAATATTCACAGAACATGGAATGATCGTACCTGCCATGCTGACAGTGTCTCGAGATGACAAAAATAATAAAATTCGCCGTATCGTGAATCTTTGACAGACGTTACGGGGCGTCAGAAACCTGAAAGTCCACGGCCACCCTAACAAAAGGGTACAGTATTATCCAGTAGAATTACCGTAAAATCTGGTTTGGCAGGGTAGGCAGTCACTTTATATAAAAGACTGGTATTCAGATGCATCTGGTTCGAATGAAAACAGTGGAAGTCAACCCCAACATATTAGAGAAAAGTCCAAGCAAATCCCTTTACCAAACAGATGTGACTATAGAAGTATACACATCTTATAACCAGTGCAACTGTAACATAACTAAATTGACTGCATCGCTGGCCATAAGAACAAATACAATAAAAGCAGTGTTATCCACTAAGTCTAACACTGTAAGCATGATATTAAAAAAAAACGAACTTTTTATTTCACATTGGCCTACATGGGCACTTATAAAACGTCGACAAAAGGTGCACAGTTATGTTTAGATGAAACGATATATTTATCGTCCATCTGTAAACTTTCTATTTAGTGGTATTACATACATACATACAGATACATGCGCAAAACTTAACACTTGCAGTCGTGTAAAAAAACAACAAATCGTTTCAGCCTTGTGGTACGCTTACCAACACTAAGAGCATTTTTTATTTTAAAGGTAGATACATTTTACATAATCGTGTTTTCTGCGCCCTGTCTATTTGTTTTTAAACTCTATTAAACAGAAAAATCGGCACCACGTGACCTTACCACACGGTTGCTTTACATCAAAACCTAGTAAATGCCTCAAACTATTATATTCCAAGATAGCACAAAAAATATGATTTGAATTAGCCTATGACAAATCTTGTGTTAGGTAACTAAACAAAAAAATAATAATTAAGCGAGTACTAAACAAGGCTTAGGGAAGAACTGTACGTAATAAATAACACAAATTATTTTAATAATGTTATAAATCTATTGAATATTTTACATATCTCTAAACAAGACAATACAATACCTACCTATTAAGTGCCGGATATTTGTTAATTAAGGTATTTTTACAATTTGAATGGAATTTCCTATTGTGAATAATCAAATCAAATCAAATCAAATCAAAATTTCTTTATTCAATTAGGCCATTAAGCGGCACTTTCGAACGTCAAAAATAAAAATTAAATGTAATAATAATTGATTCTACCGTCCATTCGGAAATGTAGCTTGTTATGGAGAAGAACGGACAAGAAACTCCAAACTTACTCTTTTAAAAAAACATAAATGTGTTTTACAAGTATTTGGTTACAATAATCTTGTAGGAAAAATACATATATGTGAGAACGATGTAAAAAAAACGCACTTAAAAGCGTCTAGAGTAAAACAAACAATTAAAAATACAATAAATAGGTAATTAAAAACATGCGGAGGCAGCTAAGATATGACCAATCCCAACTGACGGCGCCCGTTCACGAACATGACACATGGATCGGCACCACTCAGCTCAACCATCATGAAGGGAACCGAATGATCCAACACATGTGCCACCATCAGAGAGACATTAGAGAGAGCATGACACACTCAACTGCCGGGGCACACTGAAGTCAACGAACGACACATAGGTACAGTAAATGGTAGATTTACAATTAGTACATAGTACTCACATATGTGCTGTGCAGTTATATAATCCAAAAAATAAATTGAGTTTATACAACACAAATATATATTATAATTATTCGTACAGTCTTCAGCAGGTCCAACAATACTTCAGAACTTTTCTGCTTATCACTTGTTTTTGTGCCCTAGTGGCTGTGGAGCTGGAATAGCGTTGGGCCAAGCATTTTTATCAGCGATGTAATCCCCCAACCTATAATATGCCTGCCTGCATAGTGTGCGTTTTATACAAGTTTTAAATTTCGTCTCATTCAATTCTAGAATGTGTGGCGGTATTTTATTGTAACATTTTATACAGTACCCCCTAAAAGATGACGCTACTTTAACCAGCCTGAAACCTGGTTGAATTAATTGGTCCCTATTTCTAGTAACATAACTATGTCTATCGCTGTTTTTACTAAAAAGATGTAAATTCTTTCTAACGTACATGATGTTTTCGTAAATATACTGACAAGGTACCGTCATGATGTTAATGTCTTTAAACAGTTCCCTTAGATAATCGCGCCGGCGAAGATTGTATATCGCTCTGATGGCTCGTTTTTGTAGAACAAGAATTGACTGAATGTCTGCAGCCCTTCCCCATAGTAATATGCCGTAAGACATTATACTATGAAAGTAACTAAAATAGACCAGCCTCGCGGTATCTACATCAGTAAATTGACGAATTTTTCTAACAGCATAAGCCGCCGAACTTAACCGCCCCGCAAGTGATATTAAATAAGGACCCCATTGTAACCTTGAGTCTAGCGTGATACCCAGGAAAACGGTTTTGTCGACGAATTCTAGCTTCTCGTTGTTTAATATAATGTTACAATCATAACTTTTGACATTCGGCAAGGCAAATTTTACACAATTAGTTTTTTTAGCATTCAAAACTAAATTATTAGCAGTGAACCAATTTAGAACTTGCCGCAATGCATTATTTACGTCGGCAACATTACTCGTACGTCTATTTATGTTAAAAATCAAAGAAGTGTCATCAGCAAATAACACCATGTTCAGTTTGTTTTTCAATAGATGGGGTAAATCGTTAATGTATACTAAAAATAAGAAAGGACCTAAAATTGAGCCCTGGGGTACCCCCATTTTCACGTTCAACCCCGACGAATTGACACCGTTTATTTGAACTAATTGCTGTCTATCATTCAAATAGGATTTTACTAAATTTAATGCTGATTGGCCTAGCCCGTAATGCTCAAGTTTCAAAAGCAATGTTTCATGATCAACGCAATCAAACGCCTTCGACAGGTCGCAGAAGATACCTATGGCATCTTGTCCCTCCTCCCACGCATCAAAGATGTGTTTTATTAAGGTGACACCAGCGTCGGTTGTACAACGTCCTTTGGTGAAACCATATTGTTTCTCGTGTAGGATGTTTTTCGTATTAAAATAAATGAGCATTTGATTTAGCATTATCTTTTCAAATATCTTGCTGAAAACCGGCAACACGGATACTGGTCTATAATTATTTGTGTCTTTACTGTCCCCGGATTTAAAAAGTGGTATAACCTTACTATATTTCATTAGATCCGGAAAGACTCCCTGATCTATACACAAATTAAAAATTAAAGCTAAGTACGGCGCTATAGTCTGAATAATGGAGGTACAAACTTTGATGGACATTCCCCATAGATCTTCTGTCAGTTTTATCTTTATTTGCTTAAAAGCTTTTATCACTGTTATTGGGTTTATATGTGAAAAGTTAAATTCAGTCGGGCATGCTGAAACGTTAGCGTGTAATAAACCATAAGCGAGCGACGGCGAAGAATTTAAGGTTTCAGTAGTTTTAATTGGGATGCTGGTAAAGAAATTTACAAACTCTTGAGCAACCTCTTTGCTATCTCTAACAAGTCCATGTGTAGTCTCAAGCGTGTAATCAGTATTATTTCTTTTGTTCCTGTTTGTTTCATTGTTAATAATTTTCCAATGATATAATTGATTAATAAAAGCACCAAAACTCTATTTAAATTTTAAATTCCCCAGGTTCAAATCACACAGTCCATCGCAGATTAGTAAATGTCATAAAAAAATATGATAATCAGGGTATAAAAACAATTAAAATTAAAAAAAACAAAAAACCTGACTGCTTAAAAAGCGAACTAAAAAGAAGTAAACAAGAAGAAAATCATACATATTCGCGAGCTGGCTGACCAAAACCAGATGTATCTTCCAGTCGGAAGATGCACAGCATGATTTTCTTCTTGTTTACTTCTTTTTAGTTCGCTTTTTAAGAAGCCGGGTTTTTTAATTTTTTTAATTAACTTTTTTATTTTTACAACTTTTTAGTTATTTTTTTTTAAATCAGGTTCATTTAAACAAATAAGTGTTGTATATTTTTTTAATCACAAATAAAAAACAATAAAAAAACCCCCGACAAATTGGCGCCCAATATCCGTAATTTTTTTCTTATCCAATTTTTATATAGCCTATGACACTCGCAGGGTTAAGACGAATCGATTAACGTAAGAATCATCAAAATCGGTCAACGCGTTTGGTCTCTAGAACGCCACATAGGAACAAACATACATACATAGACTGATAAACACATTACCCTCCTTCGGCAGTCGGGTAAAAATGTCACCTACTGCGTTCTTATATGGTGCAGTCGTAAAGTACACGACATAATTTTGATATTTATTCAATTCGCACGGCGAAGGCTTGTTTAACACATGCCAGATTATCTATTTTAGTGATCTTTATTTTCATAGCACTAAGGTTGCATTCATAGCTAAAATAACAGTTAACGCTCTGTCAGATACTAGACGCTTAGTTACTTCTTAGTTTGAAATAAGAATTTGCGCGGTAATGTTTTTCTAAAAATCATCGGAAGTATTCGGCAGAGTCCGTTTATGATGTGGACCTCTGTGGTCGGTCTTGTATATTTAATTTTCATATACTTTTCGCTGCAATTTATGTGTGGCCCATAGCTATCGATGACAATGGCGTAGCTCAAAACCTCAGATGTCGATTGTCAACTGTTCTACTTGAGCCCGTTAATTCTATAGTTCAAAGAATTAAATACTGATCCTACCCAAATTGTATTGTATTTGTTAAACTAAAGGCAGCACGTAAGTGTTTAAGCTTTTGTATGGTGGCAGAGTTTATTATTTCGAATATGTAGGCGCTAAATTATAAAGTTAAATTCAATATTTCGCATATCGCGAAGTAAAAAAAAATCAAATAAAAGTTTAAATTCGGTAAATAGTATTAACCTGGTGCATCAAAATATTCAAGGATTTATGAACAAAGATTTAGAAGTAGAATTATTTATGAACTTTAACAGTATTGATATTCTTTGTATAACAGAACATTGGCTTAAAAGCCACCAGTTATTGTTCAATTTTAATAATCACCAGGTTGGTAGTTCATTCAGCAGAGTTAATGCTATATATACATGGTGGCTCATTGATTTTAGTAAGTAACCAGCTTAAATTTAAAGACCGTAAGGATATTGTGAGCCTATCTGTTGAGCGGACATTTGAAATAGCTTGTATAGAATTGGAGCAGTTTATTCTATTAAGCGTGTACAGACCGCCTTCAGGATTGTATGACTGCTTTGAAAAGGTAATGGATGAAGTGTTACACAAGATTTGTAACTCGAATAAATCCATTATCACTTGTGGTGATTTTAATGTTAATTTATTAGAAAACTCAGGTTCTTGTAGTAAAATAATAAGTCTGTTTCAGTCCTACAATCTTGTAAACCTATTTTTGGAGCCCACAAGAATAACCCCAACTAGTGCTACATGCTTAGATAATATTTATACTAATGTTATACCAGTCCACAAAGAAATTATAAATTTACTAGATTCTGATCATTGCGGGCAGAGGATTACTATACCAAACCAAAACAACAAAGTGGCTAAAAAGGATATCACTGTTAACCCCAAAACTGCAAGTCGCTTGGCAGCTTTTAAAGTTAAACTCATTAATAAGTTACCAATTTTGTCAATTGATGCTGATCCTAATCATCTATATGATGATTTTTTTAGTATATACTGTAAACAATTTAATTCGACCTTTGTTCCAAAGACTATCTCCGTTAATAGTAACGCATCATTCAGTGATTGGGCTACCATTGGTATTCATAAAAGTAGAACACGGCTTTATGAGCTGTACAGTGAAAGGACTTATGTAAACACTGCTGAATTTAATTTATATGTTAGAAATTATTCAAAATTATTTAAAAAAGTTTGTTGTTTGGCCAAGTCGCGTTATTTGAGCTCGAAGATTAAAAACAGTAGTAATGTTATTAAAACGACTTGGAATATTATTAATAGTGAAACGGGAAGATCTGGTAACCGAAATATTGACTACGGCCTGTCTATTAATGGCAACATCATAAAATCAGACTCACAAGTCGCAGTGGCCTTTGAAAATTTCTTTTCAGATATTCCCATTTCAACTACTAAATACTTAAACTCATCACCTTCTGTTGCTGAGTCTTTGCTAAAAGAAAATGTTAACGTTTGCAATTCGGAATTTCGTTTTGAACATATTACTTGTAAAGACATAATTAAAACCTTTCACACTTTAAATGTTAAAAAGACTGCAGATCTGTGGGGTCATTCTGTAGAAGTTGCTAAGACTATTATTGACATTGTCGCACCTAGTTTAGCTATTATCTTTAATAATTGTATCGACTGTGGGGAGTTTCCTGACCTTATGAAAAATAGTAAAATAATACCTTTGTTTAAATCAGGTAGTACATCAGACCCTACAAATTATAGACCTATTTCAGTACTACCTACGTTTAGCAAAATATTTGAGAAATTAATTTTAGAGCAATTGCAAAGATTTTTTAATAAACATAAATTGTAGATTGAATTAAATTGATGTGTAGTAGAAGGACGTTTTACGTTTTCTTAGTTTATATTGTAAAGAAGTTAATTTTAAGACCGCGCTGTCGCATTAGGTATTAGGTACCTGTAATGATAGTTGTAAGGGAGATTTTAATAAATAAATAAAATTATTACATAGCAAACAGTTCGGTTTTACAAGGGGTAGTTCAACTACTGATGCCGGTGTTGAGCTTTTAGGACATATTTATAATGCATGGGAAGATAAGTGCGATGCCTTGGGAATCTTTTGTTATTTGTCCAAGGCATTTGATTGTGTTTTTCATGAAACGCTAATCAGGAAACTCCGCCACTACGGGATCCGGAACAGCGCTCTGGATCTTCTTACTTCATATTTGAGTAATAGGATTCAGACCGTTGACGTTAATGGAAAAAGATCTCCTGGATCTATGGTAACAATGGGAGTCCCGCAGGGCTCGATTCTTGGTCCTTTCTTGTTTCTTATTTATATTAATGACTTGCCTTACCTCATAAAGGATAACCATGATATAGTGTTGTTTGCGGATGATACTTCACTTTTGTTTAAACTTAAACGTCAGCAGCTGGTTACTGACGATGTAAATAGCGCGATCTCAAAAGTAGTTCACTGGTTCAATGTTAATAATTTACTTCTTAATGAAAAAAAAACCAAATGCATTAAGTTTACCCTACCTCACGTTAGGCAGGTGAAAACCGATGTGTTGATAAAGGGCGAAGAATTGAATCATGAAAATAGCACAGTATTCTTAGGCTTAACTTTGGATGCTAAGCTTCAGTGGGGCCCACATATAGAAAAATTGTCAAAGAAGCTAAGCTCCGCAGCATATGCTGTAAGAAAAATTCGTAATTTAACTGACATAGAGACAGCCCGTTTAGTTTACTTTAGCTATTTTCATAGTGTAATGTCGTACGGTATTCTGTTGTGGGGAAATGCCGCCGACATCCAGACTATCTTTGTTTTGCAGAAAAGAGCTGTTCGGTCAATTTATAAATTAAGCCCAAGACACTCTCTCAGAGAGAAATTTAAGGAGATTAATGTAATGACTGTGCCTTCTCAGTATATTTATGAAAATCTTTTATATGCCCATAAAAATATAAAATTGTTTAAAAAATACAGTGATATCCATAACATAAATACTAGGAACAAACACAAATTTGTAGTACCTACAACAAGGCTCAAGAAAATAGGTGGCTCGTTTAGATGTCAATGTGTACGCTTTTATAATAAGCTTCCAAGCCACGTACAAGATCTAAGTCTTAATAAATTCAAGTCTTTCATTAAACGTAAGTTGTGCCAGAAAGCGTTTTATACAACAAAAGATTACATTGAGGACAAAAAGGCTTGGGATTCAGCTGCTCCAATCAATTTTGTTTTTTTATTATATTTTGCACTATGCATTTTGTTATTATAAATATTTTTTTTTTTGGTTTTCTTGCAATGACAAGAATATTTACTTTGAAAGTATTATATTTTTTTTTTAATTATTGTGAATGTGAAGACTATGTGGATATTTTTTTTTTTTTTTTTTTTTTTTAAATTTATCTTAGTTTTTAATCATGGTCTGGCAGTTTGAGTAGTTTATGCGGCCTACCCAAATGTCCTTTCTTTGGTATTGTTCGTCGAATCGTTGAGCTCCTTAAATTCTGAGTTGAGCTGCTCGGTTATTGACAAATGCGTGCACTGACTGGACAGGACTCAATCTGGCTGGTTCTTTCCTCAAAAGACCATTTCAGACATCAGTCTACATGGTCTTCACATGATCTAATCAAGATTTTGTCAGGACTTTAAAAGAGACTGTGACCTCTGAGTTTGTTTCGGCCTTTCTTCTCAGAGTAGTCAGCTAGGAAACGCCGACCTCATCTAGTTTTAAAAATATGTTCGACATGTAAAAGTGTTTGTACAAACCAACTTACAGAAATAAAATCATTTATCATTTATCATTATCAAAAATACAATTTCCTGCGCAGCATAATACTTAGTTGTTAGAACTTTTGTTGTAAGGTATAATAACTATTATACTTTTATGCATATAGGAAATAATTTGAAAACTTAAATCTTTTATTGAAAGAGTTACGAGCCATTTTCAGTTTTTCATTATGCCACAGTACCTATCTGTTAGCATTTTCACTTACATAAAGTTTAGATAGTACTAACAAAGAAACAGCAAATTATTTAAATTTAAATTTTATATTATTGCTAGAACACGAAATAATAGGCAATACCTACGTCATACCTATTGCATAACTCTAAACTGTTTGTGTTTTTGTACATAGCAATGAATTCATGTAAGGTATGCACCCAGCAAAAATAAAAAAAACTTTTGAATTATCGAAGGGCACATTCGAAGGGCTATTGGACTATAAGTTGTTCTAATTAATGAAAAGCATTATATATGGTGTTGATAAATGTGTGGTTTCTGTGAATTTTCCGCTAGGCCGGTGTAGACTGAGGTCTTCAAAATGTCAATTTTTATAGTTTTTTGGCTTTTTTTAATTGTTGTGAATATTTTCCAAATAACGCAGATTAATATACGTACAGGATTTACCAACCTCTGATTTCATTGAGTTTTATGTTTCGGAAAATATTATCCTCTTTATTTCGAAAAAAGGGGATTCGTTAATCTGCGGCATACTCGATTTTATAACTAACCGCACTTTTTCGGCATAAGAAATTAATTTTAAACCAAACTTTGCTTCCGTGCGCATTATAACAACATTTAACAGATATACAGGTTGTCCCAGAAATCAACGTCAAGCCGTAAATGAGTGATAGACCAAGTTATAACAGTTCTCAGAAAAATACGAAAAAAAATCTATCTCATGTTTTTAAAAAATTATGTTCACTTTAAAAATTTACAAAAAAAATCAATCCCTGTAATGGTTCTTTAACTCCAATTGCTACAAATCCCATAATTTATCATTTTTTTTTATTATTATGTAATCTTGAATAATGCTTGTGTAGATTTTTGCCTAAAATTTAAAGCCAACTCCTCCTACTTAGAAGAAAATTAAACTTTTTCAAAACCAAATTATTCAAATTTACTGTTTCGCCCAACTTTAACTGACTGTACTGAAAAAAAAATGTACTACGCTAGTTTGGCAAGTAACATGAAAAATTGGCGCATTTAATAAGGATTCAAAAATGGTGTAACACTTGCTAGATTACGTTTTCAATAATTGGTCAAATTTTTTTTTTAAATAGTATCGGTTTTTACCCAAAATGTCCATACTTCCTTAAAATGACTTTAGCTTACCTAAAGCTTTGCTAAACTCCGTTTCTAATTCGATAGAGACGGAGAGAGTCATTTTACGAAGTGTGAGCGAGATAAGAAATCGAAATTTTACGTAATTTAAGAGCAATTAAAAAAAAATTAATTAAATTAATTAAATTCAATTTTTTAGTTTTACGTACTGATTTGTAATTGTGTGTGCGTCTGCGCTTACAAAACAGAACAATAACTACTGCTGTCTCATTCGCACTCATCGGTAAATTGTATCTCCGTTTCATGATAAAGGTTGTGTCACTGATAAAGGTGGCGTCACTCTCTGTCTCGCTCACACTTCGTAAAATGACTCTCTCCGTCTCTATCGAACTAGAAACGGAGTTTAGCAAAGCTTTAGGTAAGCTAAAGTCATTTTAAGGAAGTATGGACATTTTGTGTAAAAACTGAGACTATTTACAAAAAAAAACTTGACCAATTATTGAAAACGTAATCTAGCAAGTGTTACACCATTTTTGAATCCTTATTAAATGCGCCAATTTTTCATGTTACTTGCCAAACTAGCGTAGTACATTTTTTTTTCAGTACAGTCAGTTAAAGTTGGGCGAAATAGTAAATTTGAATAATTTGGTTTTGAAAAAGTTTAATTTTCTTCCAAGTAGGAGGAGTTGGCTTTGAATTTTAGGCAAAAATCTACACAAGCATTATTCAAGATTACATAATAATAAAAAAATTAGATAAATTATGGGATTTGTAGCAATTGGAGTTAAAGAACCATTACAGGGATTGATTTTTTTAGTAAATTTTTAAAGTGACCATAAATTTTTTTAAACATGAGATAGATTTTTTTTCGTATTTTTCTGAGAACTGTTATAACTTGGTCTATCACCCATTTACGGCTTGACGTCGATTTCTGGGACACCCTGTATTTATGGACCTTAGTCAAAAGTGGCGCCAACTGGTGAGCAATAAAACGTTTGATCAAGACAATCATAGTATAATAATTTGCCTATCACAGTCCTACTGCTGGGACACAGGCCTCCTCTCTGTGAGAGGAAACTGTAGCACCAGCACAAGGGTTCTGGTGATGGGTGGCAGAAGTCTTAATTTTTTTTTGTTTCAGAACATGCCCATATCCTCACGACTTTTCTCCGCACCGTTTTGTGAGTAGTGGCAATTAAATAATTAACAACTCACTACAACTCGTAAGTTGCGATCGTTTGGACTAGACTACCTCTAGCCAACGCTGAATGTTTTAATTAATATTAGTAGCAAGAACTTCAAACAATTACAGCAACACAATAGCCAAAATATTCCTCGCATCAGAGTCTCCATTAGACATAACAATTATGTCTGTACATTCATTCACTCTCAATATTCACGGACTATGGTCGTCGCCACATATCGCAGTAGCGTATACATTTTACAATCACAATATAACTAAACATGGTATTAAGTCTGATGTATCGTGTAGGGCCTTCAGAGTAGCGGGAAAAATAATAATAATAATAAAAAAAAAAAAAAAAAATATTCTCTTCCACAAAGGTTTCTTATAAACTATTACATAATGGTGCAATATTACTTGGTAAATCCTTTGTGGGAGATTGGCATCTGCACTAGGAAATCCTGTCACACAGATTACCAGGCCCCCCAACAGAACTGTGATTATTAGTCAATTTGATTACAATTATTGATACCTTTGGTAAAGTACACGGAAAATAATGGAATACATATTATTTTTAAATTATTATTACATAATTACAATTTATATATTAAAGTATTATTAAATTTATATATTCTTAGATTATTACATTATTACAATTTTATATTAAAGTATTATTAAATTCATATATTCTTAGATTATTATTAATTAATTAATGTTATACTATTAGAATTTTTATATTAAAGTATTTTCTTTTTATTTTATTAGATTAATTATTAGGAAATGTTTAAATTCATACAATAATTAAACTAAATTGTTATGAGTTGTGAAGTAATGGTGTGGTGTGGAGGTCGTTATTTTGTGGTGTGGGAGTCGTTATGGTGTGGTGTGGAGGTGAAAATAAAACTAAGATGGGACGATAAGAAGTCTTTCGGTTTCATCATATCCCAGGGTTAGTAACCAGGCTATAGCTGCCTTTTTGCATTGATTTGTGTTGAGACTGTAAATGGACAATATATTATTAACTTTGTTATAGATAAAGGGTCCTAGGAAACAGTAAAACCTTTGTATAAATGATGAATGGCACCTTTTTGTAGACTCACATATCCTACCTCTTCGACGAGATACATTCCTAAGGGGGTCATAGAAGGTGTCGGTATGCTGTTTAAGAATTGTGCCCAATAGAAACAGTTGTCTAACTGTAAGTACTTCACATTCATGGTATAGAGATTTCGTGGGGAACAAAAATGGTCTAAAAGTGCTCACTTTGAGAATAGCTCGTTGTGCAATTTCTACACATTTAATATTAGTGGCTAGGGCTCCCCCCCATGAAGTTATGCAGTACGAGATTAAGCTCTGACACAATGCGTAATAAATTTGCTTTACTAGTCTGGGTTCGGCGACACGTCTGAGAGTTTTAAAGACTGTAATAAGTTTCCGGATCCTTCCGCTAAGAAGCGCAAAATGCTCTGCAAAGTCTAAGTGCGAATCCAGAGTTACACCAAGGTATTTGATGTGATCAGTTTGATCTAGTCGTCTGCAAACGCACCCATTGGAATCGTAGACTCCGCAGTTATGAGCAACTAAGTAGAGGTCATCTGGCGGGTTACCTGCATCACGGATCGTAAAGGTCATGTATTTTGATTTATCAGCGTTAAGTGTCAATACATTGTCGACTAACCATTTGGAGACAAAATTAATTGCATTTTGGGCAGCATCAAAGACCTCATTCCAGGTTTTTGCGGCGATTAAAATAACAGTGTCGTCTGCATATGACACCAGAGTACCATTTAGTGGCTTATCGTGGATAGATCAAAAATAAGGTAGGCCCAAGTACGCTACCCTGTGGGACTCCGTAGGTGACCGGCAGGTCAGGACTCAAGTAGCCATCAACAGCCGTAGCTTGGCATCGATCAGATAAGTAGCTCCTAAAAAGGTCTAACTGAGTACCACGAATAACCATGGCTTCCAGCTTTCGAAGCAGTATGGCGACAGAAACAGTATCAAATGCCTTCGCCAGGTCCAGAAAGACTGCTAAACATTTCTTACGTTCGTCCAAATTAGTTGCTATAAAGTTAGTAACAGTATGCACAGCATCAGAAGTGGACCTGGCGCGCCGAAAACCAAATTGACAGTCTGAAAGTAGTTTATTTTTTTCTAAATAATTTACCAGTCTAATATGTAACAATTTTTCAAATATTTTGGAAATAGCTGACAATAAATAAATTGGCCTGTAATTTGAGACACGATCTCTGCCGCCACCCTTATACTTTGGGACAACAATGGACTTCTTCAAGGCTGTTGGAAAGACTCCGACCTGTATGCAATGATTGAATAAAAATGTCAGCGGAGGTACCAAGACGTCCTTGAAGTCCTTAAGGAACTTATTCGACAAAGCTATCGAATAAGTTCCTTAAGGACTTCAAGCATAATAAAGAAGGATAAGCATCCCAGCCAACTGCGCAGTTGTTTTTAAGAATCATAATTACTCCGCTCAGTTCCTGATGATCAGTATCAAACAGTACAAAAGAGTTCATAGAATGAGAACATTGGTCATTGGTGCTACTGTCATTGCTCATGTCTCCAGCATTATGCTTTAGAATATTCTCCGCTAAAGTCTTGCCAACATTTACAAAATATTTATTTATTTCATTAATCGATGCATTTGGGGTTGGGGCTAAATTAAGTAAGTCTTTGGATGGTTGTTTAGTTTTAGCCGTGTGCGTTATATTTTTGCTTGCCTGCCATATCTTTCTACTGTCATTTCCAGCATTCGTTATTTGTTCCTTTTCATAAGCTGCTTTAACTTTTCTCGATAGAGCATGAGAAAAATTTCTGTAGCGGTTGTGTGTCGTCTTTAGAATATTATTATTGGGAGACTTTCGAACTTTGCTATGTAATTTGTCCCTGTTTCGCATGCAACGCAGAAGACCGGGGTAATCCAAGGCTTAATTATTTTTTTACGTTTCATCAATTCTACAGATTTTGTATTTTTAGTTATAGCTGAGGTCAGCGACTCTATAAAATAATTCATCGAAAAGTTAGGGTCCCGAGATGCATATATTGGGCCAAAGTCAATGTTTGCTAAATCTAATTTAAGTTGGTCAGAATTGGTTTTTATCATAGTTTGAATGGCATATTGTCGAGTTTGTTTTTTATGCAAGAAAAGCAAAACTGGTTTATGGTCCGTGAGACTGGCCTGGATGACAAGTGTGGTTGCAGAGTGTTGGGTTTTCAGTAAAACGTGATCAATACAAGTGCCGCTAGCTTCACGAGTGACATAATAGTGATATGGTAATAGAGAGTGGCAAGCTGCTAGATTTAGGTATTTATCTTTATGAGGTTTATCTGCGCTAATTGAAGTATTAATGTCTCCCACTATGGCAATATTTTTAAATTGACTCAGATCTTGTAACGTGTCATTCATACATGCAAGGAACTGATCAAGGTTTGCATAGGATGGAGAACGATACACGGCCAGAATGGCAGTATCCAAACCTACTTTAAGAAGAAGAGAGTTTGCTTCCTTAAATGGCAGTTCTTCAACTGAGTATGTAATCTCATCCTTAATATAAATGACAACACCGTCATTTTGTAAAGGGTTTACACCTGTTGAACACATCTGATAACCCTGTAAAGTAGGAATAACCGACAGATATGTCAACCAGCATTCCGTTATTATAATAACGTCAACGTTAAATTTGAGTCTTTTGAGTAAAACCTCTAGGCCATCAAAATTACAGTTAATGCTGCGAATCATCATCTGCCTAGCCTTTATCCCAATTATTGTTGGGGTCGGCTTCCAGTCTTACCGGATTCAGCTGAGTACCAGTGTTTTACATGGAGCGACTGCCTATCTGACCTCCACAACCCAGTAACTGGGTAACACGATACCTCTTGGCAAGACTGGTGTCAGGTCTAAGGCTTACAGTTAATGCTGCGAATATTCTGCGTTAATACTGAAAGAGATGACGAAACATTAGGAACTAATTGTCTGCAGTCCTCTACATTACACTCGAAACTCTTAGACACACCATAATTATCCAGGTCATCGGATAACTCTTTTATGTTATCGAATTGAGATAAATGAATATTACATACGCCAAAAGTGTTGGGCTATGTGTATTTTGGAATATATATAGGAAAAGATATTTATCACGAACCACAGAGTACTGTCCAAGAGAGAGTTTGTGTTCATAAGTAAAGTATGAGTTAGTGTGTGAATGTGTAGGTGTGTACAATGATAAATTAAATCTAAGTTTAAAATTATTGTATAACAAGATATGGCTAACTGAAAAATAAAACAGACAAATTACAAAGAAAAGAGCACTAATCAGGAAATGATGTACAAAACATAGTCAGATGCCCATTTTCAGCTTCGCTAGGTCCGCTTCGGTTTCTATTTAAATTTTTGGGAACTTTTCTCTCTTGCGAACAAAGACAATTCCCCGTGAGGTCCAACAAAAGGCGAAATCATGTTCTTTTGACAGTGCTCTAGCCAAAAAGAACAATTTCTGGGACTTCTGGGTAAGGGTTTCAGCGACAAAGACTGGTTTGATGGGACCTGGTAAACTAAAATGAGACGTATTAAGTTTTCCCCCTTTCTGTTTGGTCTTGTTATAATTCTTCACGGCTGTTAACACCTTCTCCTTCATTACAACAGACGCAAATTCAGTTATTATCGGATTCGATAAGTCTTTCGCGGTAATTCTGTAAATATCTCTTATGTCCGAGTCCTTGATATCAATACTAACTGATTTACCCAGGTTCTGAACAATGCCACAGAGTTCCGGTTTGGTTACGGGTTTATTAGGCTTTGGGATATTGCGTATTTCAATACCTGATGCACGCGTTTTGCGTTCCAGGTTATCGACTTTCTTCTCCAATGTATCGATGTACTTTTCATCAGCTTTCCTAGCATCTTCTAAAGATTTGATGCGAGATAAAAACTCATCATATTTCTGGGACATCATCTCAACTGATTTTGTGAGCTCTGCATTCTGTTCTCGTAACCCATTTACACAACCAACTAGATCCTGGAAGCGTTTGTCTTGTTCATTTGACAGCGCCTCGAACATTTTCTGTATTGTTGACATAGAAATTACAGAATCGTCATCCTCTTCTTCGAGTGTGTTACGACAAAGATGCAAATCAGGATCAGAATCGCAATCGTGCAATTCATTCAACAAGACCACTTCCGGTTTTTTTTTCATATGTGATTTCTCAACATCGGTAGCCTTGAAGTTCTCCTTTGCAACAAGTAGCGTTGGGTTACGTTTAGGCGGCATTATTCAGAATATATTGGCAAAAAATAAAATATATATATATAAAAAACAGCGAGAATCAGGAGCGCAGCCGCACGCGTTAAAAACTAAAGCGCCAGGACGCTAGAAAAAATATAGCCAATAAGCAAAAACTACTTTTTGCGGATCGCCAGGCTCGAACTCGAACCACCAGTACGTGTGTGATCGGAATGCGGTTGTTTGCGCTACTCAGCCAAACGCGCCAGTGATGGTATAGGCGAAATAGGCAAATAGTTGATGAGTATCGTGTATACGTGCAGTGTGCGGGACCCTGACTCTATAAGTACCCTCACTTTTTCGAGACACAAGTCATTCGGCACAACACCACACTTTTGTTCCAAAAACTGTTTCAATTATTTACACTTGATATGTTTATGTACACTCTTGATTTGTCACTGGTTTATTGTTCACACATTTGTCCATACGATTTTTTCTAAATTAAATCTATGTAGAATTTTATTTGAGAATAGGGCAAGAGACCGTTAGACATAATAATATATTTATTTTATTTTTGGTTTGGTGTTGTGTACAATAAAGTATATTCTATTCTAATATGTTAGTGGATGCAGTCAAATAATGAGATAATAATGTATACTGAGATGCTGGTAATTTGCTTGAAAATACTTTTCTAAGTTCGCGAAAGAGTATTTTAACCCCGACAGAAAAAGAAGGGTGTTATAAGTTTGACGTATGTACCTGTATTTTTGTGTATTTCCGTTTTTGCGTATTTGTGTGTCTGTCTGTGGCATCATAGCCCCTAAACGGATGAATCGGTCTTGTTTTTTTTAAATATATCTTTTCGAGAGTGTTCTTCGCTATGTTTTATACAAATCAGTTCAGCCGTTCAAAAGTTATGGGCGTTTCAATCGGGGCATTTTCGCAAGATATCGCGTCATAATAACGTGTTCAATAGATTGTCGATCGAAGCGTGTGTTATTAGATAAATTATGTAGAATGAAATAAAAATGCGTAGAAGTTTTAATTTTAAATTTTACTTATTGGTGGTGAATTCAGGGTGAAACAAAGACGCGTCAGGTTTGGGCACATTTGGGAAAGTTATAACTTCTTCCTGATCTCACACTAAATATCTCTCAATATTATTTGTAAGAAGTTTTACTTCTATCACGTGTACGGTGCTGATAAAGCATATGGTTACGCTTCCTAATTTATAGTTCATATTTTATTAGATCTTCTAGAGATTATACGCACCAGCATATAAAGCAAGAAATTAAAAATTGCCCGACTATTGAATGACCAAAACTCTTTATATATATTATATTTTATACTTTTTATATATTCATCAATCATTAGAAAGAACGGTAAAACATGTTTGTAGGATTTGCACGCTGAAGACACTGTCAATTTGAAATGCAAATTAACCAATGCAATTCTTCGGAACCATTTTGGTAAGAAATTTTAAACCAAGAGCCGCTAGACTAGTGGCGCCAAAGAACACCATCTTCCCGCTTTCGCCATTTATTCTCATACACCTGTTTTGTCCGAACCATTTACTTGCAGAGATTCCACAGGCGTCAAATATTTTTACGACTACGAACAAAATGCTGCTCATTTAATACTCGCTATGACAACAAATTAAATACTTAAAGTTATTGAAATTCTTCATTATGTTATTAATTAAATCACTCGTGGAAAAATAAAAACAGCTGCACGGTTCGATATGCAAAGTTAAGCAACGCTTGCCGAGGTCGGTCATTGGATGGGTGACCATCCATTAAATACTGAGACTCCTCTATGCTTTGTAAAGCATTTGGACCTGCAAGAACAGCAAACGTGTTAAATAAGTTCAATCATCTTAACACTGTACTTATATATTTATACTAGCTGTTGTTAGCGACTTCGTCTGCGTAGTATTGGTACTATAAACAGCCTATTTTTTATATCATACCTTAATAGGTTAGGTGCGTGGGCCGCCTTACTTCAGAAATTATTAGTTCACCATACAAACTTCTACCTTCTAACTGTCGACCCCCTAAAGGATGATTTTCGGGATACAAACTATCCTATGTCCTTCCCAGGGTCGCAAACTATCTCCATACCAAATTTCATCTAAATTGGTTCAGCGGTTTAAGCGTGAAAAGGTAACAGTCATACAGACAGACAGACAGAGTTACTATCGCATTTATAATATTAGTATGGATCTTTCTTCTCTTCCTGTTGTCACAAACTATTGTCTCTTTCTATTGTCATTTCTTTTTCGTTTTTCTTTTTCACGGTATAAATAACTTAAGAAATAAGCAGTACCTTTGTACTCTATTATCATAATGTGTTGTCTCTTTACATTATACTGTGTGTACATTAATTGAAAAATATTTAAACCTCTAAAATATAGTATTAACCCTCATATTTGACAAGCTTATCTTCGTATCAAGCAGAGTACATACAGTTCATCCGTCTCATGACCCCATCAAACATTAACATGTACTAATGAATTAATGAAGAACATTTTCAAGAAGATGTTCGTTTAAGAGAAAATGTATTTTAATTATTTACTCAGGCTGGAAATTAAGTATTAGGGTTCTGAATTAAGATTTTCAGTTTTCCAATATATATTTAGGACTAAAGAATTAGGGTCTAAATGCACGAACCATTACGTGACGGTCATTTAATCATTTCTCAGAAAATACGTCGGCAAAAGGATTGGTATGAATGTAGCAGTTTGTTAGCATTATTGTAAACTTTGATTCATGCGTTTGTGATATTTTATCACAAACGCATGAATCAAAGTTTGGTTTCATAATTGCATAACAAGTCTGTGACATTTTGTACAAACGACTTAAAACTTTCTACGATTAATATTAGTATAGAAGTTATCAGAAACAGCTGTGGTACTGATAATAAAGATCAGGAGTTTCAGTGTTCTTATCAGTAAAAGATAAGGAGAAGTAACATTTTTGATGTCGATTTGATGGGGGTCGGTGAGATAGCAATTTGATTTTGAGGTGGCTTATCGAATTAGGTCAGGTGGTTTAGGAAAGCAATAAAATTTACTGAGGGACTTTTAATAAATGGCTTGTCATAGCATTATTTGAGACAGTAATAGTATTCCTTTAAATATTGTATGCTCCTATCAGAATATCAGCGCAGCGTTATTTTCTTTTAATATCGTTACACATGCTGAGATTTGCCTTTTTGGTCTCGCACGGGGTTATTTATTTTTATGTTTTATTATTGTTTATGTTTTGCTTATCTCGTGTCTCTTTCTTTTCTTTCTTTACAAATATATCATATATAAACCGACTACAAATAGATACATTCATTTACCGATTTGTATTACGTACTAGTATTAAATTCACTTTGTGAATTGACTGTCCGTGTGGCATGTTTTAATAAACTTTTTTATACGTACATTTTGTATGTTATGTACCGATTTCCATATTTGACGGTTCTTAGATGCATAACTACACAATTAATGTATGCACGGAGTATTTAGTGACTAATTCTTAAAATCTTATGTCATTAAAAAACATACCGTTCCAAAATCGTCTATTTTGATAATAAGAACAAAATTATACCCGACAAATAGCAAATACTCGCCGCTATCGATAAGTATCGGTTCTATCTCACAGCTTTGAAACCATGAACGTTGCGCGACCCCTGTCAAGGGACCAGGTTATTAATGTGGGCTCAGTTTGCACTGCGCTCGACGATTATATCGAATTGAGATTATTTAGCTGGAGTAAATTGTGGTTTATGACCCCTGGCCAGACTCTTCGGATCTTGAAAATGTCGTTTTGAATTATAAGGCGGCTTTTGTAAAGGCTTTGGTCAGTTTTCTTTAAGTAAAAGAGGAATTTTTAAACTATTTGAATTAAAATAGGTATAAAGTTTTTTTTTAACAAGTTTTTTGAACTGAAAGGTACTGAATGTAAAATCACTTGTCAATACAATGTGCCAAAGACGATGCTATATTGTCAAGTTGAGCAGTTGCAATGGTCTACTTCCGGCTCTATGATGAGACCAGCTCCATAGTATCAAATTCAAAGTCAAATATATTTGTTTCAACTAGACTTTTCTTTTGTTTAAGTGGCACTTTTGAACGTCAATAATTAAAATTTACAGCTAATAAAAATTGATTCTACCGTGCATTCGGAAAAGTAGCTTGTTATGGAGACACACAAGAAACACACATACTAATTATTATAGCATTATATTTTAGCATTTTTTTAAACCTGCGTTTTGTCGATGCTTTGCATCCGTGGCCTATCCCAACCATGTAGTTTTACGGCTTAAACAGTTGCCTGTGTAACCTTTTCCTTATAAAATATTTTGTTATCGGATTAGTTCATCCGGGTATTAAATAACTCCTACAAACAAATCCCACAACTGAACGAAACATGCCTTTGTCCGGGATAAAAAGTAGCCTGTAAAATTTACCTATGAATAAATATAATCGGATCTGTACTCCCAAAAATGATCTCATAATACAACCACTTTTACCACTTTGTAACAATAAAATATTAGTAAAGAGACAATGGAAAAAAGTAGAACAAAAGTGAAATTGCCTTTCTTCAAATGAACCGTTTGTCGCTTTGTTCAACACTAACGTGCATTGAACTCAAGTCAAGCATGTTATCCTGCGCTCTTGCACGCTATTCACACGGGAAACTGTCTCGAACGCTTGCATGAAATCTATAATTATATAAAATAATAAAAACTTTTTCACAAGATATAAACCGACTTCAAAAGCAAAACACAAAAAAGTGTAAAGTAACTTTCGTTTCGGAAGTCGGTGTATTTGGTACGATATGCTCAACTGCATGTATCTGGGCAAGCACGTTTTAAGCAGTTGGTCTCGACTAAAATGTATAGATATTTGACAGCCGTGTGTAGTCAGAAGGCCAAAAGCCTGACGTCCAGGCTTCACAAAGGCAATAGTGTTTCCCAGTAGCTGGGTTATGGAGATCAGACAAGCAGTTACTCCATGTAAAATACTGATATTCGGCAATATCTGTTTAGATTGGCAGCCAATCCCAACGAGTATGGAGAAAAGTCTAGGCAGATGATATTCAACAAGAGCCTTTATTAAATTGTATTAAAGTTGGTTTTGGTAGGTTTGACTCGCGGTTAACCGTACAGTCACAAGCATAAATAAGTGACAATTACCTTTTACAATTTCCTCTTAAAATTGTATGGTGTTACGAACATCAAAGACCTGTTTCATAATTGTTTGGTTTACAGTGAATAGTCTTAGAATTATAACCATAATTTCACATGGAAATCACTTTTGAAGTGTAAGATATTTATGCTGGTTACTGTACATTAGTTTCGTTTGAGAATTTATCGAAGCTAACCACACAAGCCGGTGTTGGGAACGAACCGGGGCTGGAAAGGGTTCCTACATGTATTGTAGGCCGATGAGTTTACCATTATTCATAGACCTTAAAGTTCTTGTTTAAATAGACGACAACACAAGCAGACCTTTTGGCTATGTATATATAGGCTCCACACAATATTTTAAATAATATAATTATGTATTTCAAAACATGTAGGCTCACGTGAAACATCCAGTTAATATACAAGGACTTTAATTATTGTTTTTTTTGTAGTCCTACCACCTGTTGTGAACTTTTTAACCCAAAGGTTGACTGGTAGAGAATGCCTTGCTGCATTAAGTCCGCCTATGTATCACCATTGTACATGAAGTTTAAATAAATAAATAAATAATAAACATTTTTTCTTAAAATTTTCATAGTTATTATATTATATACACATATATTCGCAATACATGAAGCGTCTGTCTATCTGATCTGCACAACGGCCACAACCCAGTTATTGAGTAACACGATACCTGCTGGTAAGATTTCTGACTTCCCGTAACGCTATCTATTCATACAATGTCATATCTCCGTTTTATTGTGACTTCAAATGTCTTTCATATATAGCTTTTACTAAGTCATCTTCTTCATCCGACAACGTAGCGCATTACCCTTTCGTTTCTCAGCCTTATGTTATATGAGTCTTTGAGACCCCCGTGACTCGGCATCCACGTTAAGCAGTTGATAGATTACCAACTGCTTAACTGCTTAATCCGACATGACCAGATTACCAGGCGTAGTATATATTATCATCGCTCTCCGGTCATGTAGGATTACCGTCTACCGTCCGTTACTATGAGAGTGTTGGAACAGAGAGTGCACCTGCGTTTGCGCACACACTTGTGCACTATGATATCTCCCCTGCCGATGGCTATAGTCTCTGCTGAGATTGTCCAACAAGGCCGAAATTCGCTCTGAAGGACAATTATTTGTATTTAATAATTTAATTATAGTCATGTAACCTTCTAATATTTAGCTAGAAGCAAATACCTGTCATGTAAAAAAATAACCGTTTTTGTAAGTACCATCAGAAAAAGAAAGAAAACTTATACAGTGTAGTTACATGGAAAGTTCAACAAATATTATTCAATGGTTCAACACAACCCACACTTGCGAACCCGTGGAACCGGTGTAAGTACATGTTTATACACCAGTATGTATAATGTATATCCATTTCCGCGAACGAAAGTTGGATATTGCACGTCGATGTTCAACGCCACTGAAACGCTCTATAATATTAAAAAGACATTTATATTGAACCGTGAACAGGCACAGTAGAAATGTTTTTGTTCACGATGATGATAAATTCTAAAATAACTGTCTGTTTGTTATATTTTCACGCCAAAATCGCTCGACCAATTTTGATGAATTTTGGTCAAGAGATAGACTGGACCTTGGAGAAGGACATAATATGATACTAGTTATCCCGGGAATGTGTTCCCTTGTAATATTCTCCAAAATTCACGCGGGAAACTAGTGTTTCATAAAATGGCCAACCCATTAAAAGGATTTAGTTTAATATCAACTAGACAATAGTTTTCTCAGTAACGTTGCTTTAAAAATATCTTGTGTCCTGACTTAATCAAGGAAAGAATTTTAAATCTTACGAAGATACATTTCTCATGTAATATTTTCCCGTCACACCTGGCATCCTTGAACTGACAGCGCAACCTTAAACCGTCGTCGCCGTCTAACAATATCAAATTATTCATGCACTCTACCACCTTGTATTCCCGAAGGGCTAGGCAGATATGTTTTGTCATACTTTTTACCCAACTGCGAGGAAATGGTTATGTTTTTTGCACGTATCATGAGTTTGTTTGTATATATGTAATATTCTTTATTACCTCATATCTTTCAAACCACTAGACGGATTTATATAATTAAGACATCGTTAGATACGCCTTGACCACCTAAGTGTTCTTAGATAAGTGAAGTTAAAAAAAAACAAACATGGCGGTTTTTGGGCGACATATTGTGCGAGTCCCAATTGAAATATATACCACTTGTATGTTTATAAGTAATTCCTTAAAAAAATGATAATTAAAAAGTTGTAAATAAAATAAGTTAAGTTAAAAATGAAAAATCCGACTATGAACTAAAAAGTTATAAAGAAGAAAAAAATATTCTGTGCAGTCGGAGGATCAGAGGGTCAGCCAGCTCGCGAATATGTATTCTAAGACTGCACACCATGCAATTTTTTTTTTTTAAATTTTGGTTCGCAGTCGGGTTTTTTATATTTAATTATTTTTATGTCAGTTGTCACGCACAAATTCTGGGCTGTTACTGAGAATTCCTGTGTAGGAAAACTCAATTCAAAATAACTTAAACATATATAACATCATGCCTATATTCCCCGATAGGTTAGGCAGAGATGCAAAACATTTCGCCAGTTATATTCAAGCCCCATGTAATAGGGAGCGAGCCCTCATCATCATCATTTCTGCCGAATGACGTCCAGTGCTGGACATAGGCCCACTTAAGTTTGGATTAAGTTTCGCAATTCTTCGGGCTATGTCGGTAACTTTGATTCTCCTGGGGATATCCTCATTTCTGAAGCGATCACGCAAGGGAACTCCGAGCATAGCCCTCTCCATTGCCCTTTGAGTGACTTTAAGCTTACTCATAAGACCCATTGTGAGCGACCACTTCTCGGTCCCATAAGTAATCACTGGCAACACACACTGATCTTAGACTTTTGTTTTATGACACTGCGGTAAATTGGATGAGAAGATACATGTGTTGTTTTTCCGCATGGATATTGTAAAACTGCGTCAGGATGCGTCTGAATTGGACTGGGACAACCTGGCTGCGGCAACGACTGTAGACGATAAGCTGGGTTTGTTTAATCGAACGGTCCTTGCACTCTACGACAGACACACTCTTGTCAAGAGGGCTAAACTCAGACGTCCACCTGCTCCTTGGATGACGACAGGGGTTCGTATGGCGATGAGGCGCAGGGATCGGGCCTTTAGAAAAATTAAAAAGGATCGCAGTGTTTAAAACAGAAACCTGTTCAAAAATGCAAGAAATCGGTGTAATCAGGTGATACGCAATGCCAAACGCCGCCATATTCTCGAAAACATATCTTCTTCTTCTCCGGCTGATATCTGGAAATTCCTTGGAACTCCTGGTATCGGTAGGTCACGTCATGAGGATTTTCCTAAGACAATTGGTTTGGATGATATCAACCGTCACTTTACTACAACCTGCCATTTGGGCTCTCATATGTTATCTCAGACGGTTGATTATATTATTGGCCTACCCGGTCATTTTATAGAACAGTTCAACTTTTCTCCAGTCACCTTGGATGAAATCAGAAAAATTATCCTATCCATTAAATCCAAAGCCGTGGGTTTTGACGGCATCAGTCGTTATATGGTCACCCTAATCCTCGACTTTCTTCTTCCCCAATTACCCACATAATCAATTTTTCACTTGATACCGCACAATTCCCATCCTTGTGGCGTATGGCCGATGTTCGCCCACTTCCTAAAATCTCCAATCCCTCCCTACCTAACCATTTTCGACCAATTTCAATCCTTTCTTTTCTATCCAAAGTGCTGGAAGCCTGTGCCCACAAGCAGCTTTCAGGGTTTGTTCATCGGAATAACTTTGTTAGCTCATTCCAGTCTGGATTCAGGCCGGGGCACAGTACTGCCTCTGCTCTCCTCAAAGTGACTGGCGACATTAGAGAAGCGATGGAGGATACCAAAGTTACTGTTTTGATTGATTTCTCCAGTGCTTTTAATGCCGTCAGTCATGATATTCTCCTTTCTATCCTTTCACATCTTATGGTTTCTTCCGAGGCCCTGGAATAATTCTGTTCCTATCTTCGGGGACGTCAGCAGTCGGTTCGCGTTGACGAGAGTTCATCGAGTTGGTGTAACCTAGCTGCTGGTGTTCCGAAAGGTGGTATTCTTTCTCCATTGTTATTCTCCATCTTCATAAATTTTATAACTCACTGTCTTCGGTGTTCGTATCATCTTTATGCCGATGACCTTCAAATGTATGCATCTGCGCGGGTGGAGGGTTTTTTGGACGCTATAGGCGATGTGAACCGGGACTTAGTCGCTGTCAAGAACTGGTCTGATAGATTTTGGGAGTCTGTAAACCCCGCAAAATGTCAGGCCATTGTGATCGGGGGCTCTCGCATGATGGCTCGGGTGGTTATAAGGTCTCTTCCTCCTATTATTTTTAATGGTACCGTTATCCCCATCAGCCCTAGTGTAAAAGATCTCGGTCTACATCTTGACTCGACGCTGGGCTGGCAAAGCCAGGTTTCAAGTATCAGTCAAAGAGTCAACGGTGCCTGTACCGTCTGAGAAACTTTCTGCCTGCAAAAACGAAGGCTATGCTTGTGCAGACTTTAATCTTTCCTTTAATAGACTATGGTGACGTGTGCTATTTTGACCTGAACGCGGTATTCCTGGATAAGCTTGATAGGCTCCTAAACAACTGCATCAGGTTCATATTCAACCTGAGGAAATATGACCATGTGTCGAGCTGTAGATCTCAGCTCAAACGGATGCCCATTCGGCAGAGGCGAAATTTACGCGCTTTGACCACGCTCTTCTCTCTACTCAACTCTCCCACCCCTCCTTATTATCTCATCTCTCACTTTCAATATCTGTGTACTTCACACGCTAGGAATCTGCGTTCGTCTAACAATCTTCTCTTGCTTTGTCCTTCTCATACTTCTGATTTCATTCATTCTTCCTTTCATATTCAGTCCATTCTTCTCTGGAATGCGCTTCCTCTCGATGTCAGGACGGCCACCAGTCAATATGCATTTAAGCTGAAGCTGCGACATTATTTTCTGAACCATTAGCAGAGTCGTCTCAATCACCTTTCTATTAATTTATATATATATATATATAAAGGTATTTATTATAGTAAATATATATGTTTGTTTATTTTAACTACAATATATATATATATATATATTGTTATTCAATTTAACTTCTCAATTTTTATGCACCTGCCATGTAATCTCTCTACCACCCTTGGTTGACTGGTTGAGAATGCCTCAAGCATTAAGTCCGCCTATGTATCTGTATATTGCATGAAGTTTTAAATAAATAAATACCGCGCAACTGCCCGAAAGCCGCCCTGTCGAGTCGGATTCGACGATTGACCTCTTTCTCGAAGTTTAGACCTACACAACTGGACCGTTTGACCCTGGTAGACATAATCATCTACGCCTTCGAGTGTAGAGTCTCCAACCTTGATAAGAGTGGGTTTTACATGGGCATTCACCATGATCGTGGATAAAATCCATGTTCATTTTAAGACTCACTCATTCGGAAGCTCTACTGAGGACATCGAGCATTGTACTGAGGCCCGCCATGGTCTTAACCATGACCTCTATGTCGTCGGCAAACCGAAGGTTAATGATGTACTCACCATTAACGTTGCCTAGCCCCCTCCAGTCCTGAACCTTGAAGACATCCTCCAGCGCACCAGTGAATAGTTATGGCGAAAAACCCAGCAACACTTTGCCCGACCCGAGAATCGAACCCATGCACACCAGTAGCGGTTGCCAACACTAGACCAACAAGGCAGTCAATTTCAATAATTTCCGAACTAGGATCGAACATACAAGCAATCTAGGATACGCTCAACAGACATACTTATACCGACATAAATATACTATTAGAAACCAAATACCAAGCTTTATCTAATAAATATGCATATTGGAAGATTGCAACACCTCATCCATAGCTTACAATCATCCTGAGATCGAGGTCGAGTGCTGACTCATAATCATAAAAAATACAACCGTTTTTAGAATTTTTCGTTTTGACAAGTCGGTTAAAAAAGATTAGACCGTACATCAAAAAAGGGTACTTAGAAGGAGCTTTAAAACAAACTCCCAAGCGAGATAAATTCTACTTGAAACGAAATTTTAAATGTGTTCTACGAATTAAACTAAACAAACAGTGTGTAGGTATTAACTAAAAATACTATGATTAAAGAGGACTGCTTCTAACTCAAATAATATTTTAATGTACCAAAAATATTTATATCCAAATGTATTTTTACTTTGTCATCAGATTTGTAGTAAAACTCTCTCGATTGCTAATGGATGCAAAAACAGTTTAAATTGTTCGTTACATATTGCGATGAGATTTCGAAAATTTGCAAAAAAAAATCTTAAAAAATATAAGGCTTATAAATTGCATTTTGAATCAAATCTTATTTCAAATATTTTTATTTGAAGTGTTTTCATGTTTTTGTAATGTTAGTATTATTTAAAACAGAATAAATACTTCCAAAATAAAATCTTTCAAAAATAAACAATAGGATCCGAAAATTTTCATCTCCAAATCGCTTCAAGCCAAACGCAATTTGTTCGTATCGTCTGAACCTCAACCGACAATTTCAGCAAAATAAGAAACTAGAACATGAAACTTGATAAATAAAATAAGGCTATGTACTATCACGGTCAATAGTGCAGTCCTATCTTCACGAAACTATAGCATAGCTAATCAGTCCACTTATGACGTTCTTCAGACACATCACTCTCATACACACACACCTGTATTAGAACTCTTTCATAATGAACCAATGACAACGCGACATGGCCGCAACGTCATACTATTTATTAAAATCACAAAACATGTAGGTGGTGTTGTTACAAATCCATCCTCATCTGTAGATATTATAATATAAAACAAAGGTTTACCTAAACTTTATAACATTGTGGGTAGATTTCAAACACAATACCCACACGTTTTGTCACCAACATCGATCGCACTTACTCCCGTATATTGCTATTCATCAAAAATCCTAGAGAGTGCAGTAAATAATCATTTACCTTTTAGTTAGTTTGATTAGAATGAGGTATTTAATTTCGTCGCCAAACATAAGTGTCCATCGGGCCTAGCGGTTACCACTGCTAGATAAATCACGTTTAGCCTGGTTCAAGTCCCGTAAAACATTAAAATAATATATTTTTATTTTTCTTCATTTATTTTTCTATACACATTTTATACATTTTTAAATATTATTTTTAACTTATTATTATAATTTAATACACTTATGAATATGAATAGCTATTTCTTTATTTAAATTGAAAGCATAAATATTAATACAGATTTGTATCTTTTTTAATGTAATCTCATAAATGATAGAAAAATATCAAATAACGTAGCATAATAATTTTATAATCCTTTTAATTATATTCTTCCTTGCATTATAATAATTATGAACTAGATGTCTTCAGTTGTTAGGAAGAGTTGCGTATACTTAAGTATTTAGCTAATTGGATCTTGACCATTGCATTTCAATGAGGGTAGAAATTTTTCTTTTCTTCGGTAAAATCACCGAAGGTGAGGGTAAATTGAATCAATATGAATTGCTTGATGAAATATGACGCTATGACGCTATGACGACGCGACGTTGTTGGTTGGTGAACTTTGTTCTTATTTAAATATCATAATGCAAGCAAACATAAGTAGGTATAGAAACCAAGGCAAATATTGTAGCCTTGCATAAGAATGGCCTTTAGGCCACAAATTATATCACAAATTTGTGATGAAACCGGATTATGTGTAAGTTATATTATAAAAATAATGTGATGATCTTTTAAATATGGTGCATGTTTTTTTGTATCAAGTAAACAAATAAATCGCTTGTTACAACAGTATTCTTTATTATTTCTGTGACTCGTTGGATAACGAGATTCGAGGAAGAAGGAAGTCTCAAGAGTCGTGCAAGAAGCGGAAGACCACCACTTATAAGTCAGTCTCAACGACAATTTATGGTGAATGAAAATGATATCAATGGTTTTATACCAACCAGACGTTTTGCTAGTGACTTTAATATGTCATTGCGCACTATTCGCCGCGCACTTCATGCCGAAGGAATACATCACCGTATATTTTTTAATAAGTTCGTTTATTATAGTAAGATTGAATTAGTTTCAATATTTTAAGTTAAAATAAAATAATCAATTAAATACATAGTAATAAATCAATCAGCATCTATAACCAACTTTAAAAAAAATGTAAAAGAAGCGACTTCATTTAGTATTTTTTTAAACAAATTATTGATCCATATATGGATAAAGAATTTGTTTTGTTTGTTTTACAATGACGAGACAATGCATTATATTTCTTTATTTTAATATGGCGCTTACAAACTAAAATCGTGTTTGAAATCTTTTAACTTGGACCATCGCCTTATCTCTGAAATGTGTTGAATTCGTTTCTTAACTAGTTGCAACGAACCATTTGTTTTTCTTTTACCCTCACTGGGATAATATTTCTGAAATGTTTGAGTATTGTTCTCGTGTAAATAACAATTTGTCTTATTGTGAATAAAGATATTTTAACGAAACAGGGATGTGCTGGCAATAGTTAATATTTAGCATTGTATTGTTGAGGTTAAGCTTCAATCCTCTTTTCCTAGATAAAACGAATAATTAAGCTATAGCCTCAGTAATAATAGTTATCATGTTTGAAAATTTTATGTAAAACTTATCTACCTACTATTTAAATTAGTTGTAATATTTATTAAATCAATAAATTAGTTTGTTTTCAACTTATTTCTTTTTTAATGGTTAGATACGACCAATATTAACAAAGGATTCAAAAAAATCGATTGTATTCATTTTACACCTATTATAAGATGCATTCCTTTCGCGTAACTTACTAGTCATTATAAGTTACCAAAAATACAAAAAGAAAATTCGCGCAGCCGAGATTTGAACTCGCGTCTACCAGGACACCGCTTTGGAGTGGCACTCTCTCACGACTCTGCCACGAAGTATGTTAATTACTATGATGAATTTTAGACTTAGTTTCGAACCAGCTCGACACAGACTTTTGTAGATCTATTTAAGTGAAACGAGTAAGTATATATTTGTATCTTTGTGTGGCGTTGACCACGCCCCTTCACCTCGTAGTTAGACTGTATGATGTCTGATTGGTTGCGTTGAAACATCACGCACACACTTTTATGCACAGAACCGTACAGGTGACTATAAACATTGTGGTATGACTGCAATTTTGACCCCTTACTGTACAGGGCGACCGCGGTAACTAGGGCGTAGGCGGCTGCGATTAGATGGTTACAGCGTATCGACATGATTGCTTCGGAAATTGGCTGAGCTGCATAGGCTGGGTGTTAACGCCCGTATGCCACCATTTTGGTGACTGCCTCAACGACACGCCGCAGCACACCTTTGAGGATTACAACGCCATGACCCAACCGTGGCGGTCCGTAGTGCGGATAACCGGTCGGTTTGGATCGTGTTCATGGTTGGTAGCGAGAACGCGTGGAACCCATTTGGCTCCTCCTGTGAGGAAGTGATTGCAAAGGAGGCGCAGGTAAGAGAGTGACTGAATACAACCTCCAGCCGCGAAACGATCTCCAGCCGCCATAGCATGTGGGTTGCAGGCAACTGACTTGGGGAGTCTGTTTTAGGTAATACTAATATATTCGCCTGGAAATATTATAATATTGTAACTAATATATATCAGTATTAGTGATATTTTTAAATTATACTAATATCAAAATAGTAGACTTGGCAAGGCGTATTAATCATCTACTGTATTGAAATCTCGTAGTATGTTGGAACTAAATATCTCATATTGGTATTGGTGATGAGTGTTATATGAATGCCTAATAATCAGTAATAATATGTTCAAAAGCAATGTGTAATACTAAATTCTGGCATCATCATCATGATCATCCACAGCCCGACTTCGCCCACTGCTGCGCACAGGCCTCTCTCTTGTACCAATCACCAAGTTCCTGAGCCTGGAATTAATTCTGGAATAATATCATGATAATTATAATTTTACTAACAAATGTTTTGAAGTCTAACAATTTATTATCTGCATCTGAAACAGAGTTGAAAACTAATATAAGTCTTTACCTTGCTGGAATGCGATATCACTCTTATTTACACCTTAACACTACAGAGACAGGATCTCAGCGATGAGAGCGAGAAATACGTTGTAAATGATTATCCATCTCATTTATTATTATATCAATGATGTTTCCTTCTAGAATCCGATGGGCGCCAACCGAGTGAATCCGAACGATTATAAGTATTAACTAACTAGTGTACTTGAGCGAAGAGATACTTGCTCAAATATACTAGTTTTAAGGATAAGTTGTTAGCCTATCCCCATATTTAAATCTCACTGTACTGACAGTAATGCGTTATAACTTTACTAGCACGCTATCCACTAGTTTATAGCTTGCAATCTGACTGAAAATATTTTTAGTTAACCTTTACAGCAATTATTCTATTACTTAAAAATGAATCATAATGAAAATAACTGGGATTTTTTTCTCTTACGTATTAAATTATTCTCACGATCGATAAAGCCCATAAAAGTATTTTTTTACCGAAGGCTGTGTCCCATCTCTAATATTACTTCTTGTCTTAACGTGAGAGTCCATTCTCACGTTAAGACACGTTGCTATCAGCGCCAAAATGGCGAAAATCAAATGTCTTCATTATATCATCGATAATATGAAGCCCAGCGTACTTGTATGATAGAAGTCAGTGCTAGAAACGCAATCTACGGTTTCAACATTTACTTCTATTCCTATTCTTCTTCCTGCTAATATTTATCACTGTGAAAGTATCTGTTGTTGAAATGTTGTAGTACGTTACCGTTGATAAATTTGATATGAACGCGAGCGAAGCCGCTTTCAAAATTCAGAAAGTATAGTTTAATATTTCAGGAACCCCTCACCCTGGATGAACCCCTAGCCTCGCTTCTAATATAAGAAGTGCGTCTAATTAAGACTTCAGCCCGTAAGACCATAATCACTCACTTTCCACGTGCTCTGAGTACAAACAGTAAAAAGTTTTAATGAGTTTCTCTTAAACTGTTTATACTTGGACGAGATAAAAGAAAGTCGTCTGTTCGCCGCTCACTTTTCTCATTTTGGTGGAAGCTCGGGATTAAGGGAGTTAGACTAGTACCTATCCTTCGGTTTAAGGTAACTTGCAACTGGTGTTTTGGTGCAACTTAATATAAATTTGCGTGGATAAAAATGATGATATATTTTCCGCATTATCCTGTGGGTATGTTACAATTATATCTATTTTACAAAAAAAATGAAGTTAATTAAATTGAGTTAATATGGGTATTTGTCAATCATTCGGCGCTTTACTTTAGAATTTGCTCACTTTTTAGTGAAAGTGTGCCAAATCTAAAAAGAAAGAAATTTAATCTTTTTCACAAAGATTTCATACTAGAAATAGGGACCAATTAGCTTAACCAGGTTTCAGATTGGCTAATGTAGCCTCATCTTTCATGGGGTACTGTATAAAATGTTAAAATAAAATACTTCTGCACATTCTAGAACTGAGTGTGAAGAAATTTAAAACTTTTATAAAACGCACACCATGCAGGCAGGCATATTATAAGTTAGGAGATTACATCGCTGATAAAAACGCTTGGCTCAGTGCTATTCCTGCTCCACAACCACTTGGGCGCAAAAACAAGTTATAAGCAGAACAGTATTGTTTCGAATTATTGGACCTGCGAAGACTGTATAAATATATTTGTATTGTATAAACTCACTTTCTTTTAGTATTGTCAACAAAGAACCCTTATAGTTTCGCCATGCCCGTCCGTCTGTCCGTCCGTCCATTCGTGTAAAAATATTACTGGTCTGTGAAAACTATTTTTCGATTCAGAGATCCATTTGCCTAAAATTAAGCTTCTAAATGGCTATTTTTTGTTAGAGTGAAGTGTCCCTCCCCTGCCAAATTGTTGCTTTTGGATATGTGAAAAAATTCACGGCAGTTAGTATATATAACGAAATTAAAAGGAAAACTATCACAGCTAAGTAGGCTCCACAAGTTTACGAGTCTACCAACTTTTAAAATGTACTTGGAAAAGTAAAAAAATGTATATTGATTAATTAAAATTAAAGTTTTTATTTCATCATCTTACGTAAATTACATTGTTAACTTTGAAGTAATATTTTAAGCAAAAAATTTCTTGCATTAGGTGGTTTCGCTCCTCCAGATTACATTAACTATACATATGTGTGACAGAAATAAATAAAATAAACAAAAACAGTAGAATATTTTGAAAAAATGCCAGAAGACCAACAATACAAAATACTAAAACTATTTATTAGTAAGGAATAAGGAGTGTGCGCGGTGTTATGTGTGTGTGAGGTGATGGTGTGTGTGTGATGTAGGGGTGTGAATGTTGGTGTGGAAGGTGTGATTTGTGTAATTTTTGTTTAGTCTAGCGACAGTTTGTAAATTATGATTACGCATTTTGGGAATTATGTGATTTTATGGAGCAGAGCCTCGATTTCATCGTAGGTTTTGCTCTTCAACCATTCTGTCGGTGTCTTTTTGCAGTAGTCATTGGTGTATTGATGTATAGGGACAACAGTTTTCGGTGCTTTCATTGTTTATAAACATTAGTATTGTTACCTACTTATTTTGGTGGATATAGCTGTTTATACGGAACCCAGGCTCTCACTGTGTCGGTTTATATTTTTTCAATGTTAATGTAGCCGCAAGTTTAAGGCGAATCGATTGACGTAAGAATCATAAAAATCGGCCTTCGCGTTTGGTGTATAGTACGCCACTTAGAAACAAATATACATTCATAGACTGCTAAATACTACCATTCTTTGCGTCGTGTATTCGGGGAAAAATACATCCCTACACAGTGTGTCTACAAATATTTTGCCGAGGGTCCAACAAATCTTTACAGACTTTTCATTAGTTATCTTATGCACGTGTAGTCGCGATTTTCTACACGTGTATTCCACAAGTCTGCCCAAAACTTCACTACTAGATGACGCTATAGAATGTACTTTGCGTGTCAAAAAACGGAATAAAATTCCGTTCAATGATCGTATTTTGAGTTTTTAACCGACTTTCCAAAAAGGAGGAGGTATCAATTCTACTGTATTTTTTTTATATGTGTTACCTCACAACTTTTTACTAGGTGAACTGATTTTGATAATTCTTTTTTTATTATGTCATGTGGTCCCATTTATATTTCATCAAGATCTGATGAAGAACTTCGGAGATATGCAACTGAACTCTTCAATAAATGACGGCAAATCTCTCGGGATTGCAGCAATCGCATGTCTGTTTATTGTTTACACCATTTCATAACATACCATCACGCCAGTATGCTCTAAACGGGTACGCAGATGTGTACAGTCCACCCTGGTACACTCTCATGCCACCAGCTATGTTCAAGTTACATGTTATTCGAATTTTCTATTCTGGCATCACTGTGGGCATCATAGGTACCTAACTATAGAACTAGTCCATTATATACAATTAAAATAGACACCGACTTCGGAAAAAGTTATTTTTCGCTTTGTAGTTTTTTGCCTTAGAAGTCGGTTTTTTTTAAGTTTTTTCATTAAGCATTATCGGCACCGGTTATCCACTAAAATCTAGAAAAATGCCTAATGATGCCAAATTTAGCTGTAAAAACTGTATAGAAAAGATTGCCGAGGCATTGGAAATGGTTATCTTTCATAGGTAAGTAAATTGTGTGTGAAAAAGTGGCACGCTTGGTTTTCATACAGATGGAGGGACTTGCGTTTTCTAGTTAGATTTATATCTGTAAAACGGAAACTCGTTTCACACCCGCGCGTCCCAAATTTTTTTCGATTTTAGTACTTTCCTTATTATCATTTGCCGTTAAAATAAAAAGGCACAGGCGTATATGCAGATAATAAATTTTTCGTTGATATAGTGAAAATTTCATTTAAAGAAACCGGGGATATTAGTACGATTGTAATTTTTTTGTCCATGTTAGACATAACGTTTCAAATTAATTACACCATAGTATGTAAATGTAATTTTTAAGAAACTGTTGTAGTATAATTTTTATGTTTTTCAATAAATGCCGGCTGGTCACTAATTTAGACGATGTTTATTTTAAAATCAGTGAAAACTCGTATATCTGCGCTTTACCTAGGAAAACATGGATAAGACGCCCAATTGTTTTCATGTACTTTTATTCCCTTTATTTATTATTATTTATTATATAGTTTATTGTACGCCACAACACGTTCAGGACAAACGTTCACAAAACCAAGAGTAGTATGGGCGGTCTTATCGCAATTGTCAATCTCTTACAGACAACCGGAATAGACCGAACGACTGGAGAAGAATTGACGGCTTTTAGTGTACAAAATATCATAAATAATATTACTTAGAAATAATAAAATACATACATATAATATCCTCAATATCCTTTGTCAACATTTTGGCTGATATTAAACCATTTTATACCCGTAAATACTTTTGGGATAAAAGTGTCAAAGTACAAATACTTTGTTAGAACAGCTTATTATGCCGATCAAATAGTAATATCGAAAGAGGGTAAAGGTTGTAGCTATAACTTTTATTTCGTACTTTAGATAGTATAGGTATTACACTCACATTACCTCAGTTGTACACTTCTACCAAAATCTTCGTGGAAAACGGGCATAATGTTATATGTCTTGTATCTCAAAGCTTTATAGGTTTTATAATATCTTTTGCTAAAACAATCTGGCCCGAATCTGGTCGCAGCCCTCTTCCCGGCGAGAGCGGAGCATATCCCACCGCCGATGGCTTTGCCCACGGCCGCAGAGTCTACAGAGGAGGACGCCATCAGCATCCCAGAGGTGACACAGGCAGAGATGGAGGCGGCTGTAAAGCGGCTCCGGGCCAGGAACGTGGCTCCGGGGCCCGACGGAATCCATGGCCACGTGTTGGCCCTCGCTCTGAAGGAGCTAGAGCCCTGGCAGAAAGGACTCTTCACAGCATGCCTTGAGCGGGGCCAGGTTCCCACTCAGTGGAAATCTGGTCGTCTGGTCCTGCTCAGGAAGGCGGGGCGCCCTGCGGACTCGCTGTCCGCGTACTGGCCTATAGTGCTGCTACACGAGGTGGGTAAGCTGTTCGAGCAGATAATCGCTGTCCGCCTGGTCAGCCACTGTACATAGAGGGGCCGGACCTGGACGAAAGCCAGTTCGGCTTTCGGCATGGGCGCTACTACTCCTCCTACTCCTCCCCAATCTCGTTGAAAAATCTTTTCATGAGTTTTACAGCGAGACTAGGAGTATATGGAGGAGGAGACTCATTCGCTTACCAGCCAGTGCAATGCATGTACACAGAAGGTGCTCCGTATGTTCCCCACACAACCAGCACATGGGTGTCGCGGTTAGACCCATCTTCATGAGCATGTCGTTGGTTCTAAAGTGCCCTGTAAAGGCCGCAAGCAGGTAGCTTGCTCCTAAAAGGTACATCTAGGGATCGAAATACTCCACATCGCTGTC
This sequence comes from Orthosia cruda, assembly GCA_964057195.1. Taxonomy (NCBI): domain Eukaryota; kingdom Metazoa; phylum Arthropoda; class Insecta; order Lepidoptera; family Noctuidae; genus Orthosia; species Orthosia cruda. Next base: position 14,698,012 of record OZ059827.1, on the reverse strand, counting down.
ATCCGGATAAGTGACCAGAATACTGGCAACAATACCTCGTTGAATGGCAATGGTAGAATGAACATTAAGACCCTTACCATAACATGTCAAAACCATAATGATCCGATGCAAGAGAGAGAAGCCGTACAGGACGAATAGCACTGTCTCTTTTTACAGCAGAATCATGATAGTGTTGACACTTCAGTGGAAGGCCTCAGTACTTTTGTTTGTGTTCCCCACAATACTCTGAGTCGCCTCGGCAACCTCTGCTAGAGACGGCATCATTTTATGCTATTTATTTGGGAAAACAATTGCACACTACAGCAATACATAAAAATTGAACACGAAGAAAAACAAAAGTGCAACCAGCAACATTTGCCACATAATATAAAAACATTTAAAAAAATAATACAAGTTGCAATTGGAAACAAAAATTTTAAATATATAATTAAGTGCTATTGATAAAACTTAACAGGCATTCATAGAAAGAAAGATATGAATTCATATAAATATAATAATAAATATATATAATATAGAAAATTAATTGTCAAAACTTTCCAAACAAGCCAAGCGTGTCATCACATGAGTGTCACAGTTTGCTCATAGAAATTGACGGCCCGTTACAATTTTGATTTCTGACCGAAACTGTTGTCCACTGTACCACAAAGTATATAAGCGGCGGCGCGCCGAACTCATTCCAATAACGCAATTACTTCTTCGTCTATCGATGATTCCAAAATTAAAAATATTTTGACCAGAATTCAGAAATGTCGACAGCGTTATCATTTGCCTCACAAAGGTTAGGATAGGATAGATGGACCGCGTAACTCTTACAATAATATAATAATGAGTACACATTGGATCATGAGAGGAAAAAATTCTTTCCCATTTTGTGTAAACACTGTATTTGATTAAATCTTTTGCCGTGGTAGAAATAAAACAAAGCCAGTATGTTTGATAGCGCCACTGACTCTCTAAGATGCGCTTTATGTACCTAATTAGATAAAACATGTTGTTAAGCGGTCGTACACTGTAATAATATGTGTAATGGTACAAGTGACGTTTTAGGCAAGCAAAAATCATGTCTCTGTATGCAGACAACCCATTGCGTATGTATGGAGACTATAGTAAAACAAATGCCGCTAACACTGATAAAGAAGTCACATCCAACCGAATAATTAAAATAAAATATCTGTTCTACTCCAACATGAAAGTATACATTGTTCTGCCAACATAACTACATAACAATTTGCACAACATACTGTATACCATACGCAATTCTAGGGTCGAAACAATAATTCCATATTCATAACCTTACCGTACCTACGATTCGTTGAACCTCCACATGTAAACATTCATAGTCCGTCCAACATTTGACCCAAAATTGGGCCAACACAACACCATATAAACTTTCATAGGCTGACCAACATATGACCCAATATTGGAACAACACAACACCACATAAACATTCATAGTCCGTCCAACTATTTGACCCAATATTGGAACAACACAACACACATCTATATTATTAAATCCAGGAGGATTTAAATCCAATCTGGAAGCTGGTAACAAAGAAGCACTCATCCACAATAGGCTCTTGGCATACAATGCGGGAAAGACAGATTTGGACCAGGTTTCCGTAGCGTTTGGTAATCCCTTAATTTGTATAGTACTGTATGGTGATACGGTTTATAATTATACGTATTGTGCAATGTAGGAGCAAAAACCGGTTTTTGGAAATTTCTTAAGTGTGTGGAAGCTTTTCTTAACACATTTCTTTATTAAATAATCAAATACCATGATTACGTTTTGGGAATACTTTTATTATGCGTAAAGCTAAGGAATGGAATTTCCTGCCGGAGTCTGTATTTCCTGATAGCTACAACCTGGGAGTCTTTAAGTCAAGAGTAAATAGGTTTCTTCTAGGCAAGCGTGCTACATCGTCGACCACATCGTCGCTTTCCTGATGTTAAGCGATGATGTGGTGTCTGAGATAGTGGTCAAGCGTGAGCCTTTCAATGATAAAAAGAAAATAATAATCTTAGTTCTTTAATTAATTTTATAAAAATATTTAAAAATGAAGATAATAAGAAAAGAAATGAATAAAGGACATAATAATGTTTCATATTCTACGGTATGGCCTTGATATCATATTATCTCCATAAATCAAAATTGAAAATAAATAGTTGTAAATAATGCCTATTTAGCTTAATTGACCGCATACCGACAGACATATCGTTGGAATGCCACCCAGAAGGTGGACCGATGACCTGGTTAAGATAGCAGGAATCTGGTCGAAACGAGACGCAAAATACCGTAAAATAATAGGGAGACGTATGTCCAGCAGTGCACGTCTTTCAGCTGAAATGATGATTTATTATTTCACCTTTACAGAAACTTCCAAGGTGATGTTATAACTTACATATAAAACATTAAAATACAATACATCAATCATTACAAGACATTCCAATACATTATCATTATTTAAATTGTCAGAACTTTTTCAATTAAATTTTGCGCAACTTTGACAAATCTCGGCAGGTTTTGGCAAAATATATCTTCCGATAACGTTACAGCATTAATCAAACGTATGACTCGCTATGGTGTTAAATTAACACTCGAGAAGCTTCTAATAATCCTGTTGACATAATATAATATTTTGTTTCACCCACGTCAATTAACCCAGTCGTTTAATATTCATATTTTTTTAGCAAAAAAAATACTAAACTTTACTTAATAATAAAAGCTTGAACAAAATAAGAACTAAATAGTACTTTACTGCAGAATCCAGTAAGTAAGCCTTCCTGGCCAAGTATGAGCTAAACGGACCGAACCGCAGGTGAGGTCTGGTTATATACGAGGCCATCCTGGCTTTCTTACTGATTGAGGCTTTTATAACGCTTTTTTCAAAAATGAAAGAAAGTTTAACAACAAATTCGTTTAATTAATATTTTATCTACTTCGGTTTCGTTATATTCGCATTACCAAATTAACAGCGGTTTCATTATGATACCCATAACGACATCGGATTGCATTATGCCAATCGTCATAAATTCTAAAACACAAGCAAAAGCATTCTGAACATACAGCCGAAATCGATACAATGTAAATGATGTTTTCAATACAGTTGTTAAAAATGGCGTACTTTCAGAGGCTATAATTATGATTCGAAAATTAAATCTTTCGCATAGGCATCTTTCTATTACGCGGTCGTGACTTTTGTTTACGAGCTCGATCATTAGTTTTGCAGTTAAGTTTTAAATGTTTTAGTCAATTTAAAAAACTTTAGTAGCAAGGAGTTTTCATACTTAAAATAAAATGGGATTTTGTTCGAGGCCAAAATGAATGAGTCCGTACGTCTTAGCATAAAATTCTCAAAAGTTTATTAAATGGTTGTTTAATATATTGAATTAACAGTTTTAATTTCATTATTTTCACATAAACATTTGTTAAAATTGAATAGGCCGTATAGGCTGTTTTCGTTGTAAAAAAAATATTGGTATCTCTAACTCTATCTCTAACTCTATCTCTAACTCTATCTCTAACTCTATCTCTAACTCTGTCTCTATCTCTAACTCTATATCTCGATCTCTTATCTCTAACTCTATCTCTAACCCTATCTCTAACTCTATCTCTAACTCTATCTCTAACTCTATCTCTAACTCTATCTCTAACTCTATCTCTAACTCTATCTCTAACTCTATCTCTAACTCTATCTCTAACTCTATCTCTAACTCTATCTGTAACTCTATCTGTAACTCTATCTGTAACTCTATCTCTAACTCTATCTCTAACTCTATCTCTAACTCTATCTCCAACTCTATCTCTAACTCTATCTCTAACTCTATCTCTAACTCTATCTCCAACTCTATCTCTAACTCTATCTCCAACTCTATCTCTAACTCTATCTCTAACTCTATCTCTAGCTCTATCTCTAACTCTATCTCTAACTCTATCTCTAACTCTAACTCTAACTCTATCTCTAACTCTATCTCTAACTCTATCTCTAACTCTATCTCTAACTCTATCTCTAACTCTATCTCTAACTCTATCTCTAACTCTATCTCTAACTCTATCTCTAACTCTATCTCTAACTCTATCTCTAACTCTATCTCTAACTCTATCTCTAACTCTATCTCTAACTCTATCTCTAACTCTATCTCTAACTCTGTCTCTATCTCTAACTCTATCTCTAACTCTATCTCGATCTCTAACTCTATCTCTATCTCTAACTGTATCTCTATCTCTAACTCTATCTCTATCTAAGTTTGTATAACTCTATCTCTAACTCTATTTCTATCTAAGTTTGTATCGAATATTTTATGCGCAAGGAGGTTGTATAGCATTGAGATGGAGTTTGAATATTATATTGGTGTTCTAAATTCAAACACCAAAACAGTGATTAATAGTAGTTTATGAAACTGTTGCATAATGAGGGGTATTAAAACATGAGTGTGTGTTTAAAAACCGAGCCGTAGGCGAGGTTTTTTAATAGTTTTCACACGAATGTTTTAATACCTAGTTATGTGCAGTTTCATACACTACTTTATCTACACTCATAAATTAGGATTGAACCTACTAAATACCTCTTTTTGCATTTTCCATGCCATAAAATCGTGATAGCATTTGTCATATACTTTTCTCGACCTTGCTGGTAATAAATTAAGAGTAATTTCCTGCGCCGCATCTAAAATATCGGGCGGACTCAAATTTTCTTCACATTCACTGATTTCAGACATTTTTAAACAATAATTTAAATAACTCATAAAATTCAGTATAGCAAAACATGCAAAACGTATGAATGGCGCCAAAACCCAGCACATCACCGCATTAACCGCGCATGCGCTAAGGCTTAGCACGCACTACGATCTTTATTCGCGCAATTTTTTGCCGCCCATTCCGCGACCTATGGAATTGCATGAAGTTGTTCGCATTGCGGTAAAGAAATCGTGCGCAAATAATACCGCAAGAAATCCGTGTTTTGCCACAGAATCCACCGCACCACGGCGCGAATTTTATTCGCCTGAATATTTTGAGCTCTATGAACAGGTAGAAGGAAACAAAATTCGCGCGAATAAAATTCGCAGTGCGTGCTAATTCTAAAGCGGGCATTGTCATAGACAATTTAAAATTGGAATAAAATCTTTTTATAATAGGTACTATAAAATGGAATTACAAAAAAATTGTCCTGTATCGTAATAGAAAAAAGTTTTATAGCATTATTTTGTTAGAGAAATAGTGTTATAATAACATTCTATTTTTAAATTTCGATATTGTGTTTATAAAGTATGCCAATATAAACTCGTTTTGAATTTTATAATTCGAATATTACGATATGAGAGTAGATATTTTTTTTTTTGTTTGATAAATTATTTCTTTTTTTTTAATATGAGTTCAAGTACAAGTGATGAAATGGAATTATTAATTAATTAATACCCGATATTTTATCTGAGGCCAACACTGCGCAAGATGAAATTTTGCCTCCAAAATCTCGAGAAAGATATATGGCGTCTTACGTTAATTTTATTTTATGGAAAAATAAAATTTAATTCTTTGACTTGTTTTTACTATTTCCCACAACTGTATTGAAAAACGTCGTGTGATACACGGGTGTGTAGGTTATTGCAAACTCGTGTCATTAAAAACCCTCGCCTTCGGCTCGGGCTTGTTAATGACAGCTCGTTTGCAATAACCTACTTTCCACCCTTGTATCACAATGTACTATTTTAAAAATGGAACAAGTTTAGAACAAAATTATCACTATTTGGCTGTTGCGGCTACAACATCTTTGCCTTATACCTAATAAAGTCAAATAATAAAATAAAATAAAATGTGGACACGGGTTATACAATAGTCAGTGTGTAGTTAAGTTTCTATTAAAAAATACTTATTTGTCTATATCTGTGTTTTATTCCTTCCTTCGTAGATAAAATCTTGTATGCAACTGTATGTTATTGGTTTTGTAATAACTCGTGCCCACCTATTTCGGTACGCGCTACGCTTGTACCGAAAAATGGCACTCCTATTAAGAATGTCCATAACGTAACAGTTGCATAAATAGCTATTAGGTTACATTCATATTAGGGCAATTGCTACTAGATATTGTTTTCGATTTACCGGGGGCATTTATTTATATTTGTTTGCTGTACATCTTGATTAATGGACTTGAAAATATATCTATCTCATAAAATGTCATACCAAAAAGAGAGATAGATATATATGAGCCTCCCTCCTATTAACATGTTATAATAGCTAAACTCTAATCTGTGTCTGGTACTATTATGTAACCGATATAAAATTTCATATCGATATCGAAAACGTTTTTCAGATATCGATATCAGTAGTACAGTTTGCAAAAGTTAAAATATTATTTAGATGAGCATACTAACAACGAACGCGAAATAATACTTAGAAAGAGAGGTAGCGTATATGGTTACTATAGTTTGTAAAGTTTGCGTTTTGTTCGTAGTTTTTACGTTTTTGCATTGTTACGGTTTTAACTTTGACTTATTCGTTCTCGCACGCTAGTAAGGTTTTTATTACATACAGTTTTTGTAATATCGGTTATTTTGATATCGATATGATATGATATCTAACACATATCCGATATAAGTTACGTTTTGATATATCGGACCCATCCCTACTACTGTCCATAAAATAAGTAAATAAGTAATAGTAAGTAAATTAAATACTTATTTACTGGACAGTAGGAGATTCCAAATTTAAAATCTCGCTTCTTACTGGACAGTTGTGAATGAGTCTCCGGTAGAGTTCACTTTCTGGATACTTTTTAGAGATGTTATGGCAACATTACATACCATTTTTGAGAAAAAGTATTTACAGTCACAATAACAGCTTTAGGTACTAGCAAACAAAATAGGATTAACTATAACGAAATTGAATATCTAAATCTTTGTAGAAAACAAAAATAAAACAAGCAACAGGTATCCTTGCCCAAACAAAATAAAGAAAAAGGCCACACTATTATTGTTGAACGAACGAAGTACTCGCTACATTTTATTATTTCATCTTTACGAAGAACAAACTTATACCTAATATTTTTCGAAAAGAACCTTAATATTTCACTTGATTCTAAGATGTATTTATCTAGCGGAATAAAGGTATTCTTGTATTCTTCACAGACACGCTATCATAAAGCCAATATTTTGGAAATCCATCCTCTTTTCCTTAACTTCTTGATGTTGCCATGCATAAAAAATCCTCATTAATATAAAGTACATTACTGCAACGGCCAGCAAAAGAGGCATTGATGGACGAACGTGTAAATGTGGGCCGAGGCAAAGCCGAGGCACACATACGTAAGTCCATCAATGCCTAGTTGTGGCCAAGGCTTGTATAGTACTTTTCTCAAATAATGCGCGGAAATTTCAACTAAGTAGATAGTACCTAGAACTCATTTTGTCACAATCAATGATGAACAACAATAATTGTTCCCGCGTTAAAGTGTTATTTTGTTATAAACACCGTTCTATTTGCAAGCCAGTTCGAAATTTAAATAAAACCTTTGATAAGTTACCTCCTTGGTTGCCATGTTTCGGAGTAAAAGATCGTTATATTTTTAAATAACACGACAGATATGAGTTTACTATGTAATTTATTTGGCCGCTAGAAACGACAGATATGGATTTTCATACAACTTTTACCGGCCGCTGCTCGCATGTATTTTGTCAGTACAGCAATTTCGATTTATCTCGAAGAAGGTTGTCAAAATAATGCTCAAATTTCCAAGCATGTTTGAGAAAAAGTGTTTTATAGCGACCAGACCTTTCCCTTCGCAACCATTGCATAAATTCATTATATCGCAGTTTTTGCAAAAACCCACCTCTACATAAATGACTTAAATAAAAATAAATAAAAAAACAAAGCAAAGGCCACCCTTTTAAGCCTTTTAAAACATCGTAACCCCGACAAAAATAAATTTGAAAACGTTACGAATGGTAGAATCTAGATCAAATGTTTTTATGTCTGGCTTTGACAATAAATTGGTAACAAGGGACTCAGTTGTGAGTTCAGTTTACGTTGATATATTTTTAGTATCTCGAATTTGAGCTGCCTCCGATTTATTATCAATAAGGCCTGGAAATGGCGTATGGGTATAACAATATTGAGCGAATAAAATTGCAGTATTTTATATGCTTTCTTTTTGAAAGATTCTTGTTTAAGTTCTGAGAGGTGAGTTAATCGTACTAATATCGGTCTAGTTGTTTCGGCGATAATCTCTACAGGTTTTACTCACTGCTGAAAGCGTCTTCAGAATCAGCCTACAATGTTCCCAGTGATAAGACATGGGCCTCATCTCTGTGAGAGAGACTAGTCCATAATCTATACCAATCTATAATTTTTTTTTTGTTTCTTTTTATTGTTTGTACCGAATACCGAAACTACTGGACCGATTTAAAAAAATCTATTACTTATGGAAAGCTACACTATTCCCGAGTAACATAAGCTATATATATATTTTTTTTTTATTTCAAATCCTTATGAAATTTGCAATAATGTAACCCAAAGTAGCAAAATTTTGCATATAAAATTAATTATTTGGCGTGCGCTGAAAAAATGATTGATGATATATAAAAATTATATACTACATGATTAAAGTACTCATTATTATTACAAAAAAGGCTGCGAGACAATATATCTCACTATCATAGTTAAGTCACAATAGCAGCTTTTGTATTCTAAAATTTAATTAGATCACCGATAGAAACAAAAGTTGGTTACATTCGTATTGTAGTATTAATTCTTATTCAAATAAATAGATTAACAAATTGGTAGGTAGGTAAGTAGGGTAGGTTAGATAGAGTAGGTGGATTGGTGGATAGCTGGGTAAGTTAGTAGGTAGGTTAGGTGGATAGGTAGGTAGGGTAGAGTAATTAGGGAATGTAGGATAGTGTAGATATGTAAGGTAGGGTAGGTAGGCACGTAGGATAGGGTAGGGTAGGTAGGTTGATCGGTAGGCCAGGTGAGTAGTTTGGTAGGTAGCTAGGTAGAGTAGATAGGTAGGTAGTAGGCAGATAGATAGCTAGTTGACGGGAGCGAAGCCGCGGGGGTCAGCTAGTCTAATATATTGCGGATTGGTGGATGCCACATGTCTTATTTTTTTTAGTTCTGACTTACCAGTTTCCCCACGCTGTTTTCCTTCACCGTTTAAAGTGCCTTAACTGTAACAAAAATCACTGACATAAACGTTTTTATACGATCGAACACGCCATACCGAATTATGTATCAGAGGTAGAGACTATAAAAATCATGTTATTCCTCCTCGGGCATAAAACATCGCTAAAAGCGGCTTCGCTATTCATTTTCAGCGGCATTACCTACATTTTATAGGCCGGGGCTGTCAAGTCGGTACACAAATAATAATATATTGGCGTGTAGCAAATAAGGGCGTTTGGTATTATGATAGCTAGCAAATTACAACAGTCGATTGTGGTGCACGGAAAACGGTAATCAAACCAGCGCCGGTCCGTCCTAGTCAGCTTGGTGTAAGTTAAAAGAGACAGCAGTTTAAAAAAAAATGTTCCTGTAGTAACTGCTGTAGTTTAGCTGTAGTTTATTGAAAGTACACACAACAGTTTTCGTTTTTTAAGCCCGACTGTACCCGGCTGATTGTATGTACTCGGGTGAATGGAGAAACTTTTGCGAATGAGACGTACAAGGAATGCGTACCAGGGATGTGTGCGTTGTATTTAATGTCGTTTTTTTTATTTTTCTACAATACCAAGTCCTCGCATACCAGAATAAGTCTCGCATTTACGCACCACTTGTATAGTTTTTATAGGTGGGCGGAGTCATGACGTTTTGATAGCTTGGCTACAACGCCTCCATGCAAAAATTCTGCTTCCTCGTGCATCTTTTTGGTAGAAAGGCAATGTTAGTCTGCATTTGTGTGTCCAAAGTAAATCGAAAGTATTCCAGTAGTCAATCCGCCATTGCCTTGTTAAATTGCTTATATTATTTACTGCGCATATACTATTTTCATATAGTTCATGCGATACCAGTGAAGACCATAAAATGACAAAGCATAAAGCTTATAACTTAAAAATCATGTTCACTACATGGTAGTTGCAATACTGTCTGCATTGCGGGGAATTATGGCTCTCGGTCATAGCCGCCCGGACTCATTCGAGGTGATCCCGATGTAATCTGCCTTCAAATTGCCGCAGACGTAAAAACAACACTTGGGCTATAAACAGTGATGGGAACTCGTCATTACGGAAGTGTCTTGTAGAAGAATGGGAGCTAAACGATTTCCGTTCGTGAAAATGGCAAATTTGATTTAAAATGAAACTACTATTTGAAGGGTTATTTTCGGTCAAGTTGAAGTGAAATTAATTAAAAAAAACCCTTTATACCACACCCACTCGGAAAGTGTCTTATTACTCGTTCTTAAACGGGTTACAAAGTTCGTAATTTCTCCCTTAAAAATGTGCGGCGGGAAAAGTTATATGGAATTTTATTACTGCCCTCCGAAGCAGGGCAGGAATGTTGTATGAAAATCCATTACTGCCCGGCTAGCTTTCTTTTGTTTTTTAGCAGCGAAAATAAAAAAAATACAAACGTCAAACCTCAAAAAGGTTTTGTATAAAATAATTAGAAAAAGAGGCGGGAAACATACAAACCTCAAATCTCAAAAAGGTTTTATATCAAATAATTAGAGAAAAGAGGCGGATTTTTTTTTCTGTTTCCGATTTTTAATTAAATGTGGATGTCTACCTTATTCTGCAATGCGAAAAAAAAGCGCGGCAATTTATTTCGTTGCGTTAAATTTTGTTTTTAACTAAATTGATAATTTTCTAAATAATTTTCCAAAATGTCATCTGATAGTGAAAGTGACGATTTTGTAATGATGACGCCACCAGAAATAAAAAATACAGCCCAAGAAGTCATAAAAACTTACTTCCTGAGAAGTCTCGAGCCAAATACGACAAAATTTATAATGATTTTATATTGTGGAAAAGTAGTAAAAATGCACAATCGTTCTCAGAAAACGTCCTAGCGAAAAAGCGCAAAAATATAAGCCAGGTACCTTGTGGTCCACATATTCTATGCTGAAAAGCTCTTTGTCAGTGAAAAACAATGTAAATATTAAAGAATATGCTAAACTAACAGCGTTTTTGAAGCGGAAATCAGAAGGATTTCGCAGTAAAAAATCCAAAGTATTGACTACGAAAGATGTCTTTGATTTCTTACAAAATGCTCCAGACAACAATTATTTACTAATGACGGTAACTATTGAACATTATTATTGTACCTAATTGTTATACTTTATTTACGGAACTAACATAGCAACTTATGATTTTTATTTATTTACAGGTAATTTTAATTCTGGGCATAAATGGTGCCTGTCGTTCTCAAGAGCTTTTGGATTTAACTACTGACGACATAGAGATCCGTCAAGATATAGCCATAGTCAAGCTTCCCCGAACAAAAACTAAAATAGAGAGGAGTTTTGTTGTAACCGACACATTCTTCCATATTTTGAAAAGATATATGGATCTTCGTCCGAGTAATATGAACTCCAAGCGCGTTTTGTTACAATTTAAAAACAATAAATGCGTCAGGCAAGTGATCGGAAAGAACAAAATAAGTTCAGTACCGAAAGAAATAGCCTCATATTTAAAACTCGCAAACCCTGATCTCTACACTGGGCACTGTTTCAGACGGACTTCCGCAACCATCCTTGCAGATACAGGCGCTGATTTGACTGCAATAAAACGACATGGTGGTTGGAAATCGTCTGCTGTCGCAGAAAGTTACATCGAAGATTCCATCATCTCACACAAGTATTAGCCTTCCTGGTAAAAACGTCACTATAAGTTTAAGCAATTGTAACAATTTTAATATAAACTTTAATTAAAGAAATATTGTATTTTATTTCCCTCGTAGGTGTAGTATAAAGCACTATGTATCACTCGGGAGAAAATTCTATTTCTGTTCTCGAGTTTCCTTTAAGCCCTCCGCTGCGCGTCGGGCTTAAACATACTCTAGAACAGAAATAGATCATTTTCTCCCCTCGGTGTACAATGTACTATTTTATGCTTTAACAACCAAACAGATATCTTCCGTATAATTTGAATGTGCCTTCCTAAGGTTAAATACAGTTCAAAAACCCTACAGTATTTCCACAAAAATAACAAAATTCTACGATCTATTCCCACTCCTTCTCTGTTCATGCAGTACGATTGTGGATTGTCGAACTCACTTCTACCTAAGATCCGTGACGTTAAGAGTATCTCTTTTTTTTTAAAACATGCTTTCTTCTATCCTTTGATATTACGTTTATATTATTATAGGTATCGTGACTCTTCCTAAATTACCCTAGGCTGATAAAATTTTAGTTTTTCCTAAAATGTCCTACATTTAGTGTTAAGGTCGGTTCCCCAGAAGCGGGAAAAGCAGTGCCTCACCAACCGCACTGCTTTGTAAGGCTCGACTCCTGACTTCTGACAAATTCCAAAAGAATGTTCTTTAAAAAAAATGTATTGTTATAAAATAACTTCGAGGTGGTTTAGAAAGATAAAATATAATTAAAAGGTATAAACTAAATTAATATAATTGCAATTGAACGTGTGAAGAATCCTTGCGCTAACACAATTAGTATTAGGTCAATAATTATTCACACAATGCCTCACCTATGCGCTCATAGCCTTAGAGCAAAAAGTACATTTGAAAGACTCAGTGCTTGTACCTGACCGAATAATGGTCGCTAATAAAGAATATAAGTTCAAGAATTAGTGCAAATACTAGTAGTATAGCTAAGAGTCTTAGCTCATGAAGTAAATAGAGTTAGTGTATCAACTCTCGTAAAAACTTACAGACAACCATAAAATGCCCATCCCTTCACCACTGCCTTGTATATCAGCTGGAGAGAAGAAGTGACGGCACAAACTCCCCAGCAACACGCTTCTGTCTGTTTAGTCATAAGGACTACATAATTAAAACAATAACAAAGTATTGGATTGGACCCGGCTACCCCAATAAACACCGACGACTGGACCTGACAACGTATAACACACGAACACTCTGGACCGACGAGAAGATAGCCGAACTCGAGGAAGAATTGAGCAGGTTACGATGGAGCATTATAGTGTTATCTGAAGTCCGAAGAGAGGGGGAGGACTCGATAATCCTCAAATCCGGTAACCTGCTCTATTTCCGAGAGGGTGACCGGCAGTCCTAGGGTGGTGTCGGCTTTATCGTCCACAAGTCCCTTGTGAACAACGTGGTGAAGATCGAGAGTGTGTCGACCAGGGTGGCGTACCTTATACTCAGAGTATCCGCAAGATATTCGCTGAAGGTCATACAGGTCTACGCCCCGACCTCGGCACACCCCGACGACGAGGTAGAGACCATGTATGAGGATATCTCTAGAGCCATGCATGGTTCCAAAACTTACTTCACCGTTGTCATGGGGGACTTCAACGCGAAACTGGGCAAACGAGACGAGGATGAGCTGCAAGTGGAGCAATTTGGAGTTGGACGTCGGAACCACCAGGGTCACCTACTGGCCAGTTTTATGGGGAAGGAGGGCCTCTACATTATGAACTCCTTCTTCAGAAAGCGTGAGCACAGGCAATGGACCTAACAAAGCTCCGATGGTGCAACTAAAAACGAGATCGTCATCATCATGTCAACCAAGAAGCAAATGTTCAATGATGTCTCTGGGATCAACTCGGTGAAAACCGGGAGCGATCACCGCTTGGTAAGAAGCATATTGAACATTAATGTCAAGCTTGAAAGGTCTCGACTGATGAAGTCCACGCTCCGTCCAGCACAAATCTAGGTCCAAAACCCCGAGACCTTTCAACTCGAACTCCAGAATCATTTCGAGTGCCTAGGGAGCTCCGTGGACGAATACAGCGATGGGTTCGTGGAAGCTGACCATACGGTCGGGTCTAAGTTTTTCAAGACCCGCCGTACAGATAGGAACAGAAAGCTCTCTGGTCCTACTCTCAAGCCCATGAAGGAGAGGCGTGATTTGAATCTGCAGTCTTCAGAAATACCGGCAGCTAAATAGACGGATCTCAAAGTCCTTGAAAAGCGATCTCCGCCGCCTTAATACCGAAAGTATTAAAGACGCGATTGAGCGGAATAAGGGCCCCAGGGTCTTTGCAAGAGATCTGTCTATTGGGCAGAGCCAGCTCACGAAACTGAAGACCGATGATGGCAGGATTGTATCCGCCAAACCGGAGCTTCTGAGGGAGATCGATAGATTCTATGGGCAGTTGTACACGTCAACCAGTAAACCCGTCGCGAATCTAGCCAATGACCCTAGAGCTAGATTGACCCTACACTATACCGAAGACATTCCGGACGTCAGCCTGTATGCGATTAGGATGGCTCTGAAACAGCTTAAGAACAACAAGGCGCCGGATGATGACGGATTCACGGCCGAACTCCTGAAGGCGGGTGAAAAACCGGTCCTTAAGGCTCTTCAGAAGCTGTTTGATTCCGTCATACTCGAGGGGAGGACGTCACAGGCATGGTGCAGGGGTGTGGTGGTACTCTTCTTCAAGAAGGGTGACAATGCCTTACTGAAGAACTATAGGCCCTTCTCACTTCTTAAACATGTCTACAAGCTGTTTTCAAGAGTCATCACGAATCGTCTCGCGCGCAGGTTTGACGATTTCCAGCCTCCCGAACAAGCCGGATTCCGTAAAGGCTTCAGCACCGTAGACCACATACATACGCTGCGGCAGGTTATACAGAAGACCGAAGAGTACAACCTGCCTCTTTGTTTAGCGTTTGTGGACTACGAGAAAGCCTTCGATTCAAACGAGACTTGGGCTGTACTGCAGTCTCTCCAACGGTGCCAAATTGACTACCGGTACATCGAGGTGTTGAAGTGTTTATACAAAAACGCCACCATGTCAGTTCGACTTCAGGATCAGACCTCGGCACCCGTACATTTGCAGCGAGGTGTGAGACAGGGAGACGTCATATCTCCGAAGCTGTTCACCGCTGCACTGGAGGACGTCTTCAAGGTTCTGGACTGGAGAGGGCTAGGCATCAACGTCAATGGCGAGTACATCACTCACCTTTGGTTTGCCAACGATATAGTGGTTATGGCTGAGACCATGGAGGACCTCAGTATAATGCTCGATGACCTCGGTAGAGCTTCCGAAAGAGTGGGTCTTAGGATGAACATGAACAAAACCAAGGTAATGCTGTATGCCCATGTTACACTCACTCCTATGAAGGTCGGAGACTATACACTCGAAGTTGTGGGCGACTATGTCTACCTGGGACAAACGATCCAGTTGGGTAGGGCCAACTTCGAGAAAGAGGTCAACCATCGAATCCAACTCGGCTGGGCAGCGTTCGGGAAGTTGCGCGGTATCTTCTCGTCTAACTTACCACAGTGTCTCAAGACGAAAGTCTGATGACCAGTGTGTGTTGCCAGTGATGACTTATGGCTCTGAGACGTGGTCGCTTACAATGGGCCTCATCAGAAAGCTTACAGTCACCCAAAGGGCAATGGAGAGGGCTATGCTCGGAGTTTCCTTGCGTGATCGAATCAGAAATGTAGAGATCCGCAAGAGAACCAGGATTACCGACATAGCCCGAAGAATTGCCAAACTTAAGTGGCAGTGGGCAGGGCACATTGCCAGAACGGATGGCCGATGGGGCAGAAAGTTTCTGGAGTGGCGACCGCGAACCGGAAGACGTTGCGTTGGAAGGCCTCCCACCAGGTGGACCGACGACCTCGTGAAGGTTGCAGGGACACGCTGGTTGCGAGACGCACGGGACCGGTCAAAGTGGTGACGCGTGGGGGAGGCCTATGTCCAGCAGTGGACGTCTTTCGGCTGATATGATGATGATGATGACTGTTGCCTCGCCATACATGTACTATTAAGACCTATCGCATAGAACCACTACTGCAGCGCTTCGAGAAAATGTTATGTTAGATTCTAACAGAAAATATTCCCTAACCTCTAAGAATTGTTTCACACAAACCTAAGTCAGAGCACTGCAAAGTTCATCTGCAATTGAAGAAGACCAGTTTAGTTTAAGTAATTGAAACGCGTACAAACATGAATAGCACCATTTTCGGCAATCTGCCCCTTTACAATGGTAAAACAAATCAGCGCGCTGTAGACTCAGTCTGTAGCAGAACTCATTGCGATCGGTATTGCCGTACGCCAAAGTGGATTAAGTTGTCACTTCACCTCTGCGGGCACGGCAGAGCCCCCAACAAGTCGAGCAAACAATGGAACAGCCGTGCCATCCTTTTCTCGAAGCCATTCAAGACATTTTCGAAACCCCGGTGACGAAAGTTAGAAACCTGAATTTATCCACAACGAAGTATTATTGCCTGCCCGCATGCCAACCTGAATTTATTATTATTTATCAGTGACTAAGAGAACATAATATAAATAGGCTTATTCTCGAAGTACATTCAATTTGAACTTGTAGTTCAGGAATTATTGGAAGTCTTTTATTTCTAAACACAATTAGTGTTTAGCATATAAAGCAAGGAAATCTAAAATAATTTTCGCAATTTCTGTCCCGTTTCCTAGATATACAAACTGCATAAATAACTTTGTAATTTTATATAAATAGTCACCCAATATATGGGATTACAAAGTTACTATTACAGTTAATAAATTTCGTCTTCGTTTTCGTCACCTACACTGCTTATCTATGTAGGTAGCTAAATAGTGAATATAGGGAGGTACAATTAGTCATAGATGATGTCTCCTTTAATATACCTAATACCTATACCATACTTATGAGTCTACGCACGCGAAGTATGTCAAAATCTGAGATTTTGATCTTAACGATCTTATAGCAGACTAAATTTAGTTACGTTAGGATAGACTGTTTGTAAAATTATTCATCACCTGCGCTACCTACATAAACAGTATAGATTGAATAGCTACATAGTATAGGTACCTACCTAATGGAACATGGAAACTCCTGGTGGGGTAGTGAAAAACTAACGAAAGAGGGAGATTATCGGCTGGTGCTCTTGACGAGATGGATTTGCAGGTGCTCAACGTCGGCAGCACTCCAACGTTCCACACAGTGCGTGGAACTAGCCTTTACTCAAGCAGAGTAGACATTATGGTCTGCACGCCCGGGCTGCTCGGCCTGGTGGATGATTGGAAGGTCGTGGAAGGCTTGACGAGCTCAGACCACAACACCATCACCTTTCAGTTGGTCTTGGATAAGGCAAGGGGTATGCAAATTAGTAGAACTACACGCATATTCAACAGTAAAAAAGCAAACTGTGACAATTTCTTGAGAAATTGCTCACAGAACAGGAAGTCAACATTTTAGAAATAGAAAAAATCCAGAATAAAATAGAATTAGAAAATAAAATTAACTATTACCAAAACTCCATCATAAAATCAGCAAACACAAGTATACCCCTTATAAAGCCAAACAGGGTCAACTTACAATGGTGGTCGGAGGAGCTCGCCACGCTGAAGAGGGCAGTTGCCACCAGGAAACGCAGGATCCGTTGTACAGCACCTGTCAGGAGAAAGGCTGTCGTCGCTGAGTACCTGCAAGTAAAGGACGAATATGAAACGAAAGCCAGAAACGCTAAAACGGAGAGCTGGAAGAGTTTCTGTGAGAGGCAAGATGGGGAGAGCCTGTGGGACGGCATATACCGGGTCATAGACCGAACCAGAAAACAGCATGAGGACCTGCCCCTGACCGTGAACGGAAAGGTACTGGACAACCTCCACTCTGCCGAACTGTTGGCAGAAACATTCTACCCCGGAGATCGAAGGGAAGAAGATAGAGAGGATCACATGCGAGTTAGAGCGACAGCTGAAAAAGTGAACGTCATGGGTCATGATGAAAAACATGACCCACCGTTCACCATCGAGGAGCTTAACTCCTCCATGTGCACCTTCAACCCCAAAAAGGCCTCCGGGGCGGATAGCCTTACAGCCGACATCTGCCAGTATTCGATTGACTACGATTCGGGAACTTTCCTAGCATTAGCTAACAAGTGCTTGGAACTGGGCTACTTTCCCGGGACCTGGAAAGAAGCCACAGTTGTGATCGTTAGGTAACCCGGGAAGGCTAGCTATACGGTTCCAAAATCCTACAGGCCAATTAGTCTGTTGCCGGTGCTGTGAAAAGTCTTGGAAAAATGGTCATAAACAGAGTCAAATGGCACATTATACCGCAACTCAGTACTCGCCAGTACGGGTTCATGCCCCAGAAGAGCACGGAAGACTCTCTTTATGATCTAGTCGGACACATACGTAACAAGGTAGCAAAGCGCAAGCTGACCGTAGTAGTGTCGCTAGACATAGAAGGAGCTTTTGACAGCGCATAGTGGCCAGCTATCAGAGCTAGACTGGCTGAGGAAAAATGTCCGGTAAATGTGAGGAGGATCATGGACAGCTACCTCGAAAACCGAAGGGTCAGGATCAGATATGCTGGCGTAGACGTGGTGAGGGAGACGTCGAAGGGCTGTGTACAGGGATCGATTGGAGGACCGATCCTCTGGAACACCCTCCTGGACCCCCTACTAAAGGGGCTGGAGGAACGGGGAGTCTACTGCCAAGCCTTTGCTGACGACGTGGTGCTAGTATTTGATGGCGACTCAGCGATCGAGATGGAGCGGAAGGCGAATGACGCCTTCGCCCATGTTTACCAGTGGGGTGTCAGTAATAAGCACCGCATAAAACAAATGCGATGGTAATAACGCGAAGACATAAATACGACACCCCGCGACTAAACAACTGAGCATGGGAGAGGTTGCCATTGGCATGACTCAAGAGATCAAAATCCTGGGGCTAACGATCGACAACAAGCTTACATTCAACAAGCACGTAGCGAATATGTGCCAAAAGGCTATTGGTTTTTACCATCAGTTGTCGAGGGCTGCGAAGGTCAGCTGGGGCCTCCACCCCGACGTCATCCACACTATGTACACGGCAGTAGACGAACCGGTCATTATGTACGCAGAAAGCGCATGGGCACCAGCAGCCAGCAAGTTGTGTGTTCAAAAGAAGCTAAATGTGGTCCAAAGAGGATTTGCACAGAAATTGTGCAAATCTTACCGCACCGTATTCCTAAACTCGGCACTGGTGCTGGCTGGTAGCCTCTCGACCTCCGAATACAAGAGGCAGCTTCCCTGTATGAGGCAAGAAGGGTGGTATCCCAGCCAATGCTAGGAGACAGGGACGTTGAGTGACGAACCAAATTTGCTTCAACACCCCACCCGGCAGAACATATGAGTCTGCAGTTCATATGCCTGGCAGACCGTGAACAATTTGCACACCACTGCACACAAGCAGGAGGAGGAGCGGCATTGTCTCACTGGAGCAATGGCGCCGAAACCAAATGCCAGAAAATGAAGCTGTCGTCCCACTGCACAGTCAACCAGGCCGAATTGCTGGCCATATGCAAAGCCACACGGGAGATCCATAAGCACACAGAAGGGTCTTTTGGCATACTCAGTGAGTCACGATCATCACTAGAAACGGTCGCAAACCACCGCTCCTCTCACCCCCTCGCAGTCGAGACCAGGGAGCCTGCGGAAATGCAAAATCTAAAACAAGTCAGCCACATGCTTTGTTTTTTATTAAGGCGCACGCGGGACTGGAGGAGAGTGAGAGAGCCGACAATTCGGCTAAAGATGCGAATCTAAACCTCAAGAAGAAGCCAGATTACGACCAGTATCCGATTTCATTCGTCAAGCGGCAAATCCGAAAGGATTCGCTTGCCGAATGGAACCGGAAGTACAGGATGGGTAAAACAGTCGCGACCACGAAAATATTCTTCCCGGACGATTTCGACGCTTACAAAATCGTCAGAAAGCTAAGACCAACAGGATTAATCATCCAAGTTATAAATTAACAGATTCAAGTGTAAGGAAAGCTTATTATGCACTTATGACCCTGACGAAGATGAGACAGCGATCCACGTACACTGACTGCCCGGTATATGGCCTAGAAAGATATCATATTGAACAGAAGCTTGGAATTGACTTTAAGCCAGAGAATTTTAATAGACTTATAACTGACAAAAAATACAGCACTACATTTATTGATAACTGTTCCAACATAGCACAGAAAACAATCAATAATAACATTTTTTTTTTTAACAGTAATGCTCAAAACCGTATTTGGTTATATACAGTCGGAAGCAAGATAAATGATAGAACCTATAGCTAAATAGAAATAAGATATCATTATAAACACGCTGTATAATTAGTTAAAATAAGTTAATTAAGAAATTCGCAATGTAATAGATATTAAATTTCATAGATAATAATAATTATGTACAATTTAATTTGGAATAAAGTTGAGTCCCAAAAGTCTCGGATAATGTCCCTAGTTCGTAGACTCCGCCTTGTTTGTAGAGGTAGGCGCCGTCTTCAATAATTAAAAAAAAATTGGAAGATGGACCATAGCTGACGAACCGGAAATAGTACCCGAAAATAAATAAAGGAGAACTGCATACAGTAAGAAAACAGATCTCATCAAAAACGTAACATGTAAAAAACAAATCTCGCTACGCAATTCTTATGGCTGTAAAGATTGTGAGATCGAATTTAAAACCTATTCGGATACAAAAAAAAAACAAATTAACCGACTTGGTTTTACATTAGAAGAACATAATAATGTCGACCCCTTATTTAAAAGTAAAACCAAGTCGGATAATGTGTTTGTTTGTTCTGCCAATTCCGTTCGATATACTGGGCGGCTATGAGCGGCACCCGTCCAATATCGTGTCTCGCTAAGTACGAGTAGTGTCCATAGATAGGTCTGCTGGAATAAATATCACTAGAAATAAGCAGCACTTTTGTGCTCGTCTATCTTTATATGTGCTTTCTCTTTTAAGTATTTGGAGTAGCAGTAAATAAAACCTCACTCAAATTTGATTACGTTGACAAATAAAAAAATCCTCCAAATCATAACGGAAGATGGCAAAATTCTCGAAGTAAATTGAATGTAGGTCATTTACGAAAGAAAATGTAACCTTTATTTATTCACATTATACAGTTACAAAGAGGTTTTATTTCACTGCGAAGGGTAATCTTTGCTTAGTTTCGAGATCTTTCATCTTTAGGGATGTCGTTCGCGATTGAGTTACCGTTTACTGCGTGTATTTAAATTATGTAAGTCGCTTCTAGTTTTGAAAAGCCCCCGATTTTTGCGGACATACAAAATACATTCCAAAATATAAAGTGAAGGTAGAGTCAGTATATCGATCTCTTTAAATTAATCTCTGAGGGACTCGCGAGGACCCATTTTATATATCGCGCGGATTGCCCTCTTTTGTAATATGAAAACTGAGTCAACATCTGCTGCTGATCCCCACAGCAGAATGCCATAAGACATAATACTGTGGAAATAAGCATAGTATACTAACCTAGCTGTGACTACATCGGTTAACTGCCTTATTTTTTTTACTGCATATGCAGCTGAACTTAACCTTCCCGAAAGAGTTCTAATGTGCGCGCCCCACTGCAATTTTGAATCGATAGTAATACCTAAGAATACAGTTTCCGTTATAACTTTAAGATTTTTGCCGTCAAGATTTAAGTTTAGGTCACGTTGTGGTACATTTGGTAAAGAGAACTTAAGACATTTTGTTTTTTTCGCATTCAGTAAGAGATTGTTAGCTGCGAACCATTTTGAGAGAATAATTAGACTTTCGTTGACATGTAAGACATCCGTATCTTTCCTATCAATTTTAAAAATTAGCGAAGTATCATCAGCAAATAGAATTATATCCGATAATTTGGCCATCATAAAGGGGAGATCATTAATGTAAACAAGAAAGAGGAAAGGGCCGAGAGTTGAACCTTGGGGCACGCCCATCTTGACTAGAGACCCGGAGGACGTCTCCCCATTAACATTTACTTTTTGCTGTCTGTTTGATAAATAGGAAAACACGACATCAGCAGCTTGTCCTCGAATTCCGCAGTGGTGTAATTTACAGATCAGTGTGTTGTGGTCGACGCAGTCGAACGCTTTTGAGAGATTACAGAAAACGCCAATGGCATCCTGGGACTTCTCCCAAGATTCCAAGATGTGGCTGATGAGTTTTACTCCCGCGTCCGTTGTCGACCTACCTTTCGTGAAACCAAACTGCTGACTATGCAGGATCCCATTAGAATTGAAGTGAGACAACATTAGGTCCAGCATGATTTTTTCATAGATTTTACTCAATGCTAGAAGCATGGATATAGGTCTATAATTAGAGGGATCACTCTTACAGCCTGATTTGAAAATTGGTACTACTTTACTGTGCTTCATTAAGTCAGGAAACGTGCCGCTGTCCAAACATTGATTGAATATGCCTGTAAGGACAGGAGCAATCGAATCTATAATATCTACAAGAACCCTAACGGATAATCCCCATAAGTCTTCAGTATTTTTTATATTGAGACTTTTAAACGCGTTTTTAATTGTATCAAGACATATTGGTTTAAATTTAAAGGTTGGTATGTCTTTAGTAAAGTTTTCTTTAAGAAGAGCTTCAGCTAATTTCGATGAGGAGGGAAGAGACTTCGTAACCTCTAACGGAATGTTGGTAAAGAAATTTTCTAATGTCTCAGCGACTTCTTGCTTATCAGAAATGGTTTGATTAGTTATTTTCAAAGACAACTCATTCTGATCGCGTTGTTGTGTCTTTCCAGTTTCTCTATTAATTACTTGCCACACAGTTTATATTTTATTGTTAGAAATACCAATCTTGTTAATTATTATTGGGATTTTGCTTGAGCGCAGACTCTTTTGAATATTTTGGAATAGTTTCTAACATAAGTGTGAAAAACTTGATAAGAAGTCAAAGATTTTTCGTAATATAAATTATATAAGATATCTCGGCTTTTTTTTATGCCCACAGTGGCCCATTCACTAAATTTCGATTTGGAATTGTTGACTTTAACTGTTTTTACAGGACACGTTTTATTGAATTCTTGGCAAACTGTAGAAAACAACGCGCCGTAATTTATATTGGGGTCTTTTGAATCAAAATTGCTACAAAGCTTAAATAGCTACAAAGGTTGCTAAAAACATTATTATTAAAAGGATTTAATTTATTTTTAGTAAGAGGTCTTAATCGAATTGATTTAGCTTGGTTTAATTTTTTATCTGAATCAAAAGATACTAGTTGACCAGTATGGTGTGACCTATCGTCACTAATTAAAAACGATTCTTTTATTTTACAATTAGTGAATACATTATCTATGCACGAAACTGAAGTTTCTGTTATTCTTGTCGGTTCATTAAATAGATATTTTAAGTTAAATGATTTGAACAATGAAATGAGCTTACATTTTTCAGGTGAATTGACTTACAGATCTATATTTAAGTCACCACAAAGTAGAGTCACCAGTAAGTAGTTGTAGAAAAACCTTTTAGAATACCGTACACAAAAAGAGAAAACGAGATCCGAACCCATTATTACCTGATGCCGTTGTCTCTTTGCATCTATCCGTCTATCATAAGATATCAGAACCTGTAGCCAAGTTAACAATCTAGAATCGATAACGCTAGTAGAAAACTAACCAATGTATGGGAATGACACATCTGAACGTTAAGTCACGTGGTCAGCCCATACAAATAGAAAGCGTTAACGATTCTATAAAGATATTCGATACGAAACGTTTGTAATTTGGTTGATTTCTAGAACTGTATTAGCGAAACAATTAAATTTTTAACAGAAAATGTGTACCTGAGACATTGGTAAGGACATGCGTAACGTGCAACGCTTATTAGCCCAAGATCCGAATTCAGAAATCTGCAGGCATCAGGGATTTTGATCAAGCTGAAATTTCATGAATGATACTTGATAGTAGAATAGCAATCTATTCAGCAGCAGGGTTGCCTGGTAAAGACTGGCCACAATTACCTTAATCAAATAAATTGAAATTAATGTTCAATAGTTAACCCCAAATACGACTACATAAGTTTTTCAAATGAAAGGAACGTCATTTGAAAGAAAGTGGTGTGGGGAATAGGAAAAAATTAAGTTACCAGATCTCATCATATCCCCTCATCATCATAACCTGGCCAAATGGAATATCATAGACCCATCCAAAACACAGTGCCAGTGTGGGGCCCCTTCGCAAGATATGGCACACCTCCTTGTCTGCCCTTCATGCCCGACCGACAACCTGCACCTTACGGGATTTGAACGTAGCAAATAATAGAGCTGTCCGAGTAGCTACATACTGGTCGGACAAAATCTGAATGGCTGGTATAGTTTGAGTTAATCGACACGAAGGAAGAAGAAGATCATATCAATAAAGTGAGCCGCAACCTGTGGGTTGGCAGTTTACCTGTTACACCAAGCAAAACAAAAAAAACTGCCTGCGGCCAGATTTGACTAGGCAACCCTGCAGTAATCTATTCTATCAAAAATCATTCATAATTAAAGTATAATCAAAAACAACTTTCTTGCAGATTTTTACGGTGGGATCTTATACTATTGGAGGCGTCTCACGCTACGCTAGAACAGACGAAACAGACAGATTAGATAGATAGTCAGACAGAGTTACTTTCGCATTTAAAATATAATCTGAGTATGGATATAGTTAATAAAGAAAGGTAAAGAAACTACATTAGTAAATTTTTTACTACATTATAAATTTAAATAGAGAACAATGAATGACGGAATTTATTTACTTGTTTGAAATGTTGTAATGCTTCACGTCTTTTTATTTGAACGGTTCTGAATTTGAAGTGGAAAATAATTGAACGGTGGAAATTACGTAGCAGTCTGTTTGTTTGCTACCATTTTCGTTTTAGTATGGTAATAGCGGTCATTGACCCACCGTTATTTACTTTCTAATTTATAAAACGCAAGACATATGACGTTCCTGAATAGATATTTGCAAAGATTATTATTTGTGATCGTACGGAAAGATATTAAAGAAAGAGCTATGGCCGCTAACTATAGGTGTGAAGTAATCAAACCAATATCTATAAAATAAAGAAAAAATGCTTGTGTATTTAAAGTTAACATAATGTTTGTCATACAACTTTGTGCTTAAATAAGCTTACAACAAGATTTTATAAATCCTTTATCCAAATACGAGTAAGTTAATCTAAAGAGCTGTCTACGATATAACACATAATATAGAAACCTCTCATGTGTACCTTTAACGTATCTAATCATTTAAATACATAGTCTAAGCATCTCACAAATGGAATTTGTACCGCTCAAGACAGCTATATTAAATTTGTTAACAAATATAGCACTTTGAAGATAAAGCTACTTACCAAATATGATCTAGATACATAACTATGAGCGTGTAATGATTAACTTAACTTACTTAACTTTAAAATACATTACAACAATATACATTTAAATAAATACATTTTAAATATTTTTATTTAAATGTGTATTTTAAAGTTTTAATTATTATTCGTCTAAAGGCCTCAGAATATCATGAGGTTGTTGTCTACGAGGACAGAGGGGAATCCCTGAGTTTCCTCAAAGCCCCCAGACAACCAACAGCCAGCGCAATGAGCCCCACAACAAGCCCCACCACTCAAAGCGGATCGGAAAGGGCCCAGCAGAAGGCAGCAGCCGAAAAAGCCGCAAAGGAGCAGTGCAACACCATAAACCCGGAGGACCGGGCCCGGTCGAGGAGTCGCCTGAAAGCGTTTGGCACTTTCCTCAGTGCACTGCTCCCAAGCATCAGCTACGCATCACCATCTCACAAGCTGGAGACAGCACTGGAGAGGTTCTTCAGAAAAACACCAAAGGAACCAACCCAGCAAAAGCCTAAGCCAACACGAGCCGACAAAGGGCAAGTCAGCCCGCCGACCCTCGCAGTATAGTCAGGTACCAGGGACCAGTAAAGAGCGCGTTCCTCGAGTACGTAGCAATCGTAAGAGCGACCAGAGAGGTCAATCTTACGACATGCAGGAAGATCCTCCAGACCTTCCATAGAGTCACAGAGGGTCTGTTAAGGGTACTGCTCGAGGAAGCAGGGGCAGCGGTGTACGACAACGTTACATCCCAAGTCATCAAAGGGCAAATGACGGGGTCATATATGGCAGCCTACAGCGCGAGGAGTGGTTTTGTGGCCCTGGACAAGGAGGAGACGGAGCGCTCAGGCACACTCAAGTTCAGTGTGCCAAATGACGACCCGATAGTGGTTACCGCCAAATGTACCAAAATCATGCCGGACGATAAGATCCTGGAAATGGCACACTCCATTTTGGGGACCTCCGGTATCCCGGCATCACAGGAAAGTTGGGCGGTACCCAACCGGGTACCGCCTAACTTTCAGGTGGATTAACGGAGTTCCGGGTTGCGGTAAGACAACCTGGCTGGTAAAGCACTTCGAAGAGGACAGGGACGTGATAGCCACCACAACAGAAGCTGCCAAAGATCTTAGAGAAAACCTTGCGCGCCGCTTAGGAGACCGAGCAAAGACCAAGGTGCGCACTATGGCCTCAATCCTAGCAAACATTTTCAAGAGCCAAGACAAATGCTACCGTCTTACGGTAGACGAGGCTCTTATGAACCACTTTGGGGCCATAGTCATGGCAGTAAAGTTGTCTGGAGCGAGCGAGCTTGTCCTCGTCGGAGACGTTAACCAGCTTCCATTTTTGGACAGGGAGAATCTTTTCAAGCTTAGGTATACCCGTCCAGACCTGGTGGCTGGCATCATCCAGGATTTTCTCTGCACACACCGCAATCCAATGGACGTGGCGTTTGCATTGAGTGAGATATACCTCGGTATATACTCCTCCAAGTCGTCGCTGTCGCGGGTCCACTCCCTGAAGGTGAAAGGGCAGTACTCGGTATTTGCGCCCCTGTTTACACAGGGGCGCAAATACCGAGTACTGCCCAAAACACCCTGTTCCTGGTTCATACGCAGGGGGAGAAAGCCTCTCTTGCGAGCCAGGGATATGGGTCCGGCGAGGGGTCGCGCCTGCTATTCATACACGAGCCTCAGGAGTCGACCTACGACAGCGTTATCATCATCAATACCAAGTCCAGGAGGCTTCAGGTCCACGACAGCATCTCCCACGCAGTAGTGGCGTTGTCCAGACATACAGTCAGTTGCGTCTATTACACCGACGACGCCGATGACGCCGCAGGCCGCCTTGCTAAGAGGGCGATGGATGCGCCGACTAAAACGGTCGTCAACTACAATCTTAAGACGACCATGCAGCATCAAGACGTAGTCGTGATAGAGGCCTTGCTCACGCTAGCGAAGTCCCTGGTCAGCAGACATCACCAAAACACCACCTAACAAGTCCCATCCAAAAACTCCAACACAAACACATACCCAATCCATCACCCAATATAAAGCAAAAAAAAATAATCTATATATATACATGTGAAGCTGCATGGTGGAGCGAGTCAGTCATACTCACCTTAACGTCCTAACAACGGGGTTCTATAACCGGAACCGTCGGCCGGGGCTGGTCTGCTTACACTGCCATGAATCTTCCCACAAAGTGTACCAATAGATATAGTAATAACATAAGCAGTGTATCAATAGAAATAAGTAAACAAAATAGTTAATAACATAAAGATAAGTAGTAAATAGAAACATAAAATTGTAATGCCAGTGTGTAATATATATATATTTATTTATTTATTATATACTTTATTGTACACCAAGATAAAAACATAACACACGGAAACCTTAATAGTACATTGTGTATTAAGGGCGGTAAGTAAGGAATTACGATCGAGACTCTAGTAGAAGCCCGAAGTCGAAGACTGAGGGCTTTCTGAGTCGAGGTTAGTAATTCCCGTGATACATACAATGTTTTTCATCACATTTGCGAGTAATAATTATGAATTATATAGCTTTAATACACAAGTCAGCACAGCTGTCATTACGAAATACGTAAACTTTTTTTTTAAGCTGTTGGCGAATTTTTGCCCACACCACAGATTATACAGTGTTTCGTTCAGAAACTTTAAAGGCATGGCTTACGTAGATATACAGCCATGACGGAGTGTAAAAAGAATTAAATAATTTCGACGTTTTCATACTACGAGTATAACTATTAAAATCGATTATTAAGAACATTAGTTGAGTATTTAAGTAACTTTTAGCGAGATTGCAAAGAAATTGAATTTAACTTCTATTCATTACTTTATTAATATATATATATATTTATTTAGGTATGTATTATATAAAATATATATGTACTCGTATGTGTATTTTAAACAACGTATTATTAGTATTGTTTTTTTTTCTTTTTGCTTGTCACTTTTTAAATAATGCACCTGCCATGTTATCTCTTCACCACCCTTGGTTGACTGGTAGAGAATGTCTAAGGCATTAAGTCCGCCATTGTACCTTTGTGCATGAAGTTTTAAATAAATAAATTCCTGTTTAGATAACATTTTAAGACAATTTTTCAATTGCGTGTAAACTTGTTGCTTGAACTTGCATGACCTGTGTGCTGTGCCATAAATTAAAAAAATATTACTTACCGCCCTAGGGTTTCATGACAAAAAGAAAGCCCGAGGGTTTTATATTGGGCATTACGGCCAAGTTAACCTGTATGTTTAGATACTTTTTACGTGCAAGTGTGATGAAAAATAACAACAAAAATATAACAGGCGGCCTTATCGCGTTCTGCGATCTCTTCCAGGCAACCCAGTATATATATATATATAATATTTAGTGAGGGATGAACTCACGTAAATTTAAGTTAGTTAAGTAAGCCTAAAAATAATGTCCGACGTAGGAGTCAAACAATTGTAATCATTATGAAAAAAAAAAAACAAACAAAATATAAACACAATAAAAAAGAGCGCGGACTACCACATGTCCGCGGTAGAATATTGAATAAAAAAAAACTACAAAGCGAAAAATAACTTTCTTTTCCGAAGTCTTTTGTACCCATTGTTTTCCGAGTTTCGACACCGACTTCGGAAAAGAAAGTTATTTTTCGCTTTGTAGTGTTGTGTTTTGGAAGTCGGTTTGATATTTTGTAATTAAAAAAACAAAAACTCTTTTTATTTTTGATGTAGGTACCTCCAATTAAGACAAATATCATTTATAGCCAAAGTACATCTCACGACGATTCCGATAACCCCAAACATGACTAGAATTTTTTTTATTTCGGAGTTCCAGGTAGGCAACCTTACGGCTTCATCATCAGATTAGTTCGATGGTACCATTTTCATAGTAGGTACTATTTAATTAGAAGTATTTGCTTAATCATAATCGGTTAACTATTTTAGATATCTTATACCCATGACTAACTTAGCATTAAGGAATTACAGTGTCCGTCTGTGGTCTTCTTCATCAGTTCTACTTGACCAAATGATACTTTCTGAGTGCAAATGATTGCATTTTTGATGAAAATACCAAAAATCGCTATATGTATGCCTATAATATTAGAGGAGTTCCCTCGATTTCTCTAGGATCCCATTATCAGATCCTGATCTTCACTGGTGGTCCACCTGTGAAGAATATATACTCTTTCAAACAAAAGAATATTTTTTCTTATCGGTCCAGGCGTGTTTGAGTAATCGGGGAACATAACAAAAAAAAATCCTTCTTTTTTTAAATTCAGTTAAAATCAAGCGAAATATTGCAAATCGACACAATTAAAATTGCATCGTGCCATCTTTGTGGTCCTCTACACTCTTAGATAATCCTCCCATCCGTGCCTGCCCTGCCGGCCCTGTCTGTCCTACTGACCCTGCTTAACCTGCCTACCTAATAATTTTTATCTATCATCAATAGTTTTCTCAGCGCACGCCAAAGAATGAATTTTATCGGCAACATTTTGCTACCTTGGGTTACATTATTGCAATTTTTATAAGCTTCTCAATTTTTTTTGAAAATATATTATAACACTCAGGAATAATGTAGCTTTTTAATGAGGAAAAAAATTTCAAAATCGGTACAGTAGATCCAGAGATTACCTAACAACATCACAAACTCACAAAATTAACCTCTTTGTAATATTAGTATAGATATACGAGTAGATACAAGGGCTGTCTTAATCCCCTAAGACAACAAAACTGAATTTTGTTATTTGCTACTTGGTTTTGTAGTAATAGTAATACCTAGAGATTGCTTCAATTTAAAGCTACAAAACTTTTTACAAAAAATACAACCGACTTTATTTTTCACTTTTTAGTGGACGAGTTCTATAATGCCCACTGTGATGCCAGAATAGATTACCCGAATAACATGAAACTTAAACATACCCGATGGAATTAGAGATACCAGGTGTTAAAACTTTCAGATATAAAATTTTAAAGACTTTACTTCATCAAATGATTGTATTACTTTGTTATCGGCTTTACAGAACATCTCCAATTTTTTTTATTCTCTTGATCCACACTCTTTCATAGCTCAATGATGATTGATTATGATTGGCTGTCCTTTCCTCGTTGACACCGAGGAAAAAGACCAGTATCAGCCAATGGAAAATAAACACGACATTTTGTCCGGAAGACAGCATTGAGCTACGTACAATGAAAAATTATAACAAACTCAAAATGTAAACATATTCAGAAATCCACATAAAAATCAACATGTTTTATGGTATAGATTTAACAATAATTAATATTTGTTTTAATACAAACTGCCGAAACAACCAAAACATTTTAATAGAATTCAAGACTTATTTTATTTAAACAATGCAAAATAACTAAATATATATGTGTAATATTTATTTAAAATTAGCACATGCATTTTCATCAAGCTAACATTCGTCCATCCTGATAAATTTCGCGTCCCCGCGAATGACATTTTGAAAAAGTAAAAATCTGATTTTATCTATACCAATATTATAAAGAGGATTAATTTTTTTGTTTGTTTGTTTGTACCGAATAGGCTCCAAAACTACTGGACTGATTTCAAAAATTCTTTCACCGTTGGGAAGCTACTCTATCCCCGGGTGACATAGGCTACTTTTTATCCCTGTATTCCCACGGGAACGGGAACTACGCGGGTGAAACCGCGAAGCGTCCTCTAGTTAGAAATAAACACAAGACAACAATTTTAACTTAACGATTGAAATCAAAAAAATATTTTATAAAATACAAATTTCGTTAATAGAAACTACACGCAAATCAATTACTGTTTACTTGAATTGTGTATATAGAGTATTTCAACGACTTCATTTTCCAGAATCATAAATTATATTTCAATGATTGAGCACATTGCACTTCAAAACTTATGTTCGCTCCTAGCGCCTTAATTGCACATTGCACTAAAAGGTAGTCATCTACCTTCACGCTCACAGCAGTTTAATTTTAAAAAATATAACTACACTAACACTTATAGAATCATAGATGAACTAAAAAAAATACATGGTCGCTCATAGCGAAATAGTAGTTAACTACCCGCTCATAGCAGTGTAGGTTAACCATAAAAAACTTGGTCGCTCATATCTAATAATAGTTATCTACACTTTACGCTTATACCAGTAATGTAGAATAACCATAAAAACAGGATCGCTCATAGCGAAATAGTAGTTAACTACACGCTCATAGTAATGTTGCTTAGCCATAAAAAACTTGGTCGCTCATAGCGAATAATAGCTCAACAACAACAACAAACAAACAAAAACCAACAACGACAAAAACAATCAATCAATCATCATCAACAATTTGTGTAATTCATACTATTATGCTAATTATGAAAATTTGATAAACTCATTCATTATTCTCCATCTAGCATCTGATCATATTTATTTTAAATAAATGGTTCTGTAATATTTTCACTCAAAAAAAAATCATCTGCATGATAAAGTATGTACTTCATTAACTTCAGACACACAGATAAATATGATTGGCAAAATAAATTATCTAAATTATTATTTAAATCATCATCGGTACAATCGGTTCCGCTAGTAGACTATTCGCTACCTTTGTTATTAAAACAAAGGCAAGGGTGTATTTTATCGACAGAAAATACACCTAAATACTTTGACGTCCCTTTTCTAGTATATAGGTGTATCTACGACCCACCATAATACCTATCGTGGTTCAAAACTTTAGTTATTCTGTACGGCCCTGAAATGTTATCCGACCAAAAATAAATGCATAAATCTATGATCGATACTTTATGTGTGTAAATAATTTGGAAACATAACTGAAGTTCATAAACAATTAAACCCGATCATTGCTCTAACGATAAGATAAACAGAATTGAGGGACAAAATTAACTTTGCCCTTGGAAAACTGTTGTCCCCATACATCGACATAAGTCACGGTCAGTTTACCAACTGCAAATAAGTTAATAATCTCTTATTTTTGATGTAGGTACAAATTTACACCTATCAAGGTCGGAAACTCTACACTCGAAGTGTTGGACGACTATGTCTACCTTGGAGAAACGATCCAGTTGGGTAGGGCCTACTTCGAGAAAGAGGTCAACCGTTGAATCCGAATCGGTTGGGCAGCGTTCGGGAAGTTGCGCGGTATCTTACCACAGTGTTTCAACACAAAAGTCTGTGACCAGTGTGTGTTGCCAGTGATGACCTATGGCTCTGAGACGTGGTCGCTCATAATGGGCCTTATCAGAAAGCTTACAGTCACCAGAACCAGGTTTACCGACGTAACCCAAAGAATTGCCAAACTTAAGTGGCAGAGGGCGGGGCACATTGCTCGCGGAGCGGATGGCCGATGTGGCAGAAATTTCTGGAGTAGCGACGGCGAACCGGAAGACGTTGCGTTGACCGATGAAGGACGGTTCCGGCTATCCGATGGATACAAACGCATGGGACCGGTCAATGTGGTGACGCTTGGGGGAGGCCTATGTTCAGCGTCCACTGCTGGACATAGGCCTCCCCCAAGCGTCGTCTTTCGGCTAATATGATGAGAAATTTACGGTTTTCGTTTTTTTTTACGGTATTCGGATTGTTTTCTTTACTTGCGCTATAAGACATTACTTCTTGCCAAATTTTAGCCTATTGCTTCTTGCCAAACTTCGAACAAAATTTTATGATTTTAGGTCAACGGGAAGTACCCTGTGGGTTTTGATTACCTTGGTAGTGTCAAATTTGCGTCATAAACGGCTGTATCTTTTGATTGCGTTGATCAAAAAGTGTGATTTTTTTAACAGTTGCAGACACGAGTGTACGATATTAATTTCAACATGATACCTCCAGGCGTTCCAGATAAAATGGTCTTGACACGAGGACAGAAAGACAACGAAGTGATGATCCTTTTTCCTTTTTAGGCACGGAAATCTAAGAAGGCGTGACGTTATGCTATATTACTCGTTAACCTTTACAATAGCGCCACACCTGTGTCTATGCCTCGTACCTATAAATGTCTAAAGGCGGTCACCACTAACCATCAGCTAGCTGCCTTCTTAAATAATTACAATAACAAACAAAAAAATTAGATTTATTTACCAACGCACTTAACGCAACTTAGGGGTTTTCCTTTACTGCCACTTATCTTGGAATGTTCACATTGCAGAAGTAAGCATGAGGGTGTTTTGCTCTTTTCGGTCCCTGAAGCGTCTCCAGAAGCTCCTGCCTTTTCCGACTAAAGTTACTCTTGCTCAGTCTCTCCTTCTTCCTCTTCTTGACTATGCTGATGTCAGCTTTTTTGATGCGACTGAGAAACTTCTTGATAAGCTCGAACGTCTCTAGAATTTGTGCATCCGTTTCATATTTGGCCTCCGAAAATATGAACATTTGTGTCGGAATTTCGGAGGCGGTTGAAATGGCTGCCTATTCGACAGCGCTGAGATGCTCACACTCTTTCATTACTCTTTTCTGTACTTCATAATCCTAATTCTCCTTTGTATCTTCGAGAACGCTTTGAGTATCTTGTTCCGAGAGGAGAGCCCTGTCGTCTGTCATCATCTCTTCTCCTTCGTTTTCCTTCCCACTCTTCAAGTCGTTACGGTGGATCTTTTACTGTTCGCGCTGTGCGCCTCTGGAATACTCTTCCACACTCTATACGGGATAGCCCTTCATTGGAGGTTTTCAAGAGAAGAATTAAAGAATATTTCCTATCAACATGACTCATTAATTTATGTATTTACAATTGTAATATTTTATTTTTGTAATAGATAGGTATATACAATATATTAGTTTATGCATTGTGTGTTGCACACGTATTTGTTAAGTTTATTTAGTGAGTAAGTATTTAAAATTGTTACGAGTTTTTAATAAGATGTTGTTGTGCACATGGATGTACTATCCTCAAATGCATATTTCTCTACGCAACTGAGGTTTGCTGTTAGAGAACTCAACAATGGGTTAAGCTCGCCTTTGTACATAAACTGTCCTATTGTATTTGAATGTTTCTATGTTTTGTGTACAATAAAGAATAAGAATAAGAACGCCTACAAATCTGCTACGCCGTAGCCTACTACGCAGCTACGGCGTAGCAAACGAACTACGCCACTTAAATAACAAAGTAAACACCTGCAAAATAAATTTTACTCAGAATTCAGTACTCAATCGATTCCTTCAATCTTCAGTACCTGTAGGCTTCAGTTACTCCAGGATAGTAACAAGAATTCTTTGTACAATTGAATTTTCGACAGCCGGAGAAAATCTCACTCGTTATAGAATAATGGATTTCAATTTGTTTTCTGAATGTGGACTGCGATTGGTATTATGTACTTGAACGAGGTAAAATATTAATGCAATCTGCTTTATATCGTTACTGGATCGTGATGGTTTATTGTTCGGATGGATGAAATTGTGGTGTTTCCAGTTTTTATATTGGAAAACGTTTTAAATATTATGTCATTTTGCGAAAATACAGATATACAGTTGTAAAATAAAAACTACTATTAATACAGGTTCGTTTTTGGTTTTATCGTTCATAAGGACGTTGGATTGACAAAGGGGTCTAGACAAAGTGACAAAATTCCTAAAGCGAAAATGTCCTCAATAAATTGACCTGAATTGCCGTGCAATATCGAAATACAAAAAAAAGTATTTTTACAACCCTTATAGCTTGTAGAATGTCGTGCATATAAGTTATAGCTTCTTCTATTGCGCTAACAAATCTCAAGTTCAAGGAAAAATCTAACTACATGCATCCAACTCAATTGACTTGCAGCACCTACTCAAGAAATCGTAGATTATAGCGTTTTCCTTCGCAACTAATAGCTTTAATTGTGTTAACTAATGACATAATTAACCCCAAAACAAAGAAGGATCACGTAAATGTAGCAACAAACAACTAAATCAGATGTTCAGTAAAACAACTTGTAACAACACGCACTAACTCTTAGCACAAACGTTACGGCTTTAACTTGATTGCACCAAATACTATAATTAAGCCGAGAACACACCGCACGGTGGAAAACATGGAGGATGCACAAATGGAGTGATAATGTGCGGTTAACAGTGCCAATCATAAAGCACGGAGGCTCAACGCCTCGGTTGCCTCTGCCGGTGCGTCTATCCCGTGCTCTCTGGTAGTGTCAGAGAAGTTTGGTGAAAACCATAAAACTCCTCTGTACCCGAAAAAGTCGTGGTAACGACAAATTTTAAACTTGTATTTGTAAAGTACACATGAAATATTTATTTTGGTCATCTGTTCAGGCATCATTCTTACTTTATGTAAAACAAGCTAAGTGGTCGTCCCTGTGTTTCTTTACTGATTATAAGAAGGTTAGGAAACACCGACCCCATCTAGTTCTAAAATATTATTAAACGTGAAATTTATCATATATTTATTTTATCAAAATATTATCAGTATTAAAATCATATAAAAAGATGGTGATCATGAAATCAAATTGATTGGCAGACCAAACGAAATTGAGCAGCACTCCATTTCCATAACTTCTCCGTGTACCGCCGTTTTAGACGGCAGATTATCCCTATGAAGGGAGATTTGCTAAATTCCTCCCGAGCAGAGTTATTCGAACGCTGAAATGTGCTCACCGTCTGACGGTGGGGCTTAATTTTTGAAGGCTCTTTTTATGTTAGCGGCAATATTGCCTGCTTGGGATTTTGGTAACGTTGCTGTAGCTTTTAGAGGCTTTGCGAGACTGGTAATTAGCTTGTAGATACTGTGTATATGACAACTTAATTGACAAGTCACATAAATAAGATGGTTTGTTATAATCACTTATCCTCACTCCTCTACACTTTATCTTCCTAATTCTTATTAATATCTATATGAATGTAAAAGTGAACTGATTTGATGTCTATTAATCAATTACGCCTCAACCGATTCCAATTAATTGAACACAGGTATACCATGACCTGGATTCAGACTTTTTAACCAAGTACGCTCTTGTGGGATAATTTCAACGTACATGCGAGAGAAGCCGCTATTAAAAGGTAGTAATTAATTTATGTAGATTGTCAATTACTAACTTACGCTTGATTTCTATGGAAGGTTATGAGAAAACCGTATCTTGTAGCAGGTACCGCGACGGCATGGTGTTATTGCAATGTTAAAGTGACAGTTCCTTATAATAGCAACCACAAAGTACAACACCATTAAACATTATCCGTCCTTCCTTTACAGAATTTATTATAATTTTTAGCAGTTTCAAACTTCACACCTTGATTTAATTTTTAATGACCATACGATTTCAGGCTACAATAAAATCAGTCAAGGCTATCCCATAGAGCAATGGACTGAGCAATACCGTTCCAAGGTGTCAATACCCGTCTGTTTTAAAATACTATGAATGCAGTACCCTTACCTTTGATGTGGAACAATTAGAATTCAAGCAAAAGACAAGTTTTGAAAGGAATTGACGTATATTGTGACTTATTTGTACTTAAGTTTTCTTCGGTTATTATTTTTATAATGTTATGCGTCATGCCTGGCGCTTTTTTATTTTTCTGATCACACGTTCAACACGAACGTCTATCCACACTTTTCTGACCGTATTTACTCCATAACCGCATAGAAAACACTCAGTCCATTATTCGATGTCTGTCTTTAGGTTATCCTAAATCTAAAAGGCGCCATCTTGGCCTTTGTTTTACACGATAATTGCGCCAATTACAGTGAGTATTGGATTCCGAAAAATTAAGTTATTATAGCTACTTGAAATGCGTGACCTACTGATTTAAGGTTTACACGAGTTGGTAGTAATTGAGCAATTTCTTTTAGGATTTTATTTTAGACTTCTTATTGTAGGTATTTTGTGAAAGTATTACTAGCCATTGTCTGAGACTACCCACAAAAAACCTTTGGGAATCTTGTTTATTACTTAAACAATTTTTTCCCATATTTACTTTCTAGACCAATGGCTGGTTTCTGATTTGAGTAAAGCAGCAATAATCAGTTGAGTATTGTCAAATCGGTGTCAAATAATTTAGGAAGCGTTTGAGTTTTTTACGTTTCACAATTGAGAATCTACCTAGCTCAGTTAAGTAAGTACCTAAGTACCTACATAAGTATGGACCTGTCAAAGATCCATTCGCTTTCTCTTTCACCCTTACGTTCCATTTTACAATAGAAATCCGAGACATCACAAGATTGCATAAAATTTACTAATATAAATTTTATACAGCTATAAAAAGTACGTTAGTATTATATTACTTCATTCAAGATTAAAAAAAAACAAGTTATTAAATATGTTATACTCTTTGATTACTTGATTTTTCATAAAAATAGATACCTATTTGAAATGTATACAACCTTATTATGAAACTATGAAATGGATCGTAGGCACTTCAAGATTGTCATAGCAACCGTATTTAGTGGTATTTAGTTTGTCAAAGATGTCTTATCGAAAGAAAATAATATCTAATATAATTTGTTATTGCCAAAATCAAGAATTTAAGCTTATAATTACTAAAAGTGAATGTGTTCAGAGCGAGCAGTTGCTGGTTCTTGTGATACCTCATAGAACTACAGAATATATTACTCAGAATTTCACAAGATCTCTCAAGAGGGAAGAGAACCGACACACACACAGAATTCGTGCATCTGCATTGGAATCTGATTGCAATTGTGATTTACCAACAAATATGGACTTTTGTGATAAAATTTGTAATGAGTGACCTGGGTTTTCAATTCAAGACCAAAGGCTTTGCTAGCCATCGAAGAGCCTCCGAAGGAAAACAATATTAGCCAGGGCCGGTGCCATTGGATATGTGCCGATGAAGGAGGTATGTGTTTTAATATATGTTAACGAACAATATATTATCTGCCTACTTATTTTGTAAAATAATAAATAAATGAGACTTATCATGCTGTTTTTATCATCTTTATTGTAGGTACTGATACCAAAATCGTATCATACAAAAGCCAAATTCTGTACACATTTTCATCGTTGTAACCTTTTCTTATCGTAAGGATCCTACTAATATTCTATATAGGTATGAAAGTCTGTATGTTTAGATATTGGTTAATCACACCTCAATGGTTGAACGTATTTGATAATATATCATTTGGAATACAATTACACAATGACTAATAATAAAATGATTTAATAATAAAAATTGATATAATAATAAATAAACGGAATAACAAAGCCTTTTATTCTGAAATCGGAGATATAAAACTGTACTCTATACAATACATCTTTATATCTTATAAAAAGTTCCTAATCTCAGTGAGCCTCTTGGCTTAGGCCTCCACTAACAGTTTCCAGGGTCTCTCATGAGCTACTCGCCAATACCACAGCGCGCCATCGCTTACACTTTGAGCCTTCATCTTGGTGCTTTTCTCCATTTCCTTTGGTTATCGCGAATCATATGACCGGTCCATCTTCACTTTTCACATAGTTCCTGTAGGATAACTCTCGGTTTTTGCGCAGGAAAAGCCACTGGCAACCACAAACAAAAAAACTGGCACTTCTAAATATTTTTTTGAGGATCTCACTCATCATAATAATCATTTTTGCCGAAAGGCTGCTGGATACAGGTCTTGCTGGCACTCAGCATTCAGCGTCACCACATCAACCGGTGCTATGCGTCTTTCATACATTGGATGCCCGCGACCTCAACCTGGTTATCGGTCTGTAGAGGGAGGCTTTTCAGCCTCATCGACCACCCGTTCTTCGAGCAACTGAGATCTATCAGGCGTGAAATATTTGCATCCAATCTCATGTTTTCGATAATTCAGGTCGAACACTCTTCTGCCACGCATTGGTCTTCGTTGAGGCATCTCTAAGGAAGACAAGGATGTATCTTCATCACTCGTTTTATAAGTTTTATATATTATTTTGTATTTATTTCGCTTGATTAACGTTTAAGCAAGGGCTTGTCAACTATCAACTGCCAAATGTAACCAGTGTAGCCAGATTTGACGAGCCCCTAGTCGCCGAAAATTTCGTTTTTCCATTTATAAAAAACTCAAGACGACCACTATTCATTAAAACCACGAAACATTCTACGAAACGTAAATTTCCATTGTTGCCTTGAACACGCTAGTATCTAATATCAACTTTAATGCGTTTGACACAATAATCATTATTGGTTCCGCATAAAACATTTTTCAGCATTTCTTTATTTTCCCTGTGTTGTCACGACTGAAGTATAATGAAAAAAGAGATGATTGACTGTTAAAAGCATTTTGATTTCCAGTTATTTTCATAATTCCTGAGGATTAGACATTCTTATTCCGAAATCGCCTAAAATAGTCCCATGTTTTTAGGGTTCCGTACCCAAAAAAAAAACGGGACCCTATTACTAAGACTCCACGATCCGTCTGTCTGTCCGTCTGTCACCAGGCTGTATCTCATGAACCGATCTAGCTAGACAGTTGAAATGTCCATAGATGATGTATTTCTGTTGCCG
This sequence comes from Orthosia cruda, assembly GCA_964057195.1. Classification (NCBI taxonomy): domain Eukaryota; kingdom Metazoa; phylum Arthropoda; class Insecta; order Lepidoptera; family Noctuidae; genus Orthosia; species Orthosia cruda. Next base: position 14,658,386 of record OZ059827.1, on the reverse strand, counting down.
CTATAACAACAAATACTAAAAACAGAATAAAATAAATATTTAAGTGGGGCTCCCATACAACAAACGTGATTTTTTTGCCGTTTTTTAAGTAATGGTACGGAACCCTTTGTGCGTGAGTCCGACTCGAACTTGGTCAGTTTTTTAAGGTAGCCTAATTGGCGATCAGTCGCCAATCGTAAAAATTGGTCGCCTCGGCCACCCTTCCGAGTCTAAGCCTAAATGGCGAAAAGTCGCCCAATCTGGCCACACTGATTATGTAACGTTGACAACGGTTTGAGAATTTGAGAATGATCAAATGTGTTTTTCTCAGTTGTGAAACCCAATTGAACGTCAATGTAGGTTTTTTGTATGACATAAGGTATACTTTGGCATGACTTGACTACGTATACTCAAACCTTGCTCAGCATCGCAGAAAACTTAAAGTGGCAGATGATCAAGAGTGACAGATGCTTAAATCGAGATAAGCACATACTTACTTACCTCAGAAACTGGCCATAAGTCTTTTTAAAGGAACATCCTCGAAACATACTCGACTCAAGATATTATAACAATAACCTTAGAATTGCTCTCCTTATTTTATTGAATTCATAAGACTTCAAGTAAATGTTGCAGGATTTTAAATTTTGTGTCCTTTTTGTTTTTCAGAACTCTTCGAGCAGTTTCGATATTATAGAGCAACAAACAAACATCACTTACTATGCAGTTTTATTACTAAAAAATTGCAATTTCCTTGGATTAAACCTGTTTTCTAAATCCCTTGCCAAAGAAAAGAATCCGGCATAATCTTGGCTCACATTAAAAACAAAAACTACATCATTGCCTTATTTTTTTTTCTTTGCACAGATAGCAAATTAATTCCGTGTCCTCCAGCTCTCAAGTGGCATGCTCGCTGCATGGGTAGGTGGGCACTACGATTTTTTTCTCCTTTATTCATTCGTTTTAAACTCTTTGCGTTACAAACCGTACTCTACAGTCGACGGGTCAAGTGTGATGTGATGTGATGTACGATAGATTTATTTTTTGTCGTTTATTATGCAAGGTGAATTGATAAAGTTGCTAGTTAGTAATTACTTCACAGTGAAATGTGTTACTTTTTAAATTCATCTATAGCAATACCGTAACAAAAGTGACGACTGACTCTCTAGAAAGTGACAAGGTGACTGTGCGGCCAATACCCGTCTGTCTTAAAATATACTGTGAATGTTTTAGCCTTTGATGTGGAACAATTAGATTTCAAGAAAAAGACAAGTTTGGCAAATGAATTCCGTGTCGGGTCCTCCAGCTCTCAAGTGGCGTGCACGCTGCATGGTAGGTGGGCACTACGAATTGTTTTTCCTTTATTCGTTTGTTTTAAACTCTTTGCTTTACAAACTGTACTCTGCAGTCGACGGGTCAAGTGTGGATGTACGATAGGTTTATTTTTTGTCATTTATTATGCAAGGTGAATTGATAGTGTTGCTAGTTAGTAATTACTTCACAATGAAATGTGGTACTTTTTAAATTCAACTAAACTATAGTTGTATACAATATTTTCTCAATTTGAAGGCACTTTCAAATACTGGAAACTTTTGTCAGACATCAAAGTGCCTAATCCTTGATCACTAAGAAAAAGGCAGTCATGGCAACTGCCGATAGGAGAAAACATATAACTTTGGAACAAGTGTGTCTTAGTTTATCGCTTGTCATATTAGCATGCGATGACGCTATCAATTAACATGTCGCTTACGCGAATCCATAAGTTTTGCCCCTACCAAAAATCATATTATCGTCTAGACAACTTTGTACTTTAAAAACCACAGACTTTTTCATTCTCATGCAAAGCTATTTAAATTAAAATCCACGTTCATCACGCCATTATCCTCAAGAAAAAAATTAAACAAGTTCTGCACAGCAATATAAATAAGTTGAAGTTTTCAGCAAACTTTGTTAAAGCTATTCCGAATGTCTAATTATGCTATAAATGTCTTCACTTCTCTTAACTGGGAATTAATGATGAGAAAGTTTCATGTTAAGGAATAGAATATCAAAATTTTGCATACTTTGGTATGTGACTTAGTTATTTACTGTTGATTAGGTTTTTCGCGCGACTTTGCTAACCCGTGACATTCTACTTCCTACTCCTCCTAATAATATTATAAATGCTAAAGTTTGGGTGGATGGATTTCTAACTCAATCACGCCAGAACGGCTGAACAGATCTGGGTGTAATTTGGCACAGAGATAAATTATAGTTTGTAATAATAATAGCATATGGGTTACTTTTCATCTCGGGATAACAAAACATTTTTTACGTGGGCAAAGCAGATGGCAGAAGCTAGTATGAAATAAAAAGTAGTCTATGACATTCAGTGCAATTGTAGACAGAAAAAACTTCTTCTGGAAGAACTCGATCTGTCTGTTTATTACCTCGAAAGACCATTTCAGACACCAATTTACATGGTCTTCACACGATCAGAGCATGATTATGTCTGGACTTTAAAAAAATACTGTGACCTCTGATTTTGTTTCGGCCTTTCTTCTCAGAGTAGTCTGATAGAAAACGCCGCCCTCATCCAGTTAAAAAAAATATGATTAACGTGTAAAAGTGTTTGTACAAACCAACTTATAGAAATAAATTAATTTATCATCTCTGATCCGGCTGATCCGCATCTGTGAAGATCTCACCGTGATAACTTAGATGAAGTGTGCTGTCAATACAAAGACAAAGATATTTTATTTCAACTAGGCCACAAAGCGGCACTTTTGAACGTTAGTTACATTAAAATTTACAAGGAATAAAAATTGATTCTACCGTGCATTCGGAAAGTAGCTTGTTATGGAGAAGAACGCACAAGAAACTCCATACTTACTCTTTTAAAAAAAAAAAAAGTTTTTTTTACAATATTTAGGTACATAAGTACATACATTAATAAATTTATATATGTGAGGACAATGCACCCAGAATCACTACATACTATACTACGTACAGGTACAAAGTATTAAAAGTACTCACACATGTACTGTGCATGTACTAAGCATCAATTGCAATGCCAGCTCACTTCTTCACCTCCGGTGGGTTCCCGTATTGTCGATGCGGGGGGGGGGAGGGGGGTCAGTAGCCGTGCCGTGGTCACCCACGGTGAAGCGAAGAGGAACCCGAGGAGGGGCCGCTCGTCAGGGCTTTTTCCGATTAATCCGACGACGTAGCGGCCATCTAGTAGGTTGCGGGGCCGCTTGGTAATAGGTGACATCGCAAATGCGTCCCAGGTCCCATACGATATCGCGGCTGAGGGTTGGAGGCAGCGGTGGGAAAGGAGTGCCGGTATGATCGTGCGCCGCTCTTCCTACCTTCCGCGGCATGGACGGGGTCGCTACCGTCTGATGGCTGACGCGGTGGGGCCGCAAGGTAGGAGGAGTGGAGTTTTAGTGGATAAGAGTCCCACATAACTGCACTATTTTCCCGTGGTAGTGCAGTATGTATGAGAAAATCACCAAACAAAAAAACTCACTTCACTTAAGCTTTCACGGTGAGTTTGTTTACAGAATCGACCTGCATACTTTCAGAGAAAACTGCTTCTAAATAAAAAATAATAATTTAACCTCTTTATAATATTATTTTAGATTTAAATACTATACTCTACTTAAATATGCTATCTCACCTATTTAAAGGCCGATTTATTTTATTAAAGCATGCGTCATCCTCATGCAGTGATTGAACTGTATCTGTACGAAATATCATTATAATCAGTTCAGCAATTTAGGGATGAGATCGTAACAAACAAACAGATAGACCGAAACAGTTTTCCAATCATTATAATTATTATGCATGTGTTCCATCAGCTCGAGTATCATCCATTAAACAATTAGAATTCCTAACTTTGTAAACAATATAATCCTTCCTGTAGCAATGAGTAATATGAATCACTTTATATGCCTCGGTGACGTGTAAATTTTAGAGCGGATGATTTTCTTCGGGTAGGTAGATGTGTTCGATAATCACTACATATTATAAAATAAAGTCCCCAGCCGCGTTTGTACGCGATAAACTCAAAAACTACTAAACGGATTATCATGCGGTTTTAACCAATAGAAAGAGTGCGAAAAGAGGAAGGTTTTTGTGTATAATTTGTCGCGGGCGAAGCCGGGACGAGTTGCTAGCGTAGTATATTATGATAAGGCCATAAGATGATTTTGTTGTGATCATTACGTCATTTTAAAACCTCAACATGATGATTTGTAGATAATTGTATGTGTAACAGATAAGTGTGTGTTTAGACAAAAGCATTTTCATCACCATCCGTATTCCTAATTTAATTATTTAACCATTTATGCACAAACACATAATATACAGACAGGAAGAAGAAACAAAAAAAATAGGTACAGAGGTTATGCTTATTTCTATAGTAATCTCTTTCAAGCATACCTGCGAAAGGAATGATGAAAATAAGACATGTAGACATAGTGTGTAAAGTGGGAAAAAAAAACCAACACATAAAACACTTATTTTCGTGACAGACTGTTCAGTGTTAGTGTAATGACAGTACGTTAGTTATAATTGAAAGACAATAGTGTTTAGAACAGTGATTTAGAATTCGAATGAATAGTAAAGTAATAGGAATGATCGAGAAATACACGGCTGTAGGTAGGTGTTTATGTTGTTTAGGTTCACTTTTGTGTATACGGGAAACTTGTTTTAAAATCACAAATGCGTCTGTCTTCAGTGGTGTTTATTAGCGACTAAAAAAAAACAGATTTACGTAGCTACTTAAATATAGAAAATGGACATAACGACGCAACATACCGCCCACCAAAGAGACAACAGGGCCCTTTAAAATAATGATAAGTGGACTGTATTCACACATTTTTAAATCAAACTTGTTAAGCAGTTTTCAACGTTTCCAATTATCCAATATCAAACATAAATGATAATAACTACTGTGGTATTAAATTGCAATGAAGTTAATGATACAATACGAATAGACATACATAATGCCTGCATGCAAAATGGAAATGAGGCTTGACAAGTCATACAATGATAGTTAATAATCAGTTGGTGTCAACAGGTAGGGGACATAGTTTTGTGACCGATCGCTTCACAATGCTGTTGCCAGATTTAATGCTATAAACTCGTGTGAGTCCATCATTACCGGGATGCTTGTCTACAATTCGGCCCAGTGACCACTTTCCTGCCGGTATTCCATCAGTTTTGATTAGAACTATGTCACCAACATTGAATTCTTGTTTCTTCTTATGCCAGACATGACGCTGCTGTAGTCTTGTTAAATATTCGTCTTGCCACCTTCGCCAGATGTCGCCTACGAGCCTTTGAGTGCTTTGCCATCGTGTTAAGTTATGAATCTTTGTGTCTTTAATATTAAAATTTATTTGTATTTTATCCTTTCTTTGTTCCAGGTCAGTGACAACTACATCAGGCTGTTTTAATATTATTTTCCTTTCAGATAACCACTTTGGACCGTTCCACCATAACTCTGATTGTTTCAGTTCAGCAAGCAACATGCCTCTCGACGAAATGTCTGCAGGATTGTCTTCTGATGCAACGTGGTACCATTGGTTGTTATTGAGATTTTCTGTGATTTCTGCGACTCGATTGGCCACAAAAGTTTTCCATCTTTGTGGTTCACCGGATAGCCATGCAATAACAATGGTAGACTCCGTCCACGCAAACATTTGTGCTGTCGATATTCTCATAGCTTTTCCTATTTGATTCAGTAATCGTGAAAGTAGTAATGATCCTGAAAGCTCCAAACGTGGTAACGATACAGTTTTTAGTGGCGCGAGTCTTGTCCTCGCTGCTATTAGTTTCGTTGTAATGCAGCCGTCTTGAGATTCGGTTCTAATGTATGAGGCAGCTGCATAGGCTTTTATGGACGCATCGCTGAAGCCATGAATTTGTACATTGTTTATTTCTGTACTATAGGTTCCTAACCATCGATCAACGTAAATGTTGTTTACGTTTCTTAAGTCTTCACGAATGGACATCCATTTTTCTTGTAGTTCAGGGCAAATAATGTAATCCCAATCAACATTTTCCAGCCACAACCTTTGTATAAACATCTTAGCCATCACTACACTTGGGGCAATCCATCCCAAGGGATCAAATAGTCTTTGAACGTCTGACAGGATTGTTCTTTTTGTAATGTTGACAGAAGTTGTTGGTAGTTTCAATTGATATTGAAATTGGTCTGTTTCCAAATTCCAAATCAAACATAATGCTTTTACAGTGCCATCCATCTTGTTCATATCTACGTGTGCAATGGAACTTCGTTTGTTTGGGTCAATGGATTTCATAAATTGCGGACAATTAGATGACCACTTCGAGAGTGTGAATCCACCCTTCTTCAATATGTGAGATACTTCCTTTGCAGATGTTATAGCTTGATCTGTTGTATCTTCACCCGCTAACAGATCGTCAACGAGGAAATTTTCTTTGATGATTTTGACTGCATTCGGGTAATTTTGTCCTTCATCTTCAGCAACTTGATGGAGTGTTTTCACCGCGAGATAGGGTGCTGATGCTGTTCCAAAGGTTACACGAAGCAAGCGATATTCCTTGATGCTGTCATGTTCCTCTTCTCGCCACAGAATGCGCTGATACTTATTGGCATCTTCTGGGTAAACAAATATTTGAAGGTACATTTTTGTTATATCGCTGGCGTAGCAAACACGTTTCATTCTCCATCTCATGATGATATTTCTTAGATCTTCCTGAAGCTGAGGACCAACCATCAACTCATCGTTGAGTGAAACTTGATTTGAACCCTTCGCCGATGCGTCAAAAACTACACGAGTCTTCGATGTTTCTTTATCTTCTCGTACGACGGCATGGTGCGGTAAGTAAACAACCTTTTCATTTATGACTTCTATTTCAGGTATAGCTTCCATGTAGTTTAAATTTAAGTATTCTTTCATTAGTTTCTAATAATTTTCTTTCAGATTGGGTGTTCTTCTAAATTTTCTTTCCAATTGGAGCAGTCTGTGTTTGGCTATTGATTTAGTGTTTCCTTCTAGACATGATGGTTGTGGTGTTTTCAAAGGTAACTTTACCATGTATCTTCCGTCTTCAGTCCGTGTGTGTTTTTCTTCATAAACTGTTTCACACAATTTTTCTTCATTTTTTAAGTTTCTTTTGTTTTCTGTGTCTATTTCCCACAGAGATTTAAGCATGATATCCATGTCTACTTGGTGATGAAGAACAAGAGCAGAATCGTCTTGTGACCTTGCATTTATTTCACCAAAGAGAATCCATCCAAGGTATGTTTTCTGTGCACATGGTTTACCCGGTGGACCCTTGATCAGTTTTTCTTGTACGATTTGAGAGTACTGTTTGACACCTAGAAGTAAGTCTATAGGGCCTGGTGTGTCGTAGTTCGAGTCAGCCAGGTCGAGTCCTTCTAGATGTGGCCAGTTATCGTTAGTGATTGTTTTAGGAGGGAGTTTAGTGGTAAGTTGTTTGGACATGACAAATGCTTCGACATTTATCTTGAAGTTTGTGTTCCAGCGGGAACCGATTTGCAGCTGTACCACGTGGTTTATATTTGTCTTCGTTGAACCCACTCCAATGATACTTCCTCTCGTTGATCGTTTGGTCAAATTGAGCATTTGAGTTGCTTTCTCACTAATAAGTGCTATCTGCGAACCTTGGTCCACTAATGCGCGTAATACAACAGTGTGGTTTTGCTCGTTTCGTACTGTCACTGTTGCTGTTGCTAATAGTGCTATGCCTTGTCTAGTAGTGTGGTGTGACTGGTGTGAGGCGACCGTTGTATTGACAGTAACTTCCTTTAGTTCTTCTACATTGTTTTGAGCAGTCTTCGGTTGCGTGGCGGTCTCTTGTACCGAAGTCTCAGGTTCTTTGTTTAGATGTAGAAGGCTATGGTGACGCCTTTTCCATATACGACAGGACACTGCTAGTCTACATTTCCTTGCTGAATGTCCTGGTACTAAACAGTTGAAGCATAGATTGTTCGTTTTTGCATAATTAACTCGTTTAATAGGTTGCAGTTTTGTGAATTCTTTTCAGTGGCATAACGTGTGATTTTCGTTGCATAGAACACATGTTTTTCCTGACGGTGACGATGATGTACTTGTGGTATGTACAGCACGTTCCTTTACTACTTTAGTTTGTGTTCCTGGTGTGACAAGCTCCAGTGTTCGGTAAGTGGACTGAAGGAACCTTTTCAGATCACTCCATTTGGGTAGGTCATCGACATCTTCTTTGTATGAGTATTGTTCCCAATCCTTGTGCAACTCAGGGTCCAATTTCTGAACTACCAGAAATATAATAATAGGATCCCATGAATCTAAGCAAATATTTAAATTTTGAAGGTTATTTAAACAGTCTGTCGTGACATCCAATAAACCTTTAATTAGATTAGGTGACTGAGTACTCATTTTCTTTTGATATACTAACTGTTTTAACACTGAGTTCATAATCAAACGTTTGTTTCCATATCTAGTTTTTAAAATGTCCCAAGCTTGTTAATAATTTTTCTGTGTTCCCTGGATATGTTTCAATAAGGTCTCTGCTTCTCCAGTAACAATACACTTTAAATAATGTAACTTTTGTACGTCACTAATGGATGTGTTCGTATACACTAATGATGTAAACAAATCTTGAAACGTAGGCCATTCTTTATATTTTCCACTAAAAGATGGCAGCTGTATTCTAGGTAACCTTACGAGCGCATTTTGTTGATCAGGATACGTCGAGGTACTACTATTATTTTGCGATGACGTCGTTGGCAATGTTGTTCTTAGGTCACTCAACATATCACGTAAATCAGCCAACAAAACAAGATATCAATCTTCATATATATAAAACTCCTCATTAGCAAAATATGGTAATATTGCCTTTTGTTCCTTCGGCGTTATTTTTACCAAAGTATGACGAGCGTTTTTGAAAGTAGACCAATAATCTTCTATTGCCTTTATACGGGTTTCAATATATCCTTTAGTTAATCTTGATTTCGAGCATTTCTTGAGATTAACTTGAGTTTTCTGCAATAAAGAAGCAGTGTCTTCCAAAACATTTAATAATTCTTTCGTAGTAGTAGTCATCTTTACAAATCCTTATCGCTCAGGAATGCGGTGACCTATTGTTCTCGCGAGGCCTATTGTTCTTGCGCGCCGGCCGGTCAACACGTGCGCTCAGGTAACTGGTAAGTGATCCGGTTCGAAGGACCATATGTTTATGTTGTTTAGGTTCACTTTTGAGTGTACGGGAAACTTGTTTTAAAATCACAAATGCGTCTGTCTTCAATGGTGTTTATTAGCGACTAAAAAAATCATATTTACGTAGCTACTTAAATATAGAAAATGGACATAACGACGCAAAGGGAATACATCCTGACTTCCCGATGGTTTGCATCTATCGGCCAGACTTGATGCGACACGTATATATTTGATACTAGCTGACCCCCGCGGCTTCGCTCCCGTCAAAATTATAGCCTATGTTACTCGGGAATAATGTAGCTTTCCATACGTGAAAGAATTTTCGAAATCGGCCCAGTAGTTTCGGAGCCTATTCGGTACAAACAAACAAACATACAAACAAACAAAAAAATCTTTCCTCTTTATAATAGTGGTATAGATTTGGCCAACGAATATTTTATCTAGTTTTTATTTTATTAGATTTTACATTATTATGGTGTTCTAATTGTTTTAACCTTGTTGTCATATTAACTGACATTGTGTTATGTTATTAAATAGAACCTAACAATCGGAAGTAAGAATAAGAATTAAGTAAAAAGAAATCTTGTAATAGTACATTACTGCAGCGGTCAGCAAAAGATGCATTGATGGACGAACGTGTAAATGTGGTCCGAGGCGAAGCCGAGCCGACACATATGTAAGTCCATCAATGCCTAGTGGTGGCCAAGGCTTGTATAGTACTTTTCTCAAATAATGCACGGCAATTAAAACTAAGTAGTACCTAGAACTCATTTTGTCAAATACAATATCTTTTCAAAATCAATGACGAACATCGAACAACAATATTTGTTTTTTTTTCATTAAACAGCTATCTATTTGCATGCCACTTCGAAAATTAAATGAATCCTTTGATCAGTGACCCCCTTGATTACCATGTTTCGGAGTAAAAGATCGTTCCATTTTTAGGCTTCCGAAGCCAACAAGGAACCCTTATAGTTTCGATCTGTCCATCTGTCCGTCCACAGCTTAGGTCAGAGAATCTTAGTACTAGAAAGCTATAATCATATTAATTATTCCGACAAAGTGGTAAAATAAAATGTAACAAAATTATTAACAGTAAAAATTTTGAACAAATGCCATTGAAAAATTACTTAAATAACGTTGTTAGCTGTGTAAAACAAGAGTATATATATGCTTATGAACCATGTTAAAATAAACAAAAAATAAATCATAACAGGTTTTACAAGTTTACGAATAATAGTCGACCAACTTATAAAATGTACTTGGCAGGGTAAATTTTTTGCACAAATGCCATTGTAAAAAAAAAAAAATAACGTTGTTAGCTGTGTAAAACAGATAGTAAATATATGCTTATTAACCATGTAAAAATATACAAAAATAAAATCATAACATGCTTAATAATAATGATTTCTAAATTAATTATGTTTAAGCTCGAATAACGCATTGGAGTGGCCGGAATCGTTGGCAGTATCGGCCCGTAGTCCATACGGCGCATGCGCGTGGGGGAGGCTATTTTGTGTTAGTGCAGAAATATTTTTGACGTTTTGTAATCTAAAGTCAAATTAGATTCGATTGCCAAGCAAATTACTTGTTTTCTTTTGTCGATATCTATCTATCAAGTCAATATTCGACCCGACTACTTCACTAATTGAGTAGCGTAAAACTTTCCAGAACGTAATAGAACAGATTAAAGATGAAATACGATTTTTTTTTAATTCCGAAAGAGGAATAAACAAGGAGCGTGCGCACAAGCATCCAAGAACGAACCATACCATTCCCCGTGGCTCTAACGCGCGCTCGTATCGTCTCCTTTCGCAATTGGGTTGTTGAATTACAAAAAAAATACAATTTTTAAAATTTATTTTTAAGCTTTCTTCTTAGTCGTTACGCTCTTGACAGAGAGGTCGTGGTCGTCATGAAGTATTAGTAGTATATGTAATGCAGATGTAATGCGTCTCACAATGTCTCGCCACCTTGCCCGATTAGAAGTCATCCGGGTACATTCGTGCACGGGACCGCCCACAGCAGACTTGATCTGGTCGGTCCAACGCATGGGTGACCTACCACGCGGTCTAGTGCCTTCCACTTTTCCTTGGACGAATAAACGCTCTATGGACTGACTGTCTCGCCTTGAAACGTGTCCGAAGAAAGTGAGTATTCGGGACTGTACTATTGTGGACAGACCTGGCTTGATGTGGAGTTCTTGGAGTATCGAGACATTTGTGCGGAACTCGGTCCACGAAACTCCGAGCATTCTTATCCAGCAACACATCTCCAGAGCGTCTATCTTTTTTCATTCCACCTCCCGCAACGCCCACGTTTCTGCAGCATACAGAAATATGGGTAAAATTAAAATGCGCACGAGCCTGGTCTTCATGGCTTTGGTGATGTCTCTGTTCCTCAAATTTTTTTTTTAAACTTTACATGTCATCTATATATATAAAAGAAGAAACTGACTGACTGACTGACTGACTGACTGACTGACTGATCGATCAACGCACAGCCTAAACCGCTAGGCCTAGAATAATGAAATTTGGCAGAAAGGTTCCTCATGTGGTGTAAGTGAGCACTAAGAAAGGATTTTTGGAAATTCCACCCCAAAGGGGGTAAAAAGGGGGTTGAAAGTTTGTATGTAATTTCTACAGTTTGTAAGTTGGGCACGTGAAATTTTATATTTACGCTCTTGGTTGATAAAAATAATTAATATATTTATTAGTTTTTGGATATTCGACCCCTAAGGGGGTAAAAAGGGGGTTGAAAGTTTGTATGAAGTTTTTACAGTTTGCATATATTACACATGAAATTTTACATTACGCTCTTGGTTGATAAAGATAATTAATGTGTTTATTGGTTTTCTAAATTCCAACCCTAAGGGGGTAAAAAGGGGGTTGAAAGTTTGTATGTAATTTGTACAGTTTGTAAGTTGGGCACGTGAAATTTTAGATTTACGCTCTTGGTTGATAAAAAGAATTAATTCATATATTGGTTTTTGGAAATTGGACCCGTAAGGGGATTAAAAGGGGGTAGAAAGTTTGTATGAAATTTTTACAGTTTGTAAGTTGGACAGTGAAATTTTAGATTTACGCTTTTGGTTCATAAAAAGAATTAACATATTTATTGGTTTATGGAAATTCGAGCCTTAAGGGGGTAAAAAGAGGGTTGAAAGTTTTTATGTAATTTCTACAGTTTGTACGTTGAACATGTGAAATTTTAGAATTACGCTTTTGGTTCATAAAAAAAAATGAATATATTTATTGGTTTTTGGGAATTCGTCCCCTAAGGGGGTAAAAAGGGGGTTGAAAGTTTGTATGTAATTTCTACAGTTTGAAAGATGGACACGTGAAATTTTAGATTTACGCTCTTGGTTGATAAAAAAAAAAATGTATTTATTAGTTTTTGGATATTCGACCCCTAAGGGGATAAAAAGGGGGTTGAAAGTTTGTATGAAGTTTTTACAGTTTGCATATATTACACATGGAATTTAACATTACGCTCTGGGTTGATAAAGATAATTAAAGTGTTTATTGTTTTTTCTAAATTCCAACCCTAAGGGGGTAAAAATGGGATTGAAAATTTGTATGTAATTTCTACAGTTTGTAAGTTGGGCAAGTGAAATTTTAGATTAACGCTCTTGGTTGATAAAAATAATTAATTCATATATTGGTTTTTTGGAATTTGTACCCATAAGGAGGTTAAAAGGGGGTAGAAAGTTTGTATGAAATTTTTACAGTTTGTAAGTTGGACACGTGAAATTTTAGATATACGCTTTTGGTTCATAAAAAGAATTCACATATTTATTGGTTAATGGAAATTCGACCCCTAAGGGGGTAAAAAGAGGGTTGAAAGTTTGTATGTAATTTCTACAGTTTGAAAGTTGGACACGTGAAATTATAGATTTAATCTCTAGGTAGATAAAAAAAAACCATGTGTTTATTAGTTTTTGGAAATTCTACCCCTATGGGGATAAAATAGGGGTTGTAACGTTTTATGAAATTTCTTCGGTTTGAAAAATAAAACATCTGAAATTGTAGGTTTTCGCCCCTGATTAATAAAAAAAGAATGAGTTTCATTATTGCCGGGGTTTTTTTAACGGGGCTAAAAAGGGGGTTGAAAGTTGGGGTATGTAATTTCTATAGTTTGTAAGTTAGAGTTGTAGTTGATAAAAAGAATTCATGTAATTATTAGGTTTTAGAAATTCTACCACTAAGGGGAATAAAGTAGGGATTCAAACTTTTTATGTTTTTTTTTCTGTTTGGAAGGTAAATTATCTAAAATAGTAGGTTTACGCTCTTGATTAATAAAAAAAGTAATGAGTTTATGGATTGCCGGAAATTCTACCCCTAATGGAGGTTAAAGGTGGCAATTTGTTGGGCTTATATATTTGAAACTTGGCATCAATACTAACAGCAAATATTTTTTATTTTTTTTTTTGATTTTAAAGTAAAGGTTGTCATTACAAGTTTTTCAAAACTACTCCAAAAATACGATTTAAGGGATGTTAAAGTTTGTATGGAAAATCTCATTTCTTGGATTAATAAACTTGAAACTTGGGACAAATACTAACCTAAGTAAATAATAAAGGAAATAATTATTATGTTTTCGAAACTACCCCTAAAAGATGATTAGGAGGGTGTTGAAGTTCTTGGTTTAATAAACTTAAAATTTGGCACAAGTAGTACTTGTGCCAAATTTTAACCTTACTAACCTTAATAAATAATGTGATTTAATAATAGTTCCGAAAAACGAATAAATAATAGCAACCCTATTAGTTATTCGTTTTTCGGAACTATCCCCAAAATACTATTTAAGATCAAGATTTTTGAAGTATTTTATTACACATAGCTTCTTTTAATGATGTAGGTGAGCACTAAGGAGGAAGTTTTGGAAATTCAACCTTTAAAGTGACATTTATTTGTATAAAAACATTTTTTACAAAAAATATTACTGACTTCCAACTATTGGTAGGGTGTATTTGGTAGGTACCAGTTTTTTTCGTTATGGACACCGACTTCGAAAAAGAAAGTGGTAGTTGGATGTCGGTAGTATCTTTTTGTAAAATAGATTTTTTATTTTCACTTTTTAGGTGGACCTAATAGGAAATTTGCCTTACTTAATTTCTTGTGTATGTTCACCGATATCTCCGTCAAACAACACTTGACAAACGGTCCAGTTCGGTAGTCCAAATCGAGAAAGAGGTCATCTTAGTGCCATAAGATTCTTCAAAAAACCGTTGACACACCTAAAACATCTTCTGGGGGTAATTCTGAAAAACTAATGAGGGCAATTTATTATTGCGCAAGGAATATGATTTTTAATTGACTTTTCAAAAAGGAGCAGATTCTATCTCCTCTAAATCCTAACGTAAACCGTAGATATCTACGATATCCCATTTATTATTGATTTAAAAATAGCTTATTTTTGGTCGCCTTCACTAACTGTACATAATTTAGTTGAATAAAATACGAAATCCTGCGAACGAAGTCGCGGGCGGAGTGCTAGTCAATTATATTGTCGTTGCAAAAATCTCTTAAATATTTTTTTTCAATTTATTATAAGCAATTGAAAATCGATAAAATTTTCAAAAGAACCACAACAAGAACGGGCCATGATTGGTCGCCATTTTGGTGACTTCATAACGTTCAAGGAATTTTGTACTACAGTGTCAACTACACGTGAATTGACTAAAATATCCGAAAATTTGTGCAAAAATATTATTTATAACAGCAAATTTTATTTAGTCATGTGTGATAAAGGATTCTTAAAGGCTGATTTCAATAATATACCCACCTGATGCACGATTTGGCAGTTTTAAGCATAAATAAAGTAGTGGTAATGAATATTACGTGTTAGTGGACCAGTGTTTGTTATTGTTGTTTACCAGGTACAATTAGAAACAGAATTGCCATAACGTAATCGTTTTCACATATGGGTAGGTGATATTGGTGTAAAATAAAAAGTAAACAAACACGATTGGCGAGAAACTTCGACTAAATAAGATACAACCCGAAATCTGTGCAGCCTTTATTTATTGCACAAAATCCTTAAAATGTTCGGTCATTCCCATTATTCACATACCTCTTAATAATATTACACACTAATATCTATATTATATATTTACAAACACTAAAAAACTTCGTAGAACAAAAACGTGAAAATATTAACTTGGTTGATTTTTTTACACTAATTCTTCAGTAAATATCTCTTAAATGCGTTGACCGATTTTCACAATTCAAACAGAAATATTAGTTTTACGCCTATATCTATCATTTGAGAGTAAAAGAATGAATATATTTCCATAACCAATAAAAATATGTTTTTAGAATATACGTAATTATACAACAATGTCCCATAAAAATTAACTTATCTCTGTCTGTAATGATCAAAGTAAGATATTAATACGAATCTAATACTAAATTAGAACAAGATAAGATAATAATAAATCATAAGTCATTTATTAATTTGTTTAACATAGGTAAAATAATTGGTATATACAGGTAATAAAGAGTGCGCTATGTTATGCCAGAGGGCGTACAAATGTTTGCAAGAAGGTAATTAAAAATTAAAAATCAAGCCAGCTAAATCTCAATAATCAAATAAAATAAGCCTGGACAATAAAAACAACAATTATAAAGAATTGCATAATACAAATCAATGAAATCAATGTCAATGTAAATATCAATATAAATCAAAGTCAATAAAAAAGAAAAACAATAATAATAACTTAAAAAAACAAAATGTCAATACAGTACATGTCAAAGCACAGACTGAAAAACAGATAATAAAACTATGTCAATATATGTACAAATGTCAATATACGATATTAATGATAATATACAATTTTAATGTCAATATACAATTCTAATGTCAATATATAATTCTACAGTCAATTTACAATTCTAATGTCAATATACAATACCGGTATCAATATACAATACTAATGTCAATATACAATATCGGTATCAATATACAATACTAATGTCAATATACAAAATTTATTTGTAGGCACAAACAGTCGTGTATTACATTAGCATTCATTCTGTCATTAGATTTTTGTCCGTTAAAAATTCCGAGATACTGTAATATGCTTTGTTCACCAGTAAAGATTTTAGTCGTTTCTTAAATAAACTCTCGTTCAATTCTTTGATTGACCGTGGTAAGTGGTTAAATATGACTGGCGCCATGCAAAATACACTTTTATACTTCAATGCTGTGTGGGACCTTCTTACGCATAAGCTACTGTTATCCCTTCGACTTCGTTTATTAATGTCCGACATTTTTTTAAACAACTTAGGATTGGTCTTAACAAAAACAGCAACTTCTAAAACATATATAATTAATAATACAATATGTTTTCGCTACTTTTGGGTACTAATTACGTGGGCTACAACCGGAGGATCCAAAAAAAAGCAAAAGTTATTTAATAAAATTTAATTATACTAAAAGTTACAAGTTAATTATTTCTAAGAGGTTTACAATGTTCGAAGTGTGAATCAATTATGAATTTGGGTCCGCGTTTCCGTTATTGCGAAGCCGCTGTTGTCGTCATCGCGCGGCACGTTTCTGCTGACGCTGCACTGCGTGGTCGAGCCGTGTGCAGTGTTGATTTGGGTCAATGCTGTCTCGGCGATCCTCATAGATTAGCACCGCGTAACACCTCCCCCCGAAGAGCAGCCACCACCGATGATTTTCGTAGTAAATTGAGGTAGGGGTTGGTTGCAGCTTATCCTCTCTTTAGGTTCGGGAAGAGCGTAAATTCTTTCTGGACACCTTGGGTGACATTGTGGTTCCTCGTCTGGAGTCTTCTTAGATTTTGACCAGTACCGTCGGTAGATAAAGTAACCCATGAGTGCACATGCACCGGTTAGTGCTATGTACATTGGAATCGTGGTGTGGTAGATTCCGTAGTCATTCTTAGCTGGAATATGTGGCTGTTGTTGCATTATCTTCATATTGGCTGCATGTAGGTGGTCCAAGTTTATTGAGTTCAATTTTAGTGTCGGGACTGGAAGCTGATTATCTATGTCTTCTAGAGGTAGGTCCATAATCTTCAATACGTGACCCTTCAGACGATTTTTCTTATTGGCGATAGTGATCTGTGGTGTCTCTATGTAACAGTCCTGCGGTATAGAATAGAATAGAATAGAATAGAATAGAATAGAATTTATTTTTCCAAAAGTAAATGTTACATTGTACACCACCACCCAAGACTAAACACTAATCGAAATAAGTACTAGTAATAAGTTTACAAAACTAATATAAAGCCCTAAAAAAAAAAAAAAAAACACTTTGTAAACATTTTTCACTAAATTGATGCGGTTTTATTCGAACTTAAAACCAAACAAAAATTTTACTGATGTTAGAACCATATAAAGAAAAGATAAACAATTGGCGGTATACAGATAAAAATTCTTTACCTTCCGCGCTAGTCAAAGACTGTGTTACGGCAAGGTAAGGATTCTCACTCTAGAAAAACCAACTGTAAGTTAATTGTCATAAGGACAGTTCTCCATTGTTTATAATCATAAAAAGTATACAAAAGATGCGATAACGACTAATGAGTTTTGCGTAAACAAGTAGTACATGCAAAATTATCAGACAACATGACTTACAAACCTTAAATGTTATTTTTAGCCTATAAATAAAATAGAATGTTACTTAACAGTAGTTAAGCTACTTTCATAACAAACTTATATTAAACAGTAGTACGAGTAGTACATGGATTTTCAAACAGCATACCAATCTTAAACGAAATCAACACAGCTGTATATGTACCAGTATATACATAGAACACACACACATGTATGCTTATACATATATATATATATATATACATATGTAAATTAGGATTAATGTATATAAAAAAAAAAAAAGATGCGCATGTATATTTTTTTTTTTTTTTTTTTTTTTTTTTTTATAAAAATATATATAATAAGAATACATACAATTTACTTGCATATTTGTATAAATTTTTCTGTCCGTTCATAATCTAAACTACTCAGAAACTCATCCAGTGCCTTCCCGCAATTATAGCTTGTCATATCTTTTAAGATCGTAACCTTACTTATGCGATTGTACAGTAACGGGGCCAGGAAGTAAGAAAAACCCTGAGCAAAGGAAGTCCTGCACGAAGGAACCTTAAAAACTTCATGTGATCTTCTAATGGATTGAATCTTAGGTCTTTGGCAGAAATGTTGTCTCAGAACAATACTTTTAATGTAAAGTTGACGAATATTGAGGACCCTAAACTCCTCATATAATTTCGACGTGGAGTATCTAAAGGGTTTGAAATTAATAACTTTTAGAATACACCTCAGGGCACGCTCAATTTTTATAAGAGTACTTTTTCGTGCACCACCCCAGGTGGCGACACCGTAAGTAGCGATTGATTGACATAAAGCTAGGTAAACCATTCTGTTAGTCTTTCTGTCTCTCAGGTTTCTAATTTTTTTGAAAATTGGTATTAGTTTGCGAATTCTAGATTTAAGATTACTGATATGTGGTTTCCAATTCAAATTTTTATCAATTTCAATGCCAAGGTATTTAGTACTATTAGTTGCAGATAAAATATGGCAATCGCAATCTTCAATAAGAAGAGAACAATCAGAAGAGTGTGCTCTCAATAGGAAATCAGAAGGGGGCTGCAGATTGTTTTTGATGCTAAAAGTTATATATTTGGTTTTATTTAAATTTAACGTGAGTAAATTGCAGTCAAGCCAATTTATAATTTTTCGGAGTCCATTCTCAGCTGATGTTTTGACTTGTGCCCATGTTGAATGTTGAAATAAAATCACCGTATCGTCAGCAAATGTAATTACTTTTGATTCAGGTATTTCAGTATCGCATAAATTATTAACATAAATTAGGAACAAGGTAGGCCCAAGCACCGATCCTTGAGGTACTCCAAAATCTATCTTTAATTTTGAACTAGTTATATCTCCGATTTTTAATGTTTGTGTCCTGTTACTAAGATAATCTTTAAAAAGTTCCAGTGGCATCCCCCTGATGCCTATATACTCTAACTTACGAATCAGTAAAGAAATTGAGACAGTGTCAAAAGCCTTGGCTAAATCTAAAAACACTCCTATGCATTTCTTTTTGCAATCAAGATTCCCAGCTATATTGGTAACCAATTCCTCCACAGCATCCACAGTTGATTTGTTTTTTCTAAAACCATATTGATTTTTGGACAAAATATTATTTTTCTCTAAATAATTTACCAATCTATGGTTCATTACTTTTTCTAAAATTTTGGCCAAAGTAGGCAGTAGTGAAATCGGACGATAGTTAGTGACACTGTCTCTCTCCCCTGATTTGAATATAGGCACAACAATGGAGTCCTTCAGTACGTTTGGGAACCTGCCAGAAGACAAACACAAATTTAGTAAATACGTTAGTGGTGTTTTTAGTATATTAATATATTTTTTTATAAATAGTGATGATATGCCATCCCAACCAGTAGTATTAGTATTTTTCAGTGACATAACTATTTTGTTTACCTCTAGTTCATCTGTTCCCAAAAGCATGAATGAGTTCAATGGAGTGTGATTATACTTAAAATCCTTGACTATATCATCTTCAGTAATTTTTAATTTCTGTAAAATGCTGTTTGAGAGTTTAGCACCCACATTAACGAAAAAGTTATTAGCATAATCAATTGATTCCTGCGGTGTCGACTTAATATTTAACAACTCATATGGTGTTCCAGATTTATCAAACACATTCAAATTACATACACGTTTTATAACGTTCCAAGTCTTTTTTATGTCATTTTTACTATCATATAAGTTACGTTTATCGTGTTCATTTTTTAATTTATGTAGAATATTGTTACAATGATTACGATAACGTTTATAGGTAGTTTTTAGTTCTATGTCATTTGGTGATTTTAAGTGTCTTTTATGTAATGTGTCTCTAAATCTCATACAACGTAATAATCCGGGTGTTATCCATTGTTGACGAGTTTGTTGTCTGTTTGGTATTTCCGTTATTTGAGTGCTTTTCTCAATTATTTCAGATATCATTTTAATAAACATTTCAGTTGCCTTATTAGGGTCGCCTAAAGATGTTATACTTGAAAAATCAATTTCATTAATTAGGGTGTTAGTCATATCATAATTAAGTTTTTTTAATGTATTTTTATGTGTTTTGTAAATAGTACTTTGTTGCGATAAAGATATATTCAAATATAAGCAGCTATGATCAGTGACAGATGACTTACAAATCACAGTCAACATTTTAGAATTAGACTTAACAAAACAGTGATCAATACATTTGTTAAAACGAGTAGGAAGAGAATGACTAGGCAAGAGACAATGGGTTGCAAGCAGATCCAAATACTCATCAGATTTTGATTCATCGTTATTGGTACCAATATCAATATTGATGTCACCTGTTAAATACACATTGGGTATGTGTTTCAGTGTAATTAAAAGTTCGTCTAAAGAACAAAGAAAATTAGATAATGAGATAAAAGATGGTGATCTATACAAACAAATAAAGGCGTTTGTTTTATCTATTTCAACCACTAAACAATCAGCATCTGCAATATTGGGTTCATACACTACAACATTTGCCAAATTACTTTTTGCATATACAACCACACCACTACTCTGATTGATATGTTTCCGAGTGTGGTAAGAATCGTATTGTTCGATTCCTGGAATAAAGTCTGAATTCTGTAACCAACACTCAGTCAGAATAATAATGTCGTAGTCTATATTACTCCTCGCCATAAAAAGTTTAAAATTCTCAAAATTTTTATGTATACTTCGAATGTTCTGTACAATTATTTTAAGAGATGGTTCAATATTAAGTCTATATTTCAAAAATGACTCCGGATCCCCAACCAAAAATGAATCACCAGCGTTGATATTATTATCAACATCAGCGATCACATCTTCTATATTGTTACACATTTTTTATAATATATATATTCAGGATACAATAATTTTGGCTGAGGGATATAGTTTCTGGTGTTAGCGACAGAAGTAGTAGATACAACACTAGTTTATCAACGGACATGGAGCATATAATTATAATATAATAATATAGTAATGTGATATATGAATAAAAACAGTATAAAATATATGCATAAACAATAAACATCACGGTAGTAATGTATATATATATAAGAAACCGGTAATAAAAAATAACAATATTTGTAATAACATGGTGTGTGACATCATAATCTAGGTTTAATCTAAAAAAAGTAAAATAGGCATAGTAATGTGGAAGAACAACTGACAAAAATAACGCTGAACAATACCGTAATTTGATGGAGAAGATGCCATTATATAGTCATTGTTTTGCTAAATCTTTGATTTGATTCAGGGTTTTAATGACTATGGCAGACTGGCCCTCTTCCTTGCGAAGTAAGATATTTCCTCGGGATACCCAGCAGTACTTGTAAATTCCATTCTTCACTAGTTCTCGAGCTGCTGCCAACATCTTTTTTGACAATGGCGTTAGTGCTTCAGATACGTAAACTCGCGAAAATATGCCACTAAACCCCAACAATTCTGTATTCAGTGGTCTTTCCTTGTTCTCGGAGTTATACTTTTTAGCAGCCTTAATAATTGTTTCTTTCTTTTTGGCTTCTTTGTACTCGACAACGATTGGACCATCAAATTTACCTCTTCTGTATATATTTGTTGTTGAATCAATAGGCGGTAAATTTATAGTACTGTATATGTTCTTGACTATTTCATACACGTTTTCTTTATCATCGCGTGGAATATTCCTTATTTCAACAGTATTCTTGATAAGTTGCCTTTGTAATTCATTCAATTGAAATTCCAAATTAGTAACCCGTGTACTTTCTGCTTCGTATTTAGTTTCAAGGTTTTGTACCCTACCAACTATTTCCTTATAATTTTCAGCATTCTGTTCAAGAAGTTTAATAATCTGCGAATTTGACTCAAGTATCTGGCTATTTTGTTGCTTAATCTCACTAATCTCAGTATTCATCATTTGCTTGAAAGACTCCATAAGTTGTTCTTTAAGATCCGCCAGGGTTTCCTGTTCAGGGTTTTTTCGCTTCCTTATGTTGATATTTTGGATGATATCCTGATCTGGTGTAACCTTAGACAAATCCGGATACGACGAGAACTTTATTGACTGTCCAGATTTTGGAGTACACTGCATTTTTATCTGACAAATTTGCCTTTACTATAAGGTGGTCGAAACGAATTCAACTTTAAATAGGCGTATGTGAAACACTGTCTTCAATGGAAATTGTAGCTTATCACTTAAGAAACAAGGACTACTTTTGTACTTTAAGATTTTCGTAACAACGTAAAACAGGTCTGTCTTAGACTCATGCACGGACGAGAATGATGAGTAAGTAACTTCCTTGAACTTCTTTGTACAGGTCTTGTCCACAGGAGAGATGAACCTTCGTGGGAACCGGGAAGCTGATGGTGTAGTATCTATCATCAAGTTCCTCGTACGCTGGCTGGTCCAAGGTGATAGCGACAGGTTTGCATGTTGAACTTTTCCTTTGCGTGGTGATGAGTTCGTGTATGCAATCTTGAGAGGAATGACTCTGTAGACTTCGTTTCTCCTCACATATGAACCACTTGCTGGTCTTCGGGCATTC
This sequence comes from Orthosia cruda, assembly GCA_964057195.1. NCBI lineage: Eukaryota > Metazoa > Arthropoda > Insecta > Lepidoptera > Noctuidae > Orthosia > Orthosia cruda. Next base: position 14,635,619 of record OZ059827.1, on the reverse strand, counting down.
AGCCTCTATGTTCTTAGAATCTTTCTGGAAGATGGCTAGGAAAGGAGAGGATGGAATGAGGACTTCATGATATTTGTTAGGTATTATTGATAACTTAAATAGATCGTATGTATGCGGTTGAAATATTGGAAACTTATATACTATAACTATATTATTGCTTACATAATATGAACCTAACTTAATTATATTATAATATTCTCTTATATCTATATCTACTACTTTCTCACTACTATATAAACTTGTTAATTTATTTATTATAGCGCGTATTTCGTCTATGCTGAGAATGGAATGGTGCATTGTAGAGGTTTTTATAAATGCTAGAACATTCTGCAGCCGGTTTAGTTCCTGTGAAACTGCATCTACGTTATCGCTAAGGATAATAAGTATTTGAGCTAAATGTGCGTATTTTATCAAATCATGATCTCTATCTGCGTTGCTTTCGTTAATTCTATTTAGTAGGGCTGCCATTTTTTTCTGGTTATCTACAATATCGTCAATGATTTTAGAATATTGAGTGGACATCTCTTTTGTTAGACTAACATGCTGATTGAATTCAGTGACTAATTTGTGTTCATCGTTTTCGAGAGATTTTATAGCTTGATTATAATGTAATGCGTCGGTATAATCTAAATTTCCTGTAATGCTTTTCACAACACTACCGAGACCATCTATGAGCCCTCTTTTTACACGAGTTATCTCGAAAGATTTTAGTTGTTCGGATACACTATTGAGTTTGGATCTCAGGTAATCTATATGAGGCTGGAATAATGATTTGGTTTGGTTATTAAGATTAGGGCTGCTGGTTAGTAATTGGCTATCAATAGAATTTATTTTATCTTGTAGAGTGTCTAAATTAACGTATTGTATGAAGGAATGGTGGTGTGATAAGATCTTAGCTGGGCCTAATTTAAAGGGTACAATCCCAGGTCCATCGTCCAGGCTCTCAAGTCTTATTTCTTGAGATAGAGCTGTTCGCAGGAACAGGTGTAGAATCAGGAGCTTCCTGTAACAATCGGGCGGTTTTAGGAACCCTTTTTAGCCTAGACTTCGCAACAGGACCGCGTTTCTTCCTTGTGTAGATGTGGATAGGGAGGTCCGCCATAACAACGTCATGAGTGTATCGAGGAGCTAATTTTTGCCTGGAAGCAAATGGATTCTTTACAAAAATCTGTTGTTCAGGTGAGTAATCGACTTCTGGTTCGCGTTGACGGTTACGACTATCAGTAGACTCCTTGCGGGTTTCGATACATAGCTCATGTATTGCATTATATGCAGTAGTCATTTTCTCTTTATGACTAGTCATATACTGCTGTAGCAAATGAGCGGATAAATCTATGTCAAAGGAATCGCGGGGATCAAAATGTCCGGTAATAACTTCGATAGGTTTACATTTTGTGAAACTATGGATACTGCTATTGTAAGCTAGGAGGGCGTAGGGCATGAGGTTAGTCACGGATTCACCTTTTTGACTTAATTTAAGGATACGAAGGTGTTCCAATATGGTAGCGTGGAATCTCTCAACTATACCATTTTCATTCGGAGTATGTGGTGCAACCCTATGGTGTAGAATTTTGTGTAACCTTGTGAATTCTGCTATTAGTTGGTTAGTAAACTCTGTCCCGTTATCAGTAACGATGGTAGATGGTATTCCATGGTGAGTGCAAAAGCTAAGCAAGGCTTGTACTACACTTATGGCTGTTCCATCTCTTAAGTAATACGCCTGAGCATACTTTGAAAATGAATCTACTAAAGTTAGAAACTTTTCGCTTTGAATAGTTAATAAATCGAGGTGTACTATTTCAAATGGTTTACTTGCTGGTGGAACTACTTTAAATTGTTGTTTGGTCGGATTGCGGTCGTACTTTGCCTGACCACAAGTAGTACATTCGTTAATAAATTTCGTTATATGTTCGCGCATTTTCGGCCAGTAGTACTTATGAGATAGAGCTAAGTAAGTTTCGTTAATACCCCTGTGGTTAGTTTTCCCATCATGATGCTTGTTAATAATTTCCTGTTGCCTCAAGTACTCTCTGACGTTATCCAATTCCTTTTTGGTTAACGTTAAGGTCATTGATGAATTTTTAAAGTTCTTTTGAATAATGGGAATTATTGAGTACATGCCTAAAGTTGGATTTATTAGTAGCCCTGTTTTAATTTTGGGATGAACGTACTCTTTTATTGCATTAACTACGTCCTCCTCTAAATTTGATTCTGACACTTGAATGTTGATTCGTGTGTGGGTGTCAAAGGGTTTTGTTACAATTGTTCGACCCTTTATATCTCCTACTATATTAAAAATAATCTGTTTCGTAAACTTGTTTAATGGATCGTCAGAAATGGGAACCTCTAGGATGGGGTTCTCATTATCTGTGTGGACTGTAGCGGTACCCGAGTCATCCGCGGGTTCCGTAGCCGTAATGGTTCTAGAGTCATCAAGGGCAGGGTTATTTTCTGAAGGGTTAGCTACAATAGACATTAGTTCTTCATTACTAATTTCAAGCCGTGATAAAGCATCCGCGTTAGTATTGCATTTACCTTGTTTATATTCTATTGAAAAATCAAATTCACTCAGTTTTAGCCGCCATCTTGTGAGTCTCGAATTGGGTTCCTTCAAGTTCATGATCCATTGAAGGGGTTTATGGTCAGTAATTATTTTAAATCTTCTACCGAATAAATACGGCCTAAAATATTTGGTGGCCCAAACAATTGCTAACAATTCCTTTTCAATGGTACTGTAGTTTAACTCGCTAGAATTTAAAGTACGTGAAGCGTACGCTATGGGTTTATCTGAACCTATTACTCCCTGGGATAGGACGGCGCCGATCGCAACGTTAGATGCGTCGGTTGTTAGAATGAACTCTTTATTGAAATCTGGATATTGCAGAATAGGGTCGTTAGTAAGGAGTTTTTTACAGTGCTCAAAGCAATTAATGTATTTTTAATCCAAAGTTATTTTGCTACCCTTTTTAAGACATTGAGTTAGTGGTTTAGTTAATTTAGCAAAATCCGGGATAAATTTCCTATAATAACCGATCAGGCCGAGAAAACGTTTGATTTCTGTTGCTGTTTTAGGAAGAGGGTAGTTTTCTATGGCTTTAATTTTGTCTGGATTTGGCTTGACACCTTCGTTGCAAATGATGTGGCCTAGAAAGCTAGTTTCTAACTTAAAAAATTCGGACTTATCCATTTGAATTTTAAAGTTAGATTCTCGCAATCTTTTAAATACTTTTTCCAGGTTATTAATATGCTCCTGCAGGGATGTACTGAACACTACAATGTCATCCAGATATACCAGGCAGATGTGGTTTAGGTCTCTAAGGATATTATCCATAACTCTTTGAAATGTCGATGGAGAATTTTTAAGCCCCATCGGCATTCTAAGGAATTCATAATGGCCGTTTTCCACATTGAACGCCGTTTTATGTATATCTTCAGGGTTCATTTCGACCTGATAGAACCCGCTGGCTAAATCCAGGGTACTAAAATATTGACATTTACCTAATTTGTCGAGTACGTCTGTAATGTTGGGTATGGGATACTTGTCATCAATCGTTTTCTCGTTGACTTTTCGGAAATCCACGACAAGTCGCCATTTAACCTTGCCAGAAGCATCCGCCTTTTTGGGTACGATCCAAATAGGGGAACTCCAGGCCGAATCTGATGGTCGTATTATATTTTGATCAAGCATTTTGCTTATTTGATCTCTGACTTCTTGTCTGTGGACATAGGGATATCTATAAGTTTTTGTGTGTACTGGAATTTCATCAGTTGTTCGGATGCGATGTTTCACTTTATTTGTGAATGTCAACGATTCGCCTTCGAGATAAAAGACGTCGGCATAGTTCGCGCAGAGGTTTTTTAAGTTAGCAAGTTCCTCTGGGTTTAAATGTTCCGTTCTGAGACGAGAAAGTACGGCATTAACACGATCTGATGGAATTGCAGTACCTTCAACTTCAATGTTAAATAGCTCAGCCTCTACGGGGCGGTCCATTGAAAAGATGATGTCGTTACACGTAGGGTTAGTAATCTCCACCCAGCCACGGTTATTTTTAACATTAGTTATACAGTTTGAAATTAAGCAACTACAGATGACTTGATCCTCGATCATTACTTCACCATCCAACGTATTAATAGGTACTCTAACTAACTTGGATGAATTAGCTGATATTATGTCCTCATACAAATTAACATTGCGTGAGTCATACATCTGTATAGGTAGTTGTGCATTCTGTGTTATTAGTAATTTACGGTTAAGATCGATTTTACTTCCCCAATTTTCAAGCAAATCAAAGCCTAGGAGTCCGTCAAAGTAATTATGAAATTTGTAAACGAATAATGTAACATCTGAATGTTCCTTTAATTCTGAAAAGCATGGCAAAGTAATGGAATAGTCATTCTTAGACGTCCCGTGAACATTCGTTACTTCGAATGGCTCATAGTTTAGTGGTATATGGTTAAAATATTTGCTTACGGCTTCTGGACTTATAAACGATTGATTGGCTCCTGTATCAATTAGTAACTTAAGTGGTGGATCCTGAATCTGAATAAATCCGAGTTGCCTCTGTATATGAAAGTTGAGCTCTATTTTGGTTTTTCTAATTTGGATACCTTCTGAAAATTTTCAGCAGGTTGGGTATCTTGGTCTACCTCTTCTACCGAAGGAGTGTCGTGGTAGGGATACGAATCCTCATAATATCCAGATTCGGGGTACTGTTCGTTAGTATAATAATCTTGTTCGTAATCGGCATAGTAACAATTACTATAATCATAGTCGTAGTCTAAGTTGTTAAAATTAACCTCGCGTGTCCTGAAATAGTTGTTCGGAGGTGGATTACCATACTGTCTCCAATCGCGACCTGAGGGTGGCAAGGTTTTGGGCACAAAAGGACTAACGCCGCTCATTGGCTTAGGTGCGTTATTATAACTTGATTGTGGTTGCGGTTGAGGTCTAGGAGGCATTCTAAAGACGTTACTTTGCGGGTGATAAAATGGCAAGGGGGCGCGCATCATTTGTTGTGTACGGGTTAAGCCACGGGGTTGCTGTTGCATAGGCATGCTGGGCCTCCATCCTTGAGCATAAGGCTGCATTGACTGCTGTCGCTGCGGGCCAGGCGTATTGAACGCAAATTGTTTTGATGGTCCAGGCATGACAGGAACGTTAACAGGGTTTACTTTGGGGGTGAAATTGTTCAAAGGTAAATGATGATTCGATTGTGGTTGAGCCCAGTCCTTTCTACTGGGTCCTCCCTCATTGCGGTGTTGCAGGTAAAGCGTGTTTAGTTCGTCTTGCACGTATTCCAATGCCTTTTCCATGGACTCGGGACGCATGCAACGTATTCTAGAGCCTAGGGGGTCTTTAAGACCCCTCAGATAAGCTTGGAGGGTTAACTTTTTATATAGCATTCGTTTAGCCTCAATAGTGGTGTTAACTGTCTCGTGAAGCGAGATATAAGTCATTATGGTGCTAAATAAGTTTTGGCACCTTTCATAGAATTCTTGAGGGCTACTGGAACCCTGGGTTTGCAAGGATAAGTCGCTGTATAAAGCGGTCTCATCTCGATGGTCAGCAAAGTTATTGATCAGGGCGGATCGAATACCCTGCCAGGTATCCGGGATACCATTGGAATTAATATGCCTAGCAGCGGGTCCCGTAACCTTATTTAAAATTCCGTTAATGAGGGCTAAATTCGTTAGTTCATAACCTTTTGCGGTTTTAAAATAAGTAACTACCAACTGGTCACATATACTAATGAAACGGGTTAGTACGTGCGGGTTCCCGTCGAACTCCGGCACTAATCTCAGGGATTTATAAATCGTGTCTACGTCGTCGCTCGACATCGCGCCTAAATTCCTGTTCTCGTCTATAGCCTCGAGCCTACTCCTGCTTCGGTCACTATTATCTAACCTATCAGATCGATATTCCGTTGGATGGAAAATCTTGAACGCTAAAAACTTACACACATACAGAAATTATAAGTAAAAAATAATATCATGAACATAGATTGGACAGGATATAAGAATATAGTAAGGATTAAACTTAGGGCTTGTGATATTCAAGGGTACTTAAGGGTAAGACAGGCAAGGACTTGAAAGATTCAAGGACTTACAGCATTGCTTCTTCTTGACGAATCGAGAGTCGGATTCTCCTCTGGACTGCAGCTCCCGTAGGTTCGGATACCCGTAGACTAATCGTTCGATACGACACTGACTCTACTTTACTGGTATCCTACCGACTGCGCCAATTACGTGGGCTACAACCGGAGGATCCAAAAAAAAGCAAAAGTTATTTAATAAAATTTAATTATACTAAAAGTTACAAGTTAATTATTTCTAAGAGGTTTACAATGTTCGAAGTGTGAATCAATTATGAATTTGGGTCCGCGTTTCCGTTATTGCGAAGCCGCTGTTGTCGTCATCGCGCGGCACGTTTCTGCTGACGCTGCACTGCGTGGTCGAGCCGTGTGCAGTGTTGATTTGGGTCAATGCTGTCTCGGCGATCCTTATAGATTAGCACCGCGTAACATACTCAAAAACGACTTGGATTTTTTAAAATAAAAACAAATTACACAGAAAAATTGATGACTAGTATTTCTTCATAACTAAAACAGCATAATAATATGTAAATCAAAGAATATTTTGCACAAACTAAACTGTCCAAAGAGAACCTATCTTTGGACAGTTTAGTTTATTCAAAATATTCTGATATTGATATTCTGGTTCCGAGCGGGCATACGGCCAGTACTGTATTAACATTGGGGCATATATAAGCCTTAAGGCTCTAAACAGACTGAATTTCAACTGCACTCCAACTGCAAAAATGCAGTTTGAATGCAGTTTACGTGCAGTTGACATACATAACATATTATCTGAACAACTGCATCAAAACTGCTAACCGACCACGCAGTCCACTCAAATTCAGTCCATCTGTTTAGGGCCTAAGGAAAAACAAGGCGTGCTGTGATGTGACAGAAAGGTTTAGAAATACCGTCAAATTACCAAGTTTGCAAGTATTCAATCTACCAACGGATCACTTTCAACAAATTCACAAAACGCTAATCCTATACAAACTCTTACTTAATCGTAACTTACCCAAAGTAATCAAAACTCGTTACTTTACTAATCCAATTTTAATTTGCTTAAAGCTACATTGCGTCTTTTTCCAACTGGGGAGTTTGAAAAGGACAGAGAGATTTCAATTACAATATGGCCGGCTTATGTGGAGAACGTGATGGTTAATTTTGAAGGACCAACAAGATTGTAAAGTCTTGATTAGTATACGTCCTGAAACTATAGTGCCGCTATCTGACAAAATCATATTTTGAGTTTCAGGCGAAAAAAAAAAACCTCAAATAATAAATATCGATGCTGTTTATCCTACTTTCTACTAATCCTACTACTATGATAAATGTGGAAGTTTGTGAAGATGGGTGTTTGCTACTCTTTCACGCAAAAGTACTGCATGGATTTTAATTAAACTAAACAAAAAAATAGCTTATACATCAGATTATCACATCGGATGCCTCGCGGTTTCACCCGCGTAGTGCCCGTTCCCGTGGGAATACAGTGATTAAAAGTATCCTATGTCACCCGGGAATAGTGTAACTTCCAAACGGTGAAAGAATTTTTGAAATCGGTCTAATAGTTTTTAAGTTTATTCGTTACATGCAAAAATACAAATCTTTCCTCTTTATAATATTATTTATTTAAACTTCATGTACAATAGTGGTACATACCCACGTGGTGTTAGAAGTACTAACACCACGTGGGTGGAGCCGCAGATGGCGGCTGGTCCTACTCTATAATCCTACTAATATTAAAAATGAGAAAATTGTGTGTGTGTATGTTTGTTATTCTTTCACGTTGTGCGTGAAACGTGCTACTGAACGAATCTAGATGCAATTTGGCTCAGAGATAGATTATAGTCTGTAATAGCACATAGGTTTTTTATCCCGGTATAATGTTCCCTTTGGGATAATAAAACTTTTTTCATGTGGGCGAAGTCGCGGACAAAAGCTAGTGAATTATAAATCATATGAGGTGTCAAGAAAAACCTATTCGCGCGCTTTCGAATTTAGTTTAAATTAGCCCATTGTTAGTTTAAATCAATGACTTAATATTATCAAAAATAAGTTTGTAAATATAGCAATTTGGAGCGTTTTCATTTTTATCCAGAATCTATTGATATAAGAAAAATACTGCTAGATAATAATAATAATAATAATAATAATCTTTATTCAAACTTGAAATTGGTAAAATATACTAATTGGTCTTATACATAAAGTGGGTACAACAATGTTAGGTGCCTGTACTAGGTAATCCTGTATCACAGGCGGCGGGGTCTCAAACAATGTAATTGGAAGGACAAGGAATTTTTTACAATATTTTCTTAACATTAGAATAGTGACAGATATATTTATTTATTGATAATCTTAATTACTAAAACAGATTAAAATTAAATTCTATTAATAATAATAAACATATGATTCCTTACTTAGCTTAGATAACGTTAAATTGATTGCACATAATTATTTACACACACGGACAACGAACTTTGAGCATCAGCAGATATTTGAGCTGGGTTAACCACAATTGCAAAATGTTTTAAAACCATTTTGCCAAAGTACGCACGGCGGCAAATTTCCTGAGACAGCAACAAATCCAGGCGAAGTAGGTCAGTGCAGTGGCTTCTTTTTGTTGAGTCGGCATCTCATGAGTGTGACGCTCTAGGCGCCCTCGTAATCGACAGAGTTGATGTATCTGAATTCCGCTATCTTCCTTGCAGGGCACTCAGGATCTCCTGTTTTATGATTGCTGGGCTTTTTAAAGCGTGAGCAAGTTGCACATTTTGGTACATCAGCTTTCTTCGTGCATTCTGTCATCGAGTGCCCTATTTCACCACAATGCCCACACGTCGAGTTGACTTCTCTGCACGTTTTTGCTGCATGACCATACTGTTGGCACTTGTAGCACCGAGTTACCAGTGTAAAATCCCTGACAGGACAGGACGTCCAATTAATAAAAAGTCTTGATTGAGCGATTAGGGCTTTACGTATATCAGCTGGTACTTCAATGACGTAATTGCAGGTCGACGCATCTCTCTTTCCAGATTTGTGGCTTAATTTTACCAAGGCCAGGAAGGATTCAAAGGGCATGTCTTCAAACTTGTCGGCTACATTTTGTTCAAAAATGCATCTGAAGACCTCATTTTCAGCCATGGAAGTCGGCACTCCTAAGATCACGATCCGGGGTTTGCGCTTGCTGGGTTCTGGCTCTGGTAGATAGATCGATACAGATTTTTTTGGTTATTACGAAGGCATACAAATCTAAAATCGACCAATTATCAGATAGTGTTACTGTAGCTTGAAGACGGCAGTATAGATTTAGTTACTTTAGTAGGTAAATTATTCTGGGACGGAGTTTATTTGAAAGATTTGCTTGTAGAAGTCAACAGATTGTTCATTAACAAATATGCAGACTAAGGGTTGGTGTTTAAGTTGATAAGAATTAATTAATGAGGTAATTTTATTAATATATTATTTAGGAATAGCAGGTGAATTAAACACAAACGTGGTAAGATGAAAAGTATTTTTGCCTTCTTTTGTTTGAACAGATTAATTATTTTATAAAACTTTAAAAGCAGCTTGATCATCATCATCATCATCATATCAGCCGAAACACGTCCACTGCTGGACATAGGCCTCTCCCAAGCGTCACCACGTTGACCGGTCCCGTGCGTCTCGCAACCAGCGGATCCCTGCAACCTTCACCAGGTCATCGGTCCACCTGGTGGGAGGCCTTCCAACGCAACGTCTTCTGGTTCGCGGTCACCACTCCAGAACCTTTCGGCCCCATCGGCCATCCGTTCTGTGAGCAATGTGGCTTGTCCACTGCCACTTAAGTTTGGCAATTCTTCGGGCTATGTCGGTAACCCTGGTTCTCGTGCGGATCTCTACATTTCTGATTCGAGCACGCAAGGAAACTCCGAGCATAGCCCTCTCCATTGCTCTTTGAGTGACTGTAAGCTTTCCGATGAGGCCCATTGTAAGCGACCACGTCTCAGAGCCATATGTTATCACTGGCAACACAAACTGGTCATAGACTTTCAGAAGCAAAGAAAAGCAGCTTACAACGTCTGTAAAATGACTCACAAATATACAAAACATGGGATATTTTTATGTTTTTGTTTCAATAACGCATAAACGGCTGAACGGATTTGGATAAAGTTTATTACCTGGATTAACACATTACTAAATATTTGTATTTTCATTTTATTTTCAGTAATCTGAAAATTTTGTTTGGTTATCGTTACTACAACTCCTCATGATGTTTATAGTTTTAAGATGAAAAGTGCGCGAATTCGGATTCAGAGCCTGGTGATCCGTCACACAGGATCAGTTACGTTGTGAGAGACTGGAGTCCATACTAGGATAGTATGGACTCCAGTCTCTCACAACGTAACATATAAAAAAAAAAAAAACTTTCTCATCTGCACTCAGAAAGTGTCATTTGGTGAAGTGAAACTGATGAAGGAGACTACAGATGGCCACTGGAACTCCTTCAGTTTAACTATGTCACCTAAAAGATATCTCGAATAGTAAACCGACTATAATGAAGTAATCAAAATCAAAAAAATTAAAATCAAAAATGTTTATTTCGTTATTACACGTCATACAATGTTACACAGTTGGTGGCGTCTCCTTTTAAGCATATAGATCAGGCATCTATATGCTTACCAGGAGGCGCCGCTCTTTTATATCTAACGAGTGTAATAAGTTACAAGACAAAAGTGCATTGAAAATTTATAGTTAATAGTGTATTTTTTTTTTTTTAATCCTTAGTCTGTTGGTGTGTGTGTATGTGTATGTGTGCATGCGAGTGTGTGTGTGTGTGTGTGTAAGTATGTGTGGGTGTGTGTGATAGAGTGTGTGTGTGAGTGTGTGTGTGAGTGTGCATGGTTTTTTTATACGGAAGTGATTTGTGTAAATAGAAACAGTTTTTAGTTGACAGTTTATAGAAGATTCTCTGTTTCATCGTAGCATAACTTATTTATCCACTTAATCAGTAACGATTTGCATTCTTTAAACGGTTTATATATCTATATAAACCTTTTTTTATATATATTTACATATATATCTATTAATTTATTTATTTTATTATATAAGTAAGACGAGCGTCTGTCGTACTGAATATTAGCAAATTCTGTTTTTACAAAATGGGTACAAGCAACATTGTGTTTCCTTCTTCTAGTCAAAATATTGGGATCTAATGGTAGGGTTTTATGTTTTTTTAGTAAAACGTGTATAATATATAATTTTCGGACTGATAATAAACAACTAATTTGGTATAGCTCATAAGAAGGCAAGGTCCTTTTTTTGAAATACATTACTTTTATTAATGTCCGTTGCGCTCTTTCAACATCAAGAAAACGTGTTTTACGCGCGCCTCCCCAAATAGAAATACAGTATATTATTACGGATTGAACTAGCGAGATATACACTTAATTTAGAAGATTTTTGGATGTGCCACTCCTTGGGACAATGTGTCGTAATGTTTTAAAAACCTAAATAAATTTTCGTATTCTCGCAGTTATTTGTTCGATTTGAGGATACCAGGACAGACTTTGGTCCAACATTATACCTAGATACTTAACGTGATTAACTTTATTGATGGTTTGACAATTACAGTCGTAATCAGCCACACACCTACACTCATGTATTTTAATGTTGAAATCATGTTCTGGTTGGACATTTTTATATATGGTGAAGCAGATATAATTAGTTTTGCTCGTGTTTAACGTAAGAAGATTAGTTTTTAGCCATGAAGCTACTTGTGCCATACCATTTTCTGTATTGGTTTTGGTTTAAGCCCAGGTTGAGCCGGTGAAGACGATTGCGGTGTCATCGGCATACGAAAAAAATTTTGCTTGGTTGATTGTCATATTACATAAGTCGTTTAGATAAATGAGGAATAGAGTAGGACCCATAACGCTTCCCTGATGTACGCCGCATGTTACATCCAGGTCCTCGCTGACAACATTCTCTAGCTTAACCTTCTGTTTTCTATTTGTCAGTTAATCGGTAAATATAGCTAGTTGTGTATCTCTAATACCAATTTTTTCTAATTTTTGGACAAGGATGGGAATAGAGATCGTGTCGAAGGCTTTTTTAGGTCTATAAACACAGATAAACACCTAGTTCCTTTGTCAAGTTCTTTTGTTAGCACAGAAGTTAAAGATGTGATAGCATCTTCCGTAGAAATACCGCGTCTAAAGCCAAATTGAGAGGGAGATAAAATGTTGTTGGTATGAAGATAACTTAATAATCTGGTATTTAAAAGTTTTTCTAATATTTTTGCAATAACAGGAATAACAGAAATTGGTCTGTAGTTATTAACATCCCCCCCCCTGTCCACCCTTGTGTATCGGGGTTATTATTGTTTTTTTTAAAGAGTTAGGGAAGGTGCCTTGTTTAAAACAAAGATTAGCTAAATAAATGCGTTATAATTGGAATTATTTCATATTTTACATGTTTCAGATACCTAGTAGAGATATTATCCCAACCCGGGGCACTATCTGATTTTAGAGAGTTTATTATACAATTTACTTCATTGTTATCTGTATCAAGAAGAACAAAAGATTTAGAGAGACTAGGTAAGGAACTTAGGTATAGGTTTAGGTGATTCTGGGTTACGGTTTGTTGGATTTCATTAGCAAGTTGTTTACCAATATTTGCGAAATATTTATTAATGTAGTTTGCTGATTCCGTAGGTGACGCTTTTAGATTAGTTAATTCAGAATTAGTTCTAGTAGATTTATTTGTATATGTGATGGTTTTCAGGATTTTCCATAGAAGTTTGTTATTGTTCAACGATTTATTAAGAAGGTTTCTTTCGTATTTTCTTTTTTTTTTTATAAGTTTGTAGCAATGGTTTCTGTAACGAGCATATGCTATTTTTTTAATTTCATTATTTATGGGGGTCGTCTCGAGATTGTTTTTGGAGCTTATTACGATTTTTTATACATCTTAGTATGCCTTCTGTGATCCAGGGCTTAATTATTCGTTTACTTTTAGGGATCTTGTGAATAGCAGTATTTATTTTTAGTGACTCAATAAGATCTTGTATTAAACAGCCTGTAATGTAATTAGGATTATCACAGAAGAGTAATGTCAATAGATATTTTTCCTTTAAATATTGTAAAGCACTTTCAAAATCAATTTTTTTAATAGTTGTAGTTGCAATTTGGCAATGTTTTATTTTAGATAACGACAGAAAGGTTGTACGGTGGTCTGTAACAGTAGTGTGTAGGATGGCAATAAATGCAGAATGCCGTTTCCTGTTTATTTTTAGCATAAAGTGGTCAAGACAATTGGTTTCCCTTGTAGGTAAGGTGTGGCCTGAGAGAATATCATGACCCGATAACATATCCAGGTATGAAATTCTGTTTTTAAATTCATATGTTTGTTCAGTATTTTTAGGTTTAATATTGATATTAATGTCACCAGCAATTATGACAATTCTTTTATGAGAACTTAGGTTATCTAAATGGAGTGCCAAAGAATTTATAAAATATTCCGCGTATTTGATGGTGAACGATATATTCCTAAAATTACATTATTTAATATATTCAATTGTAGACAGGATGCATGACTAATGCTTAACTCTGAGACACTGGCTTTTAAGGTGTCCTTGATATATACCACCACACCGTCATTTTGATTTTGTTGACGAGTAGTAGCATAGGACCGATATTTGATTAGTGTCGGTATAGGTTTATTTCGGTCAAGTCTGCATTCAGTCAGAATTATTACGTCTGTATGAAAATTGAGGCAAGACATATTTGCTATGAAATCATCGAAATTACAATATATGCTCCTAATATTTTGGGAAATTATGGTAAGGTCACTTTTATTTATGTTATAGTTGTTAGCGAGTTCACTACAGCTACATTCTAACGTTCTCGCCATACTCAAATTATCGATGTCATTTAAGGTTTGTAGTAGATCACTCATTATTATGTTTTATAAAATACACGGTACATTTTAGAATCAGGGTAATGTTTATATAACATCTTTGGAGCCGTAGGAACTCATGCCATACGTTTATGGTTTTCAGTGACGAATAATTCTTATTTTGTTCTAAATTATTTATTTTGTGAATATTAATCAATGTATTTTCAGTTATTTTTAAATTTTTGTATCTATATATTCATCATCACCATCATCATCATTTCAGCCGAAAGACGTCCACTGCTGGACATAGGCCTCCCCCAGGCGTCGCCACATTGACCGATCCCGTGCGTCTCGCATCCAGCGCCTTCCCGCAACCTTAACCAGGTCATCAGTCCACCTAGTGGGAGGCCTTCCAACGTATCGTCTTCCGGTTCGCGGTCGCCATTCCAGAACCTTTCGGCCCCATCGGCCATCCGTTCTGCGAGCAATGTGCCCTGCCCACTGCCACTTAAGTTTGGCAATTCTTCGGGCTATGTCGGTAACTTTGGTTCTCCTGCGGATATCATCATTCCTGACGTGATCACGCAAGGAAATTCCGAGCATAGCCCTCTCCATTGCCCTTTGGGTGACTTTGAGCTTTCTGATAAGGCCCATTGTGAGCGACCACGTCTCGGTCCCATAGGTGATCACTGGCAACACACACTGGTCATAGACTTTTGTCTTGAGACACTGCGGTAAATTGGACGAGAAGATACCACGCAACTTCCCGAACGCCGCCCAGCCGAGTCGGATTCGACGGTTGACCTCTTTCTCGAAATTGGACCTACCCAACTGGACCGTTTGTCCCAGGTAGACATAATCGTCTACAACTAAAATTCAAATTGAATCAAATGTAAATAAACCTTTAGCTGTATAATATGTATGATAGTGATAATGTGTATTTGTTGTTTATCATAGAAATACGACCTTTTGAACAGATGCTCAGAATTTAGAGGAGTAATGAATAATGTAATTTGTGCGAATGTCAAGTAAGTGTAACAGACTTTACATACCCAGTTTGATGAGCACCAAGGATAAGCAAAATATCAGTGAGAACAATACTGAACTTCTTTAAGATAATTTAGTCATTGATTGATAATTAGCTGCTGGGTTTGTGCTTCGGTTTTAATTATAATGGTTGGAGAGTCGTCTTCTCTTTTGAGGTATACCCGTCCATATGCAGTCCAGCAGTATTTGTAAGCTTTTGACTTCACGAGGTCACGTGCAAGGAAGTGTAGGCGGGCAGCCTTTGCAGTAAGTTGCTCAGTGATAAATATAGGGGTATCCTCGTTTGTGCGCATGTCCAGGTGTTTGGCACATAGTTTTGCCTTTTGTTTTACATTAAATGCCTTACAAGATTTCAGAATATTATTTTTTATCAGTGTAGAGTTTGTTTCCACTACAATTGGTGTATTATTTGAATCTTTCTTTGCACGAATATCACGTATATATCACGGATAATAGTCTTGTCAAACGGACAACCCACTGAGTTCGATAGGCTTGTATGAATTAGGTCGTCTTTGGTTTCGTTTGACTTCTTAGGCACGTTTTTAATTTCAAAATTAGCCTTTCTACAGTCCTGTTGCATGCTTTCTATTCTATCCTCCAAAATAATAATATATTTTTTATCCTGCTTTGTTTTGTCCTCTAGCGTTTTGATTTTTTTCTTAAATTCTTCGTTTTGTTCCGTCAAGAAGGCAATGGAACTTTCGATGTTGCAACTTGATTGTTGTATTCCTTGAAGTATTTTGGCATTCTTTTTAAATTCATTCTCTTGGGCTGTCATCATCTTGGAGAACATCGAACTGCATCTCTTCCTTAAATATAGCAAATTCTTCAACAAAATCTTCTTCACGTCTTCTTTTTTGCCGGGATGTCACAAAGTTATATGCTCCGATTTCTGCAGCCCTACCCGGTCCAAATCTGTTTCCGACAAAGATTTATCCAAGTTGTTACGCTCCATTCTGCTGTCGGATAACGATTTAATGTTATTATCTTTCCGTAAACAGACGTGAGTTACAATAATAACATTCGGTTCTCGTCGTAGCACAGGTAGCCGCTCTGCCGTAGTCGTCGTAGCCCGTAGCTTGTGACGTCACGTTTCGTAGCGAAATATCTGATGCTTGCTCCGCCCTCTTGTATGACAGAGAGGGCAATTATGGTGTTGGTCTTTTTTACTCGAGGGTTGCGGGGGGCAGGACCCGCTTGTTATCGAAGCCGGTGACTGCTCGCTTACTTTCACTTTTAAATAGTTGTACTTACGAGTTTATTGCACTAATAATAAGATCTAAACTGGTTAATATTTTGACTTTAGTTTTAGAATATTTTTAACAAATTAGTTGCGCACGACTGCTCGCAACAGAGATCCAGACGAAAGAGGAAAAGTAAATACTTATAAATAAATGGTACCTACTGATGAAAATGTTACCATCGAACTGATCTAATGATATAGTCGGATGGTAGGCACTAGAACTCCGAAATAAAACAATGTCTATCCTAGTTGTGTTTGGGCTTATTGGAATTGTCATGAGACGTACGATGTTATTTTCATGGTAATTGGAGGTACCTACCAAACAAAATAGAGATAAATAAAAAACTTATACCAAAAAGTTAAACTGACTTCCAAAACAAAATACTTCGGCAAAGAAAGTTATTTTGCGCTTTATAGCGCACAATAACTTTCTTTGCCGAAGTCGGTGTCGAAAAACGAAAAATAATAGGTACCAAAGACATCGACTTCGGAAAAAAAGTTATTTTTCGCTTTGTTAGTGTCTGGTTACCAAAGCCAAACTAATAATCTTACCGTGTGGAACATATACAAATATAAAGCCAAACTAATATTCTTACCGTATGTCGAGTGGAACATAATGTTCATAAAGAAAATTTTGTGGCAGTACTGGTCCTTCAAATCAAAGAGTGAATAGGTTACTTCTAAGCAAGCGAACTTCACCGTCGACCACATCATCGCTTACCATCACGCGAAATAGAGGTCAAAGGCGAGCATATCACAAAAAAAGGATTAAGATACATTAGTACGTATCTACACTATCACGTAGTGTCATAAATCACGAAAAGAAGCACAATTTATAGGAGTAAACCGCTAAAAAGCTAGAGTCACTAAAGGCTGATAGCTAGTATAGCTTGTTGTCTGATTGTGTGCCAATATTGTGAGATGACTTGACAATATAAGAAAGAGATCTTAGCTAACGTTTTCGAGAAAGGGGCTTGCAATATCTAACTTTCTATCCTGTTGATTTATCATTATATATATCTAGATACAGAATAACTAGCACATAACCGTGAGGTTCAGGAGCACTATAATAGACAAACTGCCCAACTCATCAGCAGTGACACAGTGAAAGGCTATGACAGAACAGCCTCGATTAAACCAAAGAGTCTCCATTATCAGCAGGTCAAAGGTCCCTGGCACTGTCACTGATAAACGATCTCGGAAAACAATAGGACTTATCGTGGCACCTTGTCACTCCGACTGACCGGTGCGCGATGGAGAGAGGTCGTTAATTTTGTAGCTGACGTTTCTGGGTGCCTATAAGTTAAAAGGACCGATAACGTAAAAGTTCTGGTAAGGATGTTGTAAATGCGGAGCTTAGTCGTCATAGTAACAATGTGAAGGTCTTGATTAAATAAAAAAAACTTCTAAAAAAACGCGTTGTTTGCGATTAATCCTGGTAATTAACTATTTAAGTAGTGTTTTGTAATTTTAATAAAACAACAATTCATACTAAGGGACGTTCATGATGATGCGATATCATACAAGTATAGTTGACGGCACGTAACTTGGCAAGAGTTATTAGATGCGCACAAGTAGTTTTTTAGGTCTCTTTGGTTACCAAGCGGAACGTGGGGAACGTTTAACACCGTTCCGAGTGCGAGATTGGTTGGTCAATTGATTCAAGGAACGACTGACCAATCGCGTCACGTCCACTTTACGTTCGCTCTATATGGTGTTTGGTCAGTTAGTAGCGTACTCTGCGCGAACTTACACCATCTATTTGAACGTGCTGTAAAAATCGCTTATCGGTGTGATAAAAAACCATCAAGATGGTCACTAAGACAGCATAAACAACGATTATAAGAAAAATTACTGTAACAAATGACATTTTTCCTCAGACACTTTTTACTACAATTTTTCTGAAGTAAACTCGATAGTTAAGAAACAAAAACCTAGACTAGATTGGCTCAGACAAGAAAGACGATATGACAAGCCTAAGACATCCATCATCAGTGAACGTAATTCGGTAAAAGGATTCCTTCGCAAAATTCGTTATCCACTAATGGCCAAGTGTCTCATATTACATTCTACTATACCAATTCATCTAGCGGCTTCAATGTCCCTCGAGTATCACTTTCCTTAACGAATGAGTAGGGATGTGCTGACCATGGACTTGAGACGACTAGCAGATTAAACCACTAGTCGGTGATTAAATGACTGACTAGACTGCCAACTAGTCACCGACTAGCTATTAGTAGTAGCTAGTAGCACTTTCACAAAGGCAGTCACAATTGCAGCTTAACTAAATGTTTTGTTGCTATTGAAGAGAGGCGCTTGGAAAACCAGCAACTCCTTATTGGCAACCAGTAGACAATGTTGGATATGTATAAGAAAATAAGCGAG
Organism: Orthosia cruda; assembly: GCA_964057195.1. Classification (NCBI taxonomy): domain Eukaryota; kingdom Metazoa; phylum Arthropoda; class Insecta; order Lepidoptera; family Noctuidae; genus Orthosia; species Orthosia cruda. Next base: position 14,616,995 of record OZ059827.1, on the reverse strand, counting down.
TCATGGTCAAGGGAGACCTGAGCACTGCAGGAATTATGTGCATCCATCAGAAGAGGAAGTTGAATGTCTGGAACATGATTATAATATACTAGAGGACGCCTCGCAGTTTCACCCGCGTAGTTCCCGTTCCCGTGGGAATACAGGGATAAAAAGTAGCCTATGTCACCCGGGCATCCCAACGGTGAAAGAATTTTTGAAATCGATCCAGTAGTTTTGGAGCCTATTCGGTACAAACAAACAAAGAATCAAACAAAAAAATCTTTCCTCTTTATAATATTGGTATAGAAATATAGATATTAAGTTTAGTTTATGAGAGATGTTAAGAAATTTCAATACAAATTTAAGTGCAAGTACATAAGAGAAAATTATCACTACTATGTGGGATAAGATACATAAATTATACTCTATTAAATAGTGATTTAAGATTCGAAAAAAATACTTGAAATTAGAAACAAAAAGAGTCTTATTAAACAATAAAATTCTATTACTGGAAAATAGTTCAATAAATAAATCTAAGTTTTAACATTTAGAGTTTTTTTTTTATTAGTCAATGTATATTGTCTAATTATTTGCCATCATAAAAATATTAATCCGTTTTGCAGTCTTAATGCCTTAATGCACATGTTTGCTTGTACAAACAAGAATTTGGCCAATTAAGTTTCAGCATGCAGCCGGAAGGCAGGTTGTGAAGCTTGCGGGGTTCTGCTGGATGCGAGACGCATGGGACCGGTTAATGTGGTGATGTTTGGGGGAGGCCTATGTCCAGCAGTGTTATGATGATGATGTAGCCGGACCTATATACATGATTCTCATTGCAACAGATATTATTTAATAACATTTTTAAATACAATATTTTAATACTAGTTTCGCCCACATGAAACAATGTAACTATGTAAGTTTGGTTGTATGAATGATATTTTTAGCAATACAATTTTAAATGTTTAATGTTTATGCAAAATTTCATCCCAGATCCGTTCAGGCGTGATTGAGTAAGAAATATCAAATCAAAAAAAACACACACATCTATCCATCCCAATTTTCACTTTTATAATACAGGGTGTTTGGAAGGGAGCTGTACATACGCCTAGGGTAGAAACTAGGGATAGTCTGCTACCTACCCCCGCCCATTATATTGACCTTGGCCTCAAGGTTTTTTTTTAATTTATTATTATTTTTTATTTGACTTTTTTATGATTTTTTGACTAAAACTACCTGTAGCTCAAAATCTATCCATGGGACCGGTCGGCTAATGGTCTTGTTTTAATCGTTAGAGTCTTAGGGTCCTGCAAAAAATTATTTTACACCAGAAAATTGTGGAGAAGAAAAGTTATGGGGCCTGAAGTACCGTAGTAAGGTAAAGAAATAATTTTAAGGGCAACTTTCTATGGGGTTTAAAAAAAAACTAACAGGGTTGGAGTTCTTCTGATTTTTTTAAAACATCCTCAGTCCATGCCCTTTCTAACGATATGCTAAAAGTGTAATTATCACTTTTAGTTTTAAAGTTATTAATTAATTTCCGCAACTAGGGCACTTCAAGCAAAAATTTCAACTAATGAAAATTAAATGTGTTCGATCGTAAAAGGATGGCAAATGAAACAAAAAATTTGGTAATGACTAATGTCATTAAATTACAAATTTTAATTAATTACTAATTTTAATTAATTACAAATTTTGTTCAAATTGATGACCATTGACCTGTAAACATGCTCGGCACCTCTTCCTCATCTCCACGGTCACCGTTCTAAGCAGCAGTTCCTCGCGCATTGTATCGAATGCGGCGTGGATCCTGTTAATTAGAACCTCCCTTGTTGGTACTTCTTCTGCGTACACCAACTCTTTCGCCCTTCCCCAGACGTAGAAGTCGAGTGGGGTAAGGTCAGGCGACCTTGGGGGCCAGGGAATTGGCCCACCCCGACCAATCCAAGAATTAGGAAAGCAGTTGTCCAGAAGCTCCCTCACTGCTAGGCTCCAATGAGCAGGACAGCCGTCGTGCTGGAAGACTATGGGCCGATCTTCGTCAAACACTTCTTCCGCTAAATCAGGCAAATCGTTTTCGAGGAAATCTAAGTAGTTTTGCCCGTTTAGGTTGTCTGGCAAAAAGTGCGGCCCTATCAACCGATTACCGATGACGCCTGCCCATACGTTCACGGAGAACCTTCGTTGAAAACCTCTGTGCCTCTTGACTCTCGGGTTTTGATCTCTGGGTGCCCAGTGATGGAGATTGTGGTAATTTACAATTCCTTCCTTGTCAAACTTGGACTCGTCAGTCCAGAGAATACTCCGTAAAAAATTAATATCTTCCACGTCCGTATGGAGCAAGTGGCGGCAAAACTCCACCCTTCTTGCATAGTCGTTATCCTCTAAGCCTAAAACAATAAAAATATCAACGTTAGCGGTTTCCTTATGAATTAGTAGCTATGTAACATTGATTGCTATCTCTGTCTTTCCATTTCTCTCTCTCTCACACACATGCTCATGTTAATTTAAAAATTGCCTATGAAATTCACATGCTAGTTCATTACATAAGAGCTAAAAACAAAAACTTTATGTAAAAAATTACCTTGAACAGGGGTGTAGTGGAAAGGATGACGTCCATTTTCGCGAAGAACCGACCAGACTTTCCACACGCTTAAACCAAGCGTCCGGGCTACGGTTCTTACGCTTCTGGTCGGATCTTCCTCAAATTCAGCCAATATGCGTTCTTCCGCAGCCAAATTTGGTTGAAATCTGTTCACGGCTGGTTCCCGGAAATTTAAATTTCCGGTTTCTCGCAGACGCCGATAAGTTGAGCCAAACGTTTGGTGGTTAGGCACTCGCCGGTTAGGATACCGTTCTTGATAAATCCTCCGTGCCTCGCGCCCATTGCAATCAGCCATTCCATACACCACCAGCATGTCGGTGTACTCTTCACTGGTAAATCCAGCCATTTTGCCAACAACAAGGTAACAAATAACAAAACTTAACAAAAACGAAGTAATAACAAACTCAACAAAATTAACGAAAACAGTGGAGCGTCGTAACGGCAAGTACGTAAGTTAGCTAAGATGGGTAAATCTCGACTGACTAACAAAGACCCCAACGAGTTACCTGCCCGGCCCCGTCGACCCAAGAGCGAAAGAGACATGACATGACATGTTTTGTCTCTTACATGTTGCTCTCGTGTAAGAGTGAGACAACAAATTTGCCAACTGTAGGCCAAACTGGTTTAAATTCTGGAAATTACATTTGTCTTACAAATGTCGACTCGTGGTGGTAAAAGTGCCCTAGTTGCGGAAATTAATTAATAACTTTAAAACTAAAAGTGATAAATACACTTTTAGCATATCGTTAGAAAGGGCATGGACTGAGGATGTTTTAAAAAAATCAGAAGAACTCCAACCCTGTTAGTTTTTTTTAAACCCCATAGAAAGTTGCCCTTAAAATTATTTCTTTACCTTACTATGGTACTTCAGGCCCCATAACTTTTCTTCTCCACAATTTTCTGGTGTAAAATAATTGTTTGCAGGACCCTAAGACTCTAACGATTAAAACAAGACCATTAACCGACCGGTCTAATGGATAGATTTTGAGCTACAGGTAGTTTTAGTCAAAAAATCACAAAAAGTCAAATAAAAAATAAAAATAAATTAAAAAAAAACCTTGAGGCCAAGGTCAATATAATGGGCGGGGGTAGGTAGCAGACTATCCCTAGTTTCTACCCTAGGCGTATGTACAGCTCCCTTCCAAACACCCTGTATAATAAGATTAAAATCCAAGAAGTTACGCGTAAAAATAGTAGCTTTTGGATTGGACAGATAAAAACGAGGTTGTGTCTTCGATGCTGTTTTTTCTTACGGAATACCAAAATGTATGAAGAACTGTCAACTTGCTCGACGTTGAGTAGTTCTAACTCACGGCCGTGACTGCTTAGAGCGCTAGTGTCGCTATTCGCGGCTTAGCGAATACCAAACTGTAGATTCGTCGCTGGCACAGCACTGCGCTCAAGGCTGTATCCTTAGAGAATAGCACTGATATTCCGCTTCATTAGACTTTGTTAGTTTTTTAATGCTTCCGATGGTGCTGCCAGATTGTAACGCGGTTTCCAAACGCGACGCGGCCATGCTTAATTTACTGTCAAATTTTCTGTTCGAATTTCAAAAAAGTTTTCCTCTTCCGTAGACGTCATATTGATTGCTAATGGATTTTGGATAACTTGGCAAAGGAAAGAGAATTTTTCAGTCTATTGCAGTCGTTTTGAGAATAAGTTTATGCAAATACGAAAACGCAAACTACGCAAATATCCCGAAAGGTTTTTAATACTTTTCAACAATGTAAAAGCCTTTTCCAATCCGCCATTTAGCCAATACATTTTATAAACCGAAATGAGGTGTAGTTAGGTAGATAAGGAAGCAAATATCAACGTCAGCTGTCAGCTGTCATGTAAACAGTGCTCCCGTATTATAATTCTTTAAAATTGCTTATTTAACTAGATAGTACTCAATTTTATCTTAAAAGTGAATAAAACAGTGCAATAAAAGTGTGAAAATATTATCTTTACTAAGTATCCACTGTTAACTAATTAAATTTATCTGTTGGATGTGGACACAATATTGTTAAAAAACTAGTTTCGTGAGTGATAATAAACACTTAGTGGCAACAAACACTGCTACATAAAGAGTTCAGAACTGTGTGAAATTCTTAAATATAAACAAAAACAATACGAAAAATCTTATAATTGTGAAAGTGACAAGTGAAAAAATATTCAAATCGTTTTAAAACCAACCGGCTTTGCAACGATCTTTTTGTTCGGACAAGCCTAATGATCAAAAATTTTAACACTACAAGTAACTTTGGCTAAATGGTTAAAAGACGTATCTAATTGTGTACGACGTATGGCTTGAGTTCGAATCCAGCACCCGAATTTGTCTTTTTGGGAATGTTTGTTGACTTTAAAATTTGAGAATTATGTCAATATAATAATAGTAAATTCTGTTGACGTAAACGTACCATTAACTTTGTGAACACAACGTTTGTTTGAACATACTTAAGTACCCAACATTACGAATATTATAGAATAGGTTGGTAGCTACTAATAAACATGAGCATGAGTTTCTTTGAAAATATAACCTTTCGAAGGAACCGCACTCGCACAGTGTCAGAAACATTAACAGAGGCTGAATCAGGAAATTCTACAACAGATGGCAGCACCAACAGCTTACCTAACATATCAGTCGAAGATAACGACGAAATACGAAAGCTGAAGCAACAAATTACAGTTAGAATTATGTACAGCACACGAAGAAATAAACAATTTGTCTATAGAGAACACTGAACTCAAAAAAACTATTAATGACATATCAAATAAGCATGAAATTGTTAACAAAGCGACCAAAAAGCTGATAAGCGAACTGAGTGCACCTAAGAAAAGCTAAGAAAAGCAAAAAAAATACGACACCTCGCCGTACTTCTGACGACCAGCAGAAACAAAAATTATTGAATAGCAAGCAAAGGAAATTTGAGGTCTTGGATTCACCGATAAAATTATGCCCTGCTCAGGCTTCTAGTAATGCTGCCCGAGTGACATCACCATGCTTAGCCTACAGCAAGCAGACTACTACTTCTATTTTGGCTAAACCTAAAATATGTTTATTGTCCAGTGAAACATCAAATAAATTGTACACCGTTGCTGAAGAAACCAACCTACGAAACTACGACATTTGCCACTATCGGTAACCTAAATGTGGACTGAAGCAAGTATTAGAGACAATTGATATAAAAGTTCAAAACTTTACAAGTAAAGACTATTGTATTATTTTCATTGGCGAAGAAGATTTCAGGCAAACTCAAAGCTATATAGAACTAACCATGTTTATTCGAGAAAAATTAATAACACTAACTCACACCAATATTATTATTTGTTTACCGACATATAAATTTAAATTTCAATGTAATAATACTTATTATCTAAAACAACAAAATTATAGCAATACTCTGTACAATAGTAGAATAGAAGCTTTTAGTAATCTTCTATATATGGATACACAGGCATATAACTACGCGTACGTACTAGACTTCAACCTAAATCTTTCTTATAAATATGACATGTATAATCAACGCTCAGGCACATAGAATAGCTATGGCACGAAAGTTGTAGTATCAGATTTACAAGATCTTATTAAGGCAATATACGGCCCAAATAATGTTAATTTTGAGGCAGAGTGTTCCCATCCGGAAAAAATTTATATACCTACAAGCTCACAATCACCAAACTTGCACACAACAAACTCACAATCCATACTAAATCAAGATAGTAACACAGATTTTTTTCGTGTATAATCATATATTTATAATGCACCAAAATGTCAATGGCCTAATAAATAAGTCGGATCTATTGAGTACACATCTGAATGAACTCGCAGATGTAGGTAAATCAATAGATGTCTTATGCATAACCGAACACAACATGAAAACAGATGACCAGTAGCACCTACATATTTCTAACTACTCACTAGCAGCATGCTACGCTAGGCAAGACAGAAACGGGGGCTCGTGCATCCTAGTAAAAAACACACATCAATTTGAAACCATTAATGTAAATAAATGGGCCATAACTAATCATTTTGAATGCTGTGCGATAAAACTTCCTTCCCATCCCATCATCATTATTTGTATCTATAGACCGCCAAATCATAGTAAAGATAAAGTATCAATGTATTTAATAATTTAGATTTGATGTTAAACGAAATATGTTTAAAACGTAACAGTAGGATTATACTATGTGGAGATTTTAATATAGATATCTGCAAAAATAGTAATAATAATAATAAATTATTTTTTATTCCGTTCATTTTGCACAGTACAATATTAAAACAATAATACATAACATAGAAACCCTTAAGTGCTAGTTATTGACAAATTCCCTGGATCCCACACTAGGATACCCTGTGTTGTGGGGTCCAGTCTCTTCCCAAGTAGGTAAGGCAAAAAAATTTACATGGTTACATGGAGATAAAATTAAATTAAATTTTAATGTAGATAAATAGATGTTATTATTTTATTCTTTGAATTTAGTTTATGTTGCTTTTTGGTGAGTGAATGTGTATGAGTATAATTATGTGGAATGTGGAGTATGTAGGGGTGAGTGTTAAGTATATAGGTAGGTAGGTATTTTTGCTATTTATATCCCAATTCTACGACTGTATTTGTAAAAGGTCTTCTGTTTGGTTATAATTTAGGGGATGCAGCCATTCAAATATAACAATTTTTAGACGTCTGTAAGTTAAGGAGTTAATAGTTTTATCGTGATAGTAGAATTTTGAATAGAGGTAGGGCCCAAGAAATGCGAAAGATCTACGTGTAAAGGAAGAGTGAACTCTAGGTCGATCCCATTTTAACGTTCTGGATGAATGGCGGGCTAGTTCATTGGCATCCCTGTGAAAGCGCAAAAGAGCCGAAGCGATAAACAATTGCCTCACTCTGAGGACGCTACAATCCGAATATAGAGCATCAGTTGAATATCGCCAGGGCTTCCTGTACGCTATCTTTAGAATAGCTCGTTGAGCTCTCTCCAACCTAAGCAAATTTGTTTTGTTTGCTGTTCCCCAGGTTGACACACAGTAATTTAATAATGATTGGCACAAGGTAAAATACAAGATATGAATCAGCTTTGGTGTTGCGATGGATCTGACTTTTTTAAATATGTGTGAAAGTTTTCTAGTACGCTTCACAAGTGCGTCAATTTGCGCTTCCCATGTTAGGTGCTTATCGATTTGTATGCCTAGGTATTTTATACTCGTAATTTGTTCGATTTGCGAGCACAGACAGCTTTCGTCATCGAAACTACCACAAACGTGCAGTTTTATTTGCAGATCCCAGTCTGGCGCTGACCGATCAGTCACACTAAAACACATTGACTTAGTTTTAGCGACGTTCAGGGTCAGTAGGTTATTTTGGAGCCAGGCAGCAACCCTCCCAAGTCCCTCCTGGGCCACACAAACGACTTCGTTCCAGGATTTCGCATGAAAAATTATTGCGGTATCATCAGCAAATGTAAAGACACTGGCTTTACGGAGTTCTAGAGAGCATAGGTCGTTTATGTAGATAAGGAACAACGTGGGGCCTAGGACACGCTGTTTTCGCTCTCCTAGATAGGACTTAAACCAGTCTAGAGCTAAGCCTCTGATCCCAAACAACTCCAGTTTTTTTAATAGTATCGGCCGGGAAACTGTGTCAAAAGCTTTTGCAAGATCCAGGAAGACACCGACGCATTTCTGCCCTTCATCCACTTTCTTAATTATAGAATCTACAAGATGCGTGACGGCATCCTCCGTGGACATGCCGGCGCGAAAACCAAACTGATTCCCGGCCAAAAGACTGTTTTGGTCGACATACTTAGGTAACCTTATATTTATCACTTTTTCAATTACTTTTGACAGTGCGCTCAGAAGTGAGATAGGCGTATAATTTGCTTTTTTTTTTTTTTTTTTTTCTTTTATTTTTCAATACATTTAGTTACACTTATTGTACAGCATAACACTTGTCTAAAACCTCAAAAGGTTTATGTGACAAAGTGGAGGAAGCAAACTCGCACCGCATATTACTAAAATAGGTAAACAATTTACATATACCCACTCAAAACCTAAGATGCGATGTCACCTGTTGTATAATATTTTTTTAAGGTAAGTTTACATTTTTATATGTGCTAGTGACAATATTTGATTGCATAGTTTTAGGAATGTTATTCAGAGTATTAGGTAGTATATATTCCCACGTTCTCGTGCCATACACATTTACAGTTTTAGGTAGTTTATATGTTGGCAGGTAATCCAGATCACGTAACTGTTTTGGTCTATTGTTTAAAGTTAAGCAGCTAATATTATTGAATTTATCCAAGATAATTGCCGACCTGAATTTATCAAAGACTGACACAATTTTACAATATTTAAATAGTCCGTACTCATCATCTTTATATTTAAGTTTAATATTCTTTGGTACAATAGTCTTAAGTATACTTAATTGTAGTCTATATATTTTATCTACATAAGTTTTATAGGAACGTCCGTAACTAGTTAGGCCATAGCTTATGATGGAATCTGCCAGAGCGAGATATAGCATGCGTAGCGTGTGGAAGGGAAGTTTATATTTTAGGATAGCTAACTTGGCGTTAATAGACCTGAGTTTGTTACTTACACTTTCAATGTGTGGTCCCCAATTGAAATGCTTGTCAATAATGAGTCCCAGGTAGGTGTGCTGGTCGACAGCCTCTAGCGTAGGACACGCACACATGCGTGCAGTAGGCCCGCGATGCAGGCACTGGTGATCATGCGCAATTATCTTAGGTACATGTCTGATCTTCATATAAGGAGAGTGTATATGGATAATCTTGGTTTTACTAGCGTTGATAACCAAGCCTGCACCGTGTGCCCATTTACACAGGTCATCAAATAAACGTTGCATTACTGTTTGAGCTTCAATTATGTTTTTATGATGGGTTACCAAACATGTATCATCGGCAAACTGGTATACAGAGTCTGCCGGAATAATATTACACATGTTATTAACGTATAATAAGTACTCAGTTGGGCCAATTATTGAACCTTGGGCGGTGCCCATTTTAGTAGGTATTTTTTCACTATGGCAATTGCCCAAACGAACCACAGTATGACGATTATTATGGTAATTTTTAAACCATTTCAGTAGAGGACCCTGTATACCACCTTGTTCAAGTCTACTGAATAATGTTTTATACCGCAAAGTATCAAATGCTTTGCTAAAGTCGATGAGGGCAATAAGCACCTGTTCGCGAGCATCCAAATGCTTATTGACCTCATCAGAAAAAGCCGAAAGTAGCTGCGTAGTGTTACGACCTTTCTGAAACCCAAACTGCTTATTATTTATGATATTATTGCTAGACAAAAAATCATTAATTTCATTACCTAAATACCTTTCCATTATTTTGTCTATGCTAGGTAGAATAGTAATAGGCCTATAGTTATTGATGTCATTGTAGGGACCTTTCTTGTGTATGGGTCTAATTATGCCAGTCTTTAGTTCATCAGGATAGGATGACGTGGAAATACATAAGTTTATTAAATGAGTAATGACAGGTGTTATTTCAGAATTTATACACTGTAGGTCACTAACTCGGATACTATCTATACCCGGACTTTTCTTCTTATTCAAATGACTAATTATTTTAGAAACTAATTTATCGTTGACTTTTTTAAATCTCATAGATACAATAGACACTTCTTGGGAAGAAGTGTCTTGCAGTAGAGGTACCTCACAATTTTTACAAATTTTGTTGATGTTGTCTTCAAAACCACGAGCGAATTTGTTACTTAAAGAACTAAAGTCTTCATTAAAATGCTTTTTAATTACGTCATCCACTGCATTACACATCTTCCCACATATATTGTTAATTATCTGCCATATTTTTCTACTATTTCTAAAATTTTCTGACACCTCTTTTCTAATTGAGTCATTTTTAATTTTAGATATATATTTATTTGTTTTATTTCTATACATATTATACAATAATCTATTATTAACATTATTTTCATCTTTTTTCCATATATCAAATAACTCGATCTTTTTGTTACACATATGTCGCATTCTATCGTTAATCCAAGTACTAACATGCCTTTTGCCTAAATTAATTTTGGTTTGTATTTTACATTTTTCATATATTTCGCAAAAATTTGTTGTTATAAATCTTAACACTTCAGTGGGAGTTTTTAAATCTAGCGCAGTCTTCCAATTTATATTACACAATTCATCTCGTAACTTATCATTATCTAGCTTAGTTATCATCTTAGAATTATTGCCTGTAGACCGCGTATTGTGAACAAGTGTTAAAACCGTTATATAATGGTCAGCTATTTTATAGTTAATTACTGACGAGTACACCGCCCTACAATTCATTAGGCGTGCAAATATATGATCAATACAGGACTTAGTAAGTGAATTATCTTTTATTTCTACGCGCGTGTGCTGGGTTATTCCACATTCGAGACCATTTTCGCTCATACAATTTAAATACGATGTCCGTACAGGTGTTATTTGCTTAAGATTAATGTTCATATCCCCCAATAATACATAATTACATGTATGTGGGTATAAACTAATGACACTTGAGAGTTCCTTTATAAAAGATGTTTTGTTCAACTCGGGCGGGCGATACACTGCACATACACATAGTTTGAAACCATAGTCCGTTTCAATCTCGCCGGTTATACACTCATAGAAACATGTAGTTGTAGGTATCCGCGTAAAACTAAGACTGTTATGCACAAACATTATTATCCCGCCTCCTTTACGATAACTACGAAGTTGCGAGTACATGTTGTAGTCTGGGAGTTGAAATAGATTTATGCAACTATCGGACAAGTTAACTTCTGTTATTATTATAATGTGTACGAGGTGAGGGCTCGACGATATTATGTACTCAAGATGGGCATAGTTTTTGAGCATTGAGCGAATGTTGACGTGAAGGACATTTAGGCGATCATGTTTAGTATCAACACTCTTCATAAAAGATGACCACGTATTGTGGTTATTTTCTTGAATCGTTGATTCAGCCATTGCATCTTTAACAATGGTATATATTTGGTCGCCGGTATATTGACGATATTGACGATGGTTTGTAGAAAGAATCATTTGTAAATCAGTTTCTGACATCGTGTAATGCGATCTTCAGTTTATTGATATCGCTTTCATGATTAATATGACAGACCTTATCGTTCTCATTTTTCCGTGCCAGAACGTGCCCATTTTTATACCAGACAAATTTATACTGGTCTTTCAGTTCAGACTTAGCTTTCCATAGCAAAAAAGAGATATGTGGTGAAAGTGACTCACGGAAGTATATTTTGTTGTCATCTTCTCCGCCCATGTTCTTGCAGGATTTTTGTTTTGTTTTTGAAGCCAGCAGCCACTGGTCTCGTTTGCCTTCGCGGAGTCCGATTATGATTGCCGGGGGCTGGGTCTTCTTGGAGTTCCTCTTGGCACGACTAACTTTTCGGTAGGCCTTGAGTATATCATCAGGGTTGAGGTCAAATACTGTACATAATTTAGATGTGACGTCCTGTATTGCCTCACTTTCCTGTTCAGGAATACCACATACTTCAATCTGATTTGCGAGCGCCGCTTGCTCCATTGAAGCGGTTTTTTGCTCCAGGGCCTCGTTATGCAGCTTAAGGTTTTTATGCTGATTCCTGAGATCGTTATATTGGTTTTCCAATGTTTTGAGGCGGGTATCGTATGACTTAAATTTCTCATCGAAATCATCAATTTTGTCTGAGAAGAATTGAAGTGTTGTTTGCATAGACTGCATTTCAATCCGGATCGTTTCCCGTACTTCTCGACGGAGCTCCATGATAATATGAGACGACACGGCGTTACTCAGTATCTCGGTGTCAGTATTATCGTCATCCTCAGGGTCCGGCATGATACAGGAAATACGCTTGGGTTTCAAGTTACCCACACATGAGCGACATTTCCAATCCACAGACTCTGTCGATTTTAATGCTGTTAATTGTTCGGCTGAGATTCCTGCACACGATGCGTGCAGCCACTTACAGCACTTTGTACACTGCAATCCAGGAGATTTTTTTGTCACTGTTTTGGAACACTTTGTACATTTCATTTTGCGAAAGATTGCGCGTGCGCAGATAACAGCTCCGTAGCAATTAGGAAACACGTGCGATACGGTTCGGTAGCGAGTGCGTACTGTTAGCGAGTGCGTACTGGTTGATATGAGTCGCCTGCTTTCAGTATTGGTATCAAGTTCGCTACTTTCAAGTCATTAGGCACTACACCAGAGGCCATGCTTAAGTTGCAAATGCATGTTATAGGTCTTGCTATAACATGTTTTGTCAGTTCAAGCATATCGTTGCTAATATTGTCGTGCCCTATAGCTGAACTAGATTTTAGCGTACTTATTAATTTAACTATTTCAAATTCGTCAGTTGGTGAGAGAAATAGTGAGTCTGATGAGGCGTTTCTATCATAACTGTAGTTGTTAGCCAGTTCAATTTCATATTGACCTAATCTCTTTAGAACCGTACTTGCCAACTGTTCGCCTATGGAACTAAAATAGTCATTTACTACGTTCAGTGACTCTGTAGGATTAGGTTTTATTTTGAATAAGTCTTCATTTTTATTGACTACCTTACCAATATTACAGATAGTTTTAATTGAGTCCCACGTTTTTTTGCAGTTATTTTGATTATCAGTTATGAGTTTCCGTTCGTATTGTTCTTTTTGCTGCTGTAGTATGTTATTAGAATAATTTCTGTAAAGTCTGTATTTTTCCTGTAAGTTTTGGTCATTACGATGTTTCCTGGCTTTACTATGCAACTCATCGCGGCGTCTGATGCACTTCAAGAGGCCAGGCGTTATCCACTTCTTAACGATCACATTTGCACAAGTCACTTTACGTGTATGTTTATTCTTATCAAGGACTAAATTAAAGATTTCAATAAAAAAATTCGCGGCTTCGTTAACATCGGTTTTGTTATACAGGTCGGTCCAATCTATTTCTTTGAGGTCTTCATTTAGGTTTAAATAGTCAATTTTAGTACGTGTTTTTGTTTTTTTGTCCTTAGGTAACGATGATCCCATAATGCACAATACTGTGCTGTGATCTGTTATATCTGAGTGGCAAACAATTGTTGTAGAGGCAAGTTTAGATTTAATCATACAATGGTCCAAGCTATTTGCACCACGCGTTGGAAAGGTGTGGCCAGGAACATATCCATAATGAGTTAAAAGACTTAGATACTCATCAACGCGCGGATCAGTGGATGTTTCTTTAATATCAATGTTTATGTCACCAAGCAATGCACAATGCTGGCTGGTACAATTACCTAGGACGTTTTCCAAAGAAGTTAAAAAGTCACTTATATTATGAAACGAAGGTGATCTATAGATAATTATAACAGAGTATCAGTATCAACATCTACTTGTAAGCAATTGGCAGTGTTGAAAAGGGGCTCTGTTACAGAAACAGACAGCTCCGATTTCGAAAACACTACAATGCCGTCGTATTTGTTGATGTAGTTTTTAGAATAACTACAGTTGTAGCCTTCCAGACTTATACCATTAAAGGCATCATCAAGCCAACACTCCGTTAGTAGTATAAGATCGGGCTTAAATTTTAAGCGTTGCAAGAATATGAGTAGTGTATCGAAATTCATATTAATACTGCGTATATTCTGAGACAGTATTGTAAGTTTTCTATGAGCTACATCTAGGTATTCCTTACAAAGATCGGGGGTATCGAGTTCAATACAATTTGAAAGATGCGTGCTGTCAATATCTTTAAGAAACAAGGTTTTATCTGACATTATGCTTTAGCGAAAGTATTACTAGGTATTAAATAAACTAGATCGTTACAGTGAAATATTGACCAGCACAAACTAATCGAAACCGTTATTAAGATTGGTTGGCATAATTTTCTACTATTGACCCCATTATGAAAACTTATTATATCATATTTGTAATATTTAATTACAATATAATTTTGACAGATCAAAACCAAACATAAAGTGAGACAAGCAAGTAAGTAGGTCAGTAAATTATTATGCACTATATCATGTTTTCTATATGGAGGCCAATTTAAGAACATTTCTGTATTACTTTTCCCACTAGTGAGGTTGTGATAGCATTTGTAATTATGTAGTATGAATTGTGTAACTAATTGTAAGTGTAGATTGTGAGCAACATTAATGATTTGAATGAAGAATGATACATAAACATAAATGACAGAACAACAATACTTTAGCATGCATGTAATTAATACTTTTAGCATTTCTAGTCACTTTGACTGTCTCAACTTATTTATATGCTGTTCATCGCTAATACGTATATATTCAGCACCGTCCTGTTTTTTGACGTACACATTACCGTTTGATGTCCAACAATACTTGTATTTTTCAGTTCTGGCGAAGTCTCTTGCGAGGAAGTGAAGACCGGTTTTAGCAGTGAGAGATTCCGAAACAAAAAGTAGTGACGAGTTTTTCTCTATTCCCAAATGGCTGACTTTTAGCTCTTTGCTCTTGTTGAAGCTTTTCACAGAGGCCAGAAAATTACTTTTGATTAAAGTATTGGAAAGCTCCACAATCACCGTTGACTTCGCTGGATCTTTCTTATTAGGTACGCGATAGACATCCCGCACGTCGCCAGGACTCAAGATAATATTAAGGCAGTTGGAGAGCCGCGTTATGTATTTAAAAAGAGTTTCTTTGTTTTCTTTATCTATCCGTGGAATATACTTTAATTCAATACTCGTCTTTTTAAGAACTTTTTCCAGAAAATCACATTTTTGGTCAATGTTGGTTATTTGTGATGTGAGATTGTTCCGTTGTTTTTCCAACCCATCAATCTTGGTCTGCACGGAACGCAACTGGCTGTTCATGTCCTCTAAAGGTCTTTCAATATCTTGATTTGTGCTGCGTATCGAAGATGTTTGTTTCTTAACTTCTTCTAAATGTTTGTTCAGCAAGTCGAACTTCTTAATTTGGGTTTCTTTAAAGTCTTGAAACATTTCCCGCATTTCCATTTTAAAAGCCGTATGTTCATCATAACCATCATCAGATAATCGGCGGCGCTTGTCTCTCATTGTTAAGTTGGTATCAGAGGATGATTGGGCCTTGTTTAATGGCGGGGAATCCATATTCGGTTATTAAAAATTATCCTAGCAATGTAAATAGTTGTTATTCCAACAGATTACTATTGTTAGATGCGTATTTTGCGTTCTAAACAAAAAAGCAAGAAACAAAAATTGTAAACAACAAAAAGTAGTCGGTCGCAGCTGGGAACGAACTCAAGGCACTTTGTTCGTCAGTCGACCCCAATCATTACTAGATCACTTTGACGATAGTAAGTCAGACGAAATCTTGTTTCTAATCAGTATCCAACTTGCCGCAAATGAAATTGGTGGGGTGACCTTTTAATACTATCAAAGTCACGGCAGCAGACACAAACACTTGCACCCTCACTTCTTAAATGTTATTATTGTTTCTTGATTTTAATTTTGTTTTATATAATAGTAATAGTCCGTATAATTCAATTTGTTTTCACAGTTTTAAACATTATATTTTGTCCACATTCTTATACGTAATTAAAAAATTAGTCGAAGCAGGTATTACACCACATTTTGTTTTTTTTTTTTTAAAGTTTCAGTAAAAGGTCTATTATTTTTCAAAATATACTGCGTAGCTATAATCTTATTCTGGGCACGCGATCTCCAACACGTCTGTGTAGTGGGACCTGCATTGACAACATCATTCATAACATTAGAGGATGTAGCTGCGAGGTCAAAGAATTGGCAATATCAGACCATACAGCACAACTGCTAAAATGTCGTGTCAAAAAGACCTACACATTCCATCATTGGTTTATCTACAAGCGTGACTATAGTGGTGAAAATATTGGAAAGTTTAGGAAATGCCTGCAAAATTTATCATTTCATGACGCCTATCAATACTCAGATCCAAATAAAGCATTTAATGAGTTCTACGATCTATTTAAATTGTTCTATGACCTATGTTTTCCAATTAACAAAATAAAAATATCGGTAATTAAAAAACCAAAGTGGATCACAACGGGATTGGAAAAATGTTCGAAACGTAAAAGGGACATGCTATGGGAATATAGAAAGTCACCAAACCTAGAAAATAAATATAATACGTATACTAAAAGATTAAAACACATAATCAAACAGACACAAAGAACACAAATAATCATTTTATAAATACTGCTGAAAACAAAAGCAAAGCTACATGGAGCATAATTAATAAGCAGAAATCAAACTACCCTAAACAAAGCATTAATAGCATAAAAATTGACAACAATATTATAAATAACCCTGAACAAATAGCAGAAACATTAAATAATTATTTTATAGACCAAATTAAATCAAAAAGTGACGTCAATCTTAATAATGAACCATTAATAAGCTCACATCCTAATTCAATATTTATGCCACCCACAGTACCCTTTGACATATTTAAAATTATTAATTCCCTGAAAAATACTAAAAGCTCTGGATATGACGACATAACCACCGAGGTAATAAAAGCCACATCTCCTATCATTGCACCCATACTCAGCCACATTATCAATAGTAGCATTGAAACAGGCATATTCCCAGAAAAATTGAAAATCTCTGTAATTAAACCATTACATAAAAAGGCGATAAGCAAGATCCTAGCAACTACAGACCAATCGCGCTCATTCCGGTATTCTCTAAATTTTTTGAAAAGGTAATACATAACAGCTTATATTCATTTCTAGAAACTAACAAAGTCTTGGTTAGCGAACAATATGGTTTCAGAAGAAATAAAAACATTGACTCTGCCATTTACAAACTTGTTGAACATGTTCTAACTAACGTTGATAGTAGAACGCCTGTAGTTGCATTATTTATGGACATGTCAAAGGCATTTGACTATGTTAACCATAAAATAGTAATAAACAAGCTGGAAAAATATGGAATTAGAGGCAATGTCCTTGAACTTATCAAATAATATCTGACCGATAGAAAACAAATTACATACATAAATAAAATCTGCCCCTATACAAGAACTGAAAAGACTTTGGTACACATAGAAAATGCATATTTGGTGTGCCACAGGGCAGTGTTCTTGCTCCATTGTTATTCATTATATATATTAATGACATGCCTAAAACTATTAATAATCCAATGATTTTATTCGCTGACGACAGCACAATACTAATCAAAAGTAAAGATGATGTGACTTTCGAAAAAGAAATAAACGACAACTTATATGGTATAATAACTTAGCTAACCGAAAAAAACTTAAAAATAAATCTTGAAAAAACAAATTACATTTCATTTGAACAACAAACAAACAATAAAAAACCAGATATTCGTTACGGTGACAAAACAATAAATGAAGCAGAACACACAATTTTTTTAGGTATTTTGATAGATAAAAATATGAGCTGGAAAACACATGTTGAAAATACATGCAAAAAGCTTAGCCAGTATTCCTATGCTCTCCATAACCTAAGAAAAGTGCCAAATCGTGCAACATTATTAACGGCTTATCACGGGTATGTTGCATCTACTTTGCGTTACGGACTTATATTTTGGGGGAACTCGCCAGTCAGAGAAATGGCGTTCAAAGCCCAGAAACAATGCATAAGGGCAATGTGTGGCATACAACGTACAGAAAGCTGTAAGCCACATTTCCAAGAGTTCCAATTATTAGCATTGCCGTGTCTTTATATATATGAAGTGGCGATCTTTGTCAAAGCGAATTTACATCTTTATACTCATCCAAGAAGCACACGACACAAAAATAAAATATGCATAAGAAGTCATAGAAAAGCAGTATTTAGTAAAAACATTTTGGGCATGGCACCCAAAATATACAATAAGTTGCCAAAAAGTATCACAGACCTACACAAAATGTACCAATTCAAATTAAGTTTGCATGAATTCCTAGTTTCAAAATGTTATTATTCAATTAATGATTATTTGAGTGAAGAATGATTGATTTTATCTGAAATGTCATCACAAATTTAATGAGTATTGAAGTTTGATTTGACTTGTGTATAATAATTTGACATTTTTGATTCGATTTTTTTATTTTACATTTTTAACTATTTATTTTGACATTTTTTAATTGTTTTTTTATTTTATGTGACATTTTTAATTTGACATTTATATTTTCTAATGTAACCCCATTTAAAATTTATTTAGTTTGTCTTTAGTAAAATTTTGTCTGTTTAATATTTAATGTTGCCATAGTACCTAAAATATAATTTGCACACCCTCATTGGGTTATAATACAATGCACCTTTTATATCTGTAACACCTTTTTAACATGTATTATGCAAATAAATTATATGATTTGATTTGATTTGAACATTTATTCAAAACCCATTTAAAAACATTCCCTCTATACATTTTCAATGTTTTCTAAATATACCAGATTGATCGGTTGTCAGTTGAGAAAAGCTTTGGTTATTACATTTTCGTGAATCGAATCCGAACAACACCGTACTCTGATTTATTCGACGTCAGTTTTATAAATGAATAATATATTTTTGTAGCTGGCAACGATTGATTTAACGGTTTTAAATAGATATGGCGGTTTTTTAATAGGCAGAGAGTCCAATTTCAACGGAAATGAAACGGAAAGGATTTCAGAGTACAGGATTTTACATTGCAAAACAACTATTAAAATGAGTAAATCTCGTGCATGTAAATAAGCCGTTTTAAACGCGGATAAAACTGTTCAAATACATTTTTTTACCGAGAAATCCCTCTTTTTAATTTGCCTTGTACATTTTTTTGTGCAAATATTCACTCTTTTATCTTCAGAAGTATGTGTAAAATTACTACTGCCATTTTGTTTTCCAAGAAAAATGTTTTTCATCTTAAGAATTTACTTTGTTATACAGTGTGTAAAGAAAAGTTGCGAACATATTTTAAAATCTGCTTCGACCCATGTATATGAACAAATTTCTACAAAAAAGTGGACTTTCCCAACTATGTTATATAAATACTGAGATAAATACGTTCTACCGTCGCCTGCGGCGGCAATGCAAACACAGGCTGACCATCTTGAGTGATCTCAGTCCGTTCTGTGTCTGGCTGCGACACGAACGTACGTTTGAACAGTATGTTTATCTCTTTCTCACAACGGAGTCCTATTCATATCTCTGCGATCTTTTAACCTACTCAGTGAAATAAATAAAGTACCAAGTTCTATGTAGCCAAAAAGCCTTAAGTAAAACATCGCCATGTTTTTAATTTTATATGATGAGTATGACGTCTGTATTGTTAAAATCACATTGGATTTTTCATACAAAGTTGTTGTCAGCTGACTAAAATTTGTATGGGAGATATTTTTTTCTTTTAGGATTGACTGTGACTTCCATGGAGGGAATTGTTCGTATACATGGACAGAAG
This sequence comes from Orthosia cruda, assembly GCA_964057195.1. Classification (NCBI taxonomy): domain Eukaryota; kingdom Metazoa; phylum Arthropoda; class Insecta; order Lepidoptera; family Noctuidae; genus Orthosia; species Orthosia cruda. The sequence continues at coordinate 14,597,068 of OZ059827.1, read as the reverse complement.
CAGTATTTAAAATATGGTTATACCTTTACGTTACACCTTGCATAGGTTCCTAGCTATCTTTTATTTCCGATATAACTAGCAAAGAAAATTCTTAACCTCAAATACGCGTCTTTTACCCTCCAAAGATATTTTTATAAGCCTTTTAAATTACGATACAAGCGAAAAAAGTGATGGAAGTAACACCATCATCATTTTCATATTCTCTAACAGGGTGTAAAAAAGGGCACACATGTGGATAACGTTTGGTAAAATATATAAGAAAAAAAAAATATGAAGAGCTTGTGAACAACGAATTTTATGAAACGGGAAAACAAATAAGGTACAATAAAACCTTCTTGGTTATGAGTTGGATATCTTCTTGTTCCATTGTTTCGGTAGGAATAATCATACTAAACCTACTGTCTTCTAATATTATGAACTTAAATGTCTGTTTGTTTGAATTTTTGCTAGCCAATCATGCACGTCCAAACGGTTTTAAGGATTTTGACGAAAATTTAGAAACACGCTGACCATGACCTGGATTAGGAAATATATAGATTTGCCGAGATTATACAAATGTACCAATAATAAATATAAAAATAAAGTTCATATGTGGTAATAAAAAGTAAAGTCAGTCAAAAAAGTTGTATAGGGACTAACCGTATCGCTTCGTAAGAATGCTGTTCGGTTGACTTTTAATAAAGCAGTAAACACAAACTAAGTATCGTTTCGCAATTAAAAGTAAAACATTCAACCCTTACCAAGAAAACTAACAAATATCGTCAAATCACATTTGTTTCACAGTTTAAACTATAAACCGTATACAATCCTTTTGTCCCTAAAAGATAATGTGAAGATCAGTATTGTTCCCATATCCGTTCCAATCCTTATCGTTAGTCCACAGTTAAATTCACTGGTCGGCTCATGAATAACCCGTAATTGTTTTCGGATAATTTCGGAAGTATTCGGAGCAGTTCCGATATTTGGAACTGTTCCGGTGCTCGGCAAGGAAATAATTTAGTTGCGGTTACTGTTTTTAGGAACGATAGCAGTTTGGTTCATTGGTTTGGATTGAATGAGATTTGCCGTTATTTAAGAGGTGAATGGGTTGCCGTTTCATTTATTTATCGCTTTTGTTAATACTTAGAATGGTAGGTAGGTAATTTTAAATTGAAATTAAGTGGATCGTTTTGATGGTTTTCACTTAGGTAAAGAATAGCTTTAGAGATCATTCTTATTAATTTAGTGGATTCAGAAAAAAAAAGTAATATTAATGAATTAATCAGACATCTATGTAGTCTACAATAGTACATCATTTGTGAGTCCTAAAGTAAAGATATAGGTAGGAGTAAAAGTAAAAGATATAGGGAGTATTAGGAAGCAAACGACGACGGTGATGACGTCTTTGAAATTGCATCATAACTTTTCTTCTGTGGTCTTATTCCACTACTGGACATCATGCAACAAAAAAACTAATGTAGTTCCGTATTGTATCCTCCATATTTGTGTTTCAATGTCCAATCGATCAAAAACCCAATCCCGAATAAATCGGGATGCTTATTCCTACAGTTCACGACACAATAAAGGTCGTCTATCACTAAGTGTTTCCGCCATACCCATAATATCTACTCGCATTACCAAGACTGTTTGTTCAAGGAACAAGGAATAATACTTGGAATGTGTTGATGGATATTATTTTACAGACGGGATTATAGCTAGGTGCTTGCTATCGCTTTGTTCGATGTATTTATTATTTTTCGCTGAAGGAATTTGTGTGTAAATTCTTTTGGTTATTTTAGCTTTCCACCCATATGAGAACTACCTACTGCCTCTAAAAGAGGATTTGACTACTGCGTCACCAAGGTCAGCGAGCGGAGTTCGCGTGGCTAAATTTGGGACCAAGCATATTTAAACTTATTTAACAACTATTGTCGATTTTCAGAACTCTAAGGGCTCGTTTCTGGAGACGCGAGACGTCGTGTGGCGCGTTGAACTTTTTCTGTTCAATGGGAGGCGGCGCGTGCAGCGGCTCGCGTCATCGCACGCGTAAACACAAGCATATGGCAATGTACGATGTTGTTTATTGAGGCGCGGGGCTTTGAGCGGGGCGTCAATAAGAGTGGTGGTGGCGTAATCTCTACCGTGTAGCGTAAAACGCGGCGACGGCGACGCACGTGGCGGCGAACGGTAGCGCAGCGGTGGGAATCAGAATCGGGAGCGGATCGGGTAGCCACGTGCGACACCGCGTTTTCTGAAACAAGCCCTGAGAAGGAGGGTAGTAAAATAGATGATTCTAAATATTTAAAATATTATCTAAATATCTATAAGTTTGGATGTCAGTGTAGACTTGAGATAACATAAAACTGAGAGATTGGAATTTTCTGTTTTATTCTTTCCTCTCACATTGTCAATGTTTCTTTACTCTCTTTGTTCATTTTAGTCTGCAGTCCTGTTTCGAATCCTCTTCATCACCTGATGAAAATTCTGCCCGTAGATACCTATCTACGGGCAGAATTTTATCTCCATTTCAAATTTTATCGCATTTGAAATGGAGATAAAATTTTAATTATAAACACAATGTGGTCGCTGAGAAGTTTCAAATGCTCTTTCCATCCGATAATTCCGTTGCATTTTCAAATAAAAAATGTCACATTGGATGTTCGCTACATTCTGTTCTTCGTAGGAAATAGGAATACAAAGTAGTATTACCTTTGCCTGCTTTTCTTTTTATTATGGTTGTTTCATGTCGCCAGTCGCCATTTGCAATTTCGCTCCATTTCGTAAAATTAAAGCTTCTATCCGGATTGAAAATGTTCTGAATTATTACGGATAGAGTTCCGATGTAATGCGTGAGCTTCCCTACCAGAAGTATCTGTTAAATTTAACGTCTAAGGTGTACCTATATTTTATCTGTATCAAAATAAGACTGCACAAGCGCCACCTACCGTTGTATGTATAACATTATTCAATTGAAATAAACGTTACTTTTTCTGAGCATCATTCACGAGTTTAAATAGGTTATGGGCCCAGATCCCAATATTAATTTAAAATAAGTTCAGTATTTTATAGAGCACAGATACCATGGCAGGAAATTACTCAATGAACGTCCCAAAGCTCAAGGGCAGAGATAATTACGACGATTGGGCTTTCGCCGTGGAAAATTTCCTCATCTTGGAAGGCATCGACATCACGAAAAGTGAGGCGCTAAGTGAGCACGACGACAGGAAGGCTAAAGCGAAGATGGTGATGACTATTGACCCGTCTTTGTTTGTGCACATCAAAAACGAAACCAAAATACATAGTTTGTGGGCAAAATTAAAATCATTGTTCGACGATTCCGGATTTACCCGCCGCATCAGTCTACTGAGAACATTAATCTCAATACGTCTAGACAATTGCGAATCAATGACAGCCTACGTGACACAAATAGTGGACACAGCTCAAAAGCTAAAAGGAACAGGCTTTGAAATCAACGATGTATGGGTCGGATCGCTGTTGTTAGCAGGATTGCCAGACAAGTTCGCGCCAATGATCATGGCGATCGAACATTCTGGGATGAACATGAGTGCAGATGCTATAAAAACGAAATTAATGGATATGAGTGCAGATTGCGAAGTTACGAAGTCCGAGGGTGCATTTTTTGCTAAAGGATCATACCAAAATCAGAATAATAATCAACGCTATACGAACAAAGTAAAAGCAAATGGCGGGAAACGAACGCCAATGTCAAACTCAAATGTCAATCATAGCAGTGACAAACCGGTAAAAACAATAAAATGTTATAAGTGCAAGCGTAGTGGACATTACAAAAATCAATGTCGGTATGCCGATACGCAAAAAGAAAAACAACAAAACGCATTTAGTGCAATGTTTCTTACTGGCGAGTTCAGTGACTTAGACTGGTATGTGGATTCGGGCGCGAGCACTCACATGATTTCAGAGACAAACAAGAATATGTTGACCAATATTTCCTACGATACAGAAACTCGAGATATAGTTGTGGCGAATAAAGAAAGCGTGCCGGTTTTATGTTCTGGAGATCTTCAGATAACAACACGTGTGGGAGAATCAGAGTACAACATAAATGTCAAAAATGTTTTGTGCATACATAACCTATCAACTAACCTTCTTTCCGTTAGTAAGATGATATCCAGTGGCAATAGAGTAATTTTCAAGAAAAATTTATGTCACATCTATAATCAGCGGAATGAATGTGTTGGAGAAGCTACTCAAAGAAATGGTGTGTACAGATTAAACATTGTAAAGTCAAAACAACTGTTAGCAGCGATGGCAGTGGCTTCCAGTAGGACTTGGCACAGACGCTTCGGCCACATAAATAGTAATGACTTAAACATAATGAGAAATGGAGCTGTTGAGGGCTTATCTTTCCAAGAAAGGGCAGAAATCGACAGAAGCAATTGCACAGTTTGTTGTGAGGGAAAACAGACGAAATTACCGTTTCCCAGGAGCTTGTCGAGGAGCACAAAAGTATTGAATTTAGTTCATGCAGATCTTTGTGGGCCAATGGAAAACAAGTCACTCGGTATGGCCAGATACTTTCTACTGTTTGTGGATGACTATAGCAGGATGGCTTTTGTATATTTTCTTAAGACTAAAGATGAAACTTTCACCTATTTCAAGGAGTTCAAGAAGTTAGTAGAAAACCAGAAATCAACTAAGATGAAGATCTTAAGGACAGACAATGGTGGTGAATTTTGCTCAGCAGTCATGGAGAACTACTTGAAGCAGTGTGGTATTGTACACCAGAAGACAAACCCATACACACCACAGCAAAATGGGCTTTGTGAGAGGTACAACCGGTCTATAGTAGAAAAAGCCAGATGTCTTTTATTTGATGCAAAATTTGAAAAGAAATTGTGGGCAGAGGCAGTCCATACTGCAGTTTATTTGAAGAACAGATCACCAGCTGCAGGTCTTCATCAGCACACCCCATTTGAGTTATGGATGGGTACTAAACCTAACGTCAGCCACATACGTGTCTTTGGCAGTTTAGTCATGACACATGTACCAAAGGAAAGACGCTTAAAGTGGGACAAGAAGGCCAAGAAATGGTTTCTTGTGGGATATGCTGACCATACCAAAGGATATAGGCTGCATGACCCTATCTTACAGACTGTGACAGTGGCTAGAGATGTTGTCGTCATGGAAAAGGAAAGTGACAGTATGACAACACAGCTGATGGTACAGGAGATATGTGGAGACCAACAGGATTCAGTGGGGGTAGAAGATTCAAAAAGTTTTTTGGAATTATCTAGTTCAGAATCAAGAAATAATGAACGTGATGAAACATATGTACCAGAACAAACTATTGATTCCGAGGAAAGTTTCCATGAGTCATTATCAGTAATGCCAGAGGATATGGAGGTGATGACTCAAGAATTGCATGAGGAAATGTTAAGCAAACGCACTAGGCGGAAACCAGATTTCTATGGCTATGCTAACATGTGCATTATGGATGAAGTTCCTGGTGAAGAAATTTCTCTTAATGATGCCATGAACGGTCCAGAGAATAAACAATGGCAGCAAGCGATTCAAGAAGAATTACAATCCTTCCATGACAGGGATGCATGGGAACTAGCAGACAGACCTGTAAACAAAACAATAGTTAAGTGCAAGTGGGTATTTAAAAAGAAATTTAGTAGTGAAAGTGAAGTGAGATATAGGGCTAGGCTAGTGGCAAAAGGTTTTAGTCAGAGAGAAGGCACAGACTTTAAGGAAACTTACTCACCAGTGCTCAGGTACTCCACATTAAGATTATTATTTGCATTAAGTGTTAATCAAAATCTAGATATTGCTCACCTAGATGTTCCTACTGCTTTTTTAAATGGATTACTAAATGAGACTAAATACCTGCTTGTTCTAATTTTGATAATTGTGAAAACAAAGTTCTGAAACTTAAAAGAGCAATATATGGATTGAAACAATCGGCTAGAGCTTGGTACCAAAGAGTTGAAATATGTTTACATAATTTAGGATACATCAAGTCTCAGTATGAATCATGTTTGTTTATGAAATTTCATAGTAATGTTAAAATATATATTGCCTTATTTGTCTATGATTTCTTTGTATTTAACAACTGTAAAGAAACTTATAATGAATTAAAAGGCAAGCTAAAAGCTGAATTTAATATAAAAGATTTAGGCCCCATTAAGCATTGTCTTGGTATGAATGTAATTGTTAATAAAGATTGTATTAGTATAGATCAGAAAGATTTTGTTGAGTTAATTTTAAAAAGATTTAATATGGTTAATTGTAAAGGTTCAGATACTCCAATGGAGAAGAATTTAAAATTAGAAAAAGCAAAAACAATTTGTCATAAATATCCTTACCAGCAATTGTTAGGTGCTCTTATGTATTTATGTGTGTTAACTAGACCAGACATTAGCTTTGCTGTGAGTTTCCTTAGTCAATATAATAACTGTTTTGATGAAACACACTGGAATAATTTAAAAAGGGTTCTGAAATATTTAAATAAAACTAAAAACTATGGACTTAAATATTTAAAAGGTGATAGTAAATTAGTAGGGTATGTTGATGCTGACTGGGCATCATGTACAGTGGACAGAAAGTCATATACTGGGTTTATTTTTAAGATGTCTGGAAGTACAATATCATATGAATGTAGAAAACAGAGAACAGTGGCTCTTTCCAGCACAGAGGCCGAGTATATGGCTCTCTCTGAAGCTTGCAAGGAAGCTATATATTTAAAGAATTTACTGTTAGAGATTAATAAGTCTAAAAATTTACCAGTTCAATTGTTAAATGATAACCAGAGTTCACATAAATTAGCATGTAATCCTTTGTATCATAAAAGAACCAAACATATCGATATCAGACATCATTTTGTTAGAGAGTGTGTAGCTAATGAACAAGTTAAGATATCTTATGTACCTACCGCTGATATGCCAGCAGACATTCTAACTAAGAGTTTATGTCATGTAAAGCATTATAAATTTATGAAGATGTTAGGGTTGTCAGAAGTTGTTAATTAAAAGGTATTTTTTAAAATTTTGTAAAACCAGGTGTACCTATATTTTATCTGTATCAAAATAAGACTGCACAAGCGCCACCTACCGTTGTATGTATAACATTATTCAATTGAAATAAACGTTACTTTTTCTGAGCATCATCCACGAGTTTAAATAGTATCCAGGTACCGAAATTTGTCGGATTCGGATCGGATGCAGTGCGTTACCGCCTTCCCTTTCTAATATCAGAAGATAGTGTTAATTGTTTTTGTAATATGTTAATGCTAATTGTGTATTAGTTTTTCACAGAATTGAAAACCTGTATAAGGTTTTCACAGAGCTCTTCCTATTTTATTTTGGTACAATTTCGTCTTTAGTACCAATCCAACTTTAGATACTCTTATTATATTCTTTTCCAGGAAACAACAAAGTTTCACTTTGGTAGGTACGTTGCGTTATTGTTGTAACAGAAATATCGAAACCCTTTCTCCATAGGGGTTCAAGATTAAATTAGTAAAAATTAGGAGCTAAATATTGTGTTCTTTAACTTTTTCTAGCTACCAATGTTTAACTAAAGATTGTTTTCTTCATCATACTTTATCTTTGTTATGTTGACAACAATACCAACATTTGCGACTTCAGTTGCAGTAATACTTTCTGTTCACCAAAACTGTTTCAAAAAAATGAAATTCCAAACAAGTCGTCTGAATAGAATTCAAATCGCTGTCTGGTTTGTTACACGGACACTTTCTAATAAACTACATACGTAATTAAATGTATTGCCAGAAACATATACCCTCTACTTTGCTACGTCGTAGCAATCGTAGGCGTGTCGTAGCAATCCGTAGCATCAATAGACACCGTACTTTATCACAAAACTTTCTTAATATGAAGGTACAATCAACCGCAACGCTTTGAGCTGTCCTGGCTTAGTACAAAGTTACAATAGAATAAGAGATCAGCTTAAACTGGTTTCGTATACAGACGTGAAGGCTTCAGTACGTGTCAATGACAGACTTTGCCATCCTTTTATAATTGTACATGTTTGTTCATACCCGGCCATTAAGTATACCTACCCCCCGTTGCACGAATATTGTACAAGAATAGTCATAAAGCGACATGTCGTGCGTTTAATGGCTCGACTAAGGGCATAATATACGCCGGTTTATTGTCATACCCGCTAATAAGGCTGTATTTGTTATTATGCAACATTACAACAATGCTTAAGCATGAAGTATGGCGGCGAAATGAGGTATTTGCGTTGGTGGCTTATGTTTACCCCGCTGTTAGGCAAGCAATTCTTTTCTTTCAAGTAATTCTGTTGCCTCCCGTGGCTTAGATCATGACGTGTAATCTGCTTAATCAGAATTATGCAGAGTTTACACTATTTTGAGGTTGATCTTTCCTGTTAGTTATAAAAAATATGTAAATCGATAGTCTAACATAGTCCAAAATATATAGTTTAAACGCCAAAAGAAGGACCAAGAACACCTACACGAATGAACGTAACTAACCAGCCACAAAAGAAGCAAAAATAGCTGCAACATCGCTCGTAGACGAGGCGCTGGCAGGGCTTTTAAGAGACAAAGTCTTTAGATTAACAGAAAGCCAAGAAAATCTTCGTCAGATTGGCCTTTGTATGTCATTTTGAGTCAAGCCGCACCCGATGAAAATAAACAACCCTGCAAGTTAAGTGACCTTTTTGGAAATTCGAAAGTGCCTGACCAAAGGGCTTCTATCTGAAACTTCAGATGTACAAAATTATTCTCGGAGTTATCTCAACAATCCGCACCTACCTACAGCTATCAACTTCTCTTCATGAATATGCTTGCTCAGAAACCCTGCCACTAGCTACTTCTATATCCTAAGAAAATAAATCGAAAAAAATGACCTCTTAATGCGCCCGGAAAACAAGTTTTACTCTAGTTAGCCATAATAGAACGTACCTACGACTAAAAAGTACTAAATATAATATCGCTTGTCAATACATATCCAATGAGCCCAAATGCTACCTTGTCTGGTTTAGGAGTTGCTGTGGCCACCTTCCGGCTCCATCATGACATCAGCTCCATCGTACCGTATTATTTCAATATTTCCAAAGTAACTTAAGTATGCCAAATAACATTAAAAAAAAAACAAAACAAAGCTTAATCGGATGCCAGGAAGTGCTTGAAAATCAATTACTAGTTGTCGGACACAATAACGAAAGCAAGGTAAGGCTTGTACAAAAGAAAGAAAAAGTACCTGTGCGCCGCGGGCTTGCAGGCGTACCCTCCTAACTACCTACTAGAGTAGTGGCGTAGTCCATTAAATCGATTACTCGCTTGATCTGGCCCATCGCACCAGAATTCAAACGACAACCTTGCATGTTTATGTCGCATTTTCCTGGCGAAATTTTCTCTAAGTTAAAGAAGGTTTTTACAAAATTAAAAAGTACCTTGCGGATTTCTGGATTAAATTCAGACACCCATAGATCTAGTGGATTTGAACACGTGAATATTACAAAAAACTATGATTCGTAAACATGCACTAAGAACTTAGGACCTACATCGACGATTACATACATTAGTTACAAAGAAAAAAAAGTCACGACTCTTAACTCAGTACGAATATTACTATTTATATATATAGACTAGCTTCTGCCAGTAGCTTCACCTGCGTGTAAAGAATATTACTATTTATAAATATACTAGCTTCTGCCAGTAGCTCCACCTGCGCGTAAATAAATATTTTGATCTTTGTAATGTTACACTAGCTAGAATGCCAAAAATGTGGACATTTCATGTTGAGCATGGCTTCAAGCCTGCAACAAAAAGGAAATCTATTAAATTTTGTTCCAAATGAACTAAAGCGTACACGACTGAGTAAAGCTTTCTAGTTTTGACAAATACAGCGAAAGCGCGTAGATAACTACCCTCAAAGGTCACACTCTCACCGTGGAACCCAATTCTATTTCTGTCCCTACTTATAGAAAGTATAAAAGTACACAATGTCTTTGAATAGGGTCTCTACGGTACATGTGGCTTGTCGGAGCTTTATTAGCTATTTACTTATCTATGATGTTCACACTGCCGTCCTCAAGCTAGAGTGCCGCTATCTAACAATTGGCCGATTTTAGCTTTTTTATTCCGGTTAAAATGGAAGCTGACCCGACATAGTTGGGTAAGTAAAACATTCTATATCGATCTGTATAAGCAGATTTTTTTTACTATCAATAGATACCGGATAAACAATAAAAACAACCCAAATTGCTGTTTACAAACCTATTTTTGATAAGATTAAGTCATTGATTTAAACTAACAATGTGCCTGTTCTAAAGTGCGCAATTAGAGCTATTTTTGACACTGGAAGCTCCTGCATATGATTTATTAGCTGCCACCCGCGTGGTATTAGTACTTCTCCCAATACCTTTTTTTTTTACTATTTTTTGGCTCGCGCTTGACCACTATCTCACCTGATGGTAAGCGACGATGTGGTCGACGGTGTAACACGCTTGCCTAGAAGAAACCTATTCACTCATGACTTAAAAACCCCGAGGTTGTAGCTATCGCGAAACACAGACTCCGACCTGACAAAATAATAGCCTGTGTGTTATTCTGATGTATAAGCTGTATTTCTATAAAGTTCATCAAAATCCAATCAGTAGTTTTTGCGTGAAAGAGTAAAAAACATCCATCCATTGATTTTCTTAAAGTTTCCCGTTTATAAAACTAGTAGGACTTTGGAAAAAAAAGCATCGGTTGTATTTTTATTTTGCGTGTTTTGTTTGCCGTTTAAACCACAAAATCTCTATTTTTTAAGATAGTTGCTCTATAGCTTGATGACGGCAGCAGAGCAGACCTTCTGTTTCATGAAACCCGAGCGCCGGTGTTTCGGGATCCCTTGCCAAGGATGTTGAGATAAATTGACGGCGAAATTAACGTTCCTTATTTTGGTGCGTGTTAGTTTTAGAGATGGTTAGCTGTCAAATGGAATGAATGTATGAGTGAATGAGTGAATGTTATTAAAGAACAAGATATTATAATAATCTAAAGAATGAAACTGATGGTAGGGTGAAAGTTGAATTAATCTAAAATCTTTATCTGTGTGCACAAGTATAATATTGATCAGTTTGTAAAAATCTCTCTCTCTAAGTGATGTTCAAGAATTTTCTAAAATTTTCGTTTTGCCTCATTTTTCTTCAGTGAAACAACGTTTAAACTTGTTATTTTGCCTCAAAATCTACGTCTCTTACACTTTTTATTATCTTTTCTCTTGAGCTTTCCTGCAGTAGAAAAATAAACATCCTTTTTATTTTGGCGCCCAGCGTGGGAAAAAACTGTTGAATCGAATACATAATATATTTCTGCTTTTACTGGATTTATCATTTAGCGATAGCTTTGAGAAACTTTTTGACATCTTATGTCCTTCAATCTTCATTCAATTGGGTATTTTCCTATTCTTTTATTAATTCTGACGCCCGACATGGGACTATGTTAACACCTAACGACAACGTTAAAACTTGTGATTTAACCTCATTTCCAACGTTTATTTTAGCACTCAAGAATAATATTCTTGAGTGTTTTCTTGCTTATGAGTAATTAACATCTTTTATACATTAGCACCCAGCATGAGATGATTTTAATAATAACAATAATCCATTTACTATTTTTACATCAAACAGGATCTAATAATCCTTGTTTTTTATTTTATATTTTAAATACATATTTTATTAATCAATTATTTATTAATAACATACATTTTTTTATTAAAATTAACTTATGTATAGACTATCTCGATGTACTTCATCATCATCATCGTTTTTTGTTTTTCCTGGGTGAAAAATCCTCATTGGATGTCCTCCGCCCTGGGGGGGCGGAGGGGTCTGTCAGACTCGTACTGACTAAAAACCACCCCAGTGTTCCATCTCACACCTACACCGGGGGTCGCGGGAACTACGATACTTCCGCAACCCCCGGCTAGTGCCGGCCCGCCTCTGCGGGCCACGATCTCGGGTTGGGGGAGAAGTGAGGTGTTGGACTCCCCCGCGCCGTCTAAGAGGGGCGCGCATGGAACACTACGCGCCATCACCTCGGGTCCTGATGTGTTGGGGGCGACGGACGTCCCCAAGTCCGTCACCTCTGAACCCATTTAGGGGGGCTGGAAGAGGGCGTTGTGCGCCCTCTGCCGACGCCCGGCGCGTCTGCTGCGGATTGGGTTAGCGGATGAAATCTCCCTCTCCCTCTCCGCAGCCTCCTTCTGCGAGACGACTGTTTCGCAGAAGGATACCACCGCGTCCCAGGACTCCTCGCTGCCGACCATAGACTCGACTACGGCCGTAGCGACAGGTCACTGCCTACTTCAGAGATGAGGGCACGGCGTGGCTCCTCACAAGCGGCACACTCTGCCAGCGTATGCCGCGCCGTGTCCTCCTGGCAGTCGACGCAGTGGTGGACCGGGCGTCCGACTCCCTGTTTATGCGACACAGGTACTTCCCGAAGCAACCATGCCCCGAGAGCACCTGCGTCACCCGAAACGACAGGGAGCCGTGCCTCCTCCCGAGCCAGCGCTCGAGCACTGGCCGGACGGCCTCGATGGTAATGAGGCCGGCGGTAGGGCGTGAAAGCCTGTCCCGCCATTCCGCCACCAGGACCTCACGAAGCTGAGACCGACGCAGCTCCATATGTCGCTGCATCGGCCCTTCGCCCCGCGCCCGCGCTTCCTCACGCCACCGGTACAGTGACACGAGTACCTTCGCCTCCAGGTCCCAGGGTGGGGATCCGGCCAGTACACAAGCCGCCTCGTAGGAGATCGTGCGATACCCCCTGATGACTCTGACGGCCATCGCTCTCTGCGGCTTTCGCAGAACAGCGATGCTGCCGGCCGTCAGGTCAGTCGCCCAGATCGGGGCCCCATACAGGGCTATCGATCGCACGATCCCCAAGTAGAGCCGCCTACAGGCGGCGCTCGGGCCCCCCAGATTGGGAAGCAGCGTTGACAGCGCCCCAGCCGCGCCCAACAACTTGGGCGCCAGCCGCCGAATGTGGGGGCCGAAATCCCACCGGCTGTCGAGCACCAATCCTAGGTACTTCATGGTAGACTCGACAGCGATTCGAGCCCCCCCGACCACGATGTGGGCATCGGGTGGTGGCGCCCGCCGGGGGCCATGAAAGACCATGGCCTCCGACTTGTTGAGGGCCACCTCCAGGCCAAGGCGACGTATGCGGCTCACCACCTGTGAGACCGCAGCCGTCGCTAACAACGCTGCTTCCCTGTACGAACTCCCCCGGGCAGTGACCAGCATATCGTCCGCGTAACACGTCAGGTCCACGCCCGGTTGGAGTTCGCCCCTCAGCACCCAGTCGTACCCGATGTTCCACAGAGGCGGGCCCAAGACCGAGCCCTGTGGAACACCGCACGACATGCGGTGCTGGTTTGCGACGCCATCACGTCCCACGTAGGTGACATACCTCTCCGCCAAATAAGCCCCGACGATGCGGCGGAGGTAGGGAGGCACTCGGTGATATCGCAGTGCCTCGCGAACACAACTCCAGGGAAGGGTGTTGAAGGCGTTGGAAATGTCCAAGGACACCGCCAACATCACCCCACCCCGGGACACCGCTTCCTCCGCCAGGACTCTCACCTGCGATATTGCGTGGATGGTGGAGCGCCAATGCCGAAAGCCGAACTGGCTTTCGTCCAGGTCCGGCACCTCTCTTTACAAGTGGCTGACGAGGCGGGCAGCGAGTATCCGTTCGAACAGCTTACCCACCTCGTCTAGCAGCACTATGGGCCGGTACGCGGACGGTGTGTCCTCAGGGCGCCCCGCCTTCCTGAGCAGGACCAGACGACCAGATTTCCACAAAGTGGGAAACTGGCCCCGCTCAAGGCACGCTGTGAAGAGTCCTCTCAGCCAGGGCTCTAGCTCCTTCAGAGCGAGGGCTAATACGTAGCCGTGGATCCCGTCGGGCCCCGGTTCCACGTTCTTGGCCCGGAGCCGCATCACGGCCGCCCTCATCTCTGCCTGTGTCACCTCTGGGACGCTGATGGCGTCATCCTCTGTAGACATCATCATCATCCTGCCCTTATCCCATGTTACTTGGGGTCGGCGCAACACGTTTTCTTCTTCCATACCGTTCTGTCCCCTGCCACGCTATTACTGACTCCCTTTTCCTTCATATCACTCCTCACACAGTCTATCCATCTTTTTTTGGCCTTCCTCTTCCTCTCCATCCATCCACATTTATATTCAAAACTCTTTTAGTAACATGCGTTTCATCCCTCCTCATCACATGACCATACCAGGACAAACGGTTTCCCTTCAACTTTTCTGTCACTGGCGCCACTTTCAAACTACCTCTCATATACTCATTTCTCAATTTATCCAATCTCGTCACGCCGCACATCCATCTCAACATTCTCATCTCTGCTACATGCAATCTCCTTTCATCCATCTTTTTCACAGCCCAACATTCTGATCCATACAGTATGACAGGTCTAATCACGGACTTGTATATTTTATAAGTTTTTAAACTGTCATGGTCACTAACACTAATATTAACATTATAAGCGCGATATTTACATAGCTCAACATCTCTTGGAATCAGGATTAAACCACTGGATTGAGTTACATAACCCTCAGGTCATTTCGACAGAACGCCACTATATCCCTAGACTGGTGAGGGAAGCTATCGAAATTACCAAATATAAAAATTTCAACCGGGAGGATGGGTTTCAACTGTCGAGAGCTTGGAATCCAGTGGTCCAGCTGTGTAAACCCCGAAAAAGTGCCGTAAAAAGTTCGCGAGCGGACACAGTGAGTTTCGTGTGTCGGGAACAGAATCGAGTTGTGAGTGACAATGGTAGCGGTACCGAGTGCAAAAAACGAACAAGAAAGAGGGTAGACCGTTTTGTCTCCTCATAAACACCCACCCGCAATGACTTCAGTTTATCCGTGATCATGGTGCTTGCAACAGCACCGAAATATCGGAAACTCGCTACAAACAGTAAACATGGTAAATATCCCGCTTATAATGTTAATATTAGTGTTGTATATTTTACCCTTTATTTTGAGGGGCATCCGTGGATCGCAAGTTGTTCCAGTGACCTGTCGCCATTTCATCCATCCTGAGTTGATCCGGTGCGTTATGTCTCGGTCTATTTCGCCATCTCCTTGAACAAGCGACCCTAGGTACCGGAAGTCGGAGCAGATTGGTATTGGCGCTCCAGCGAGAGTTATGGGCATGGAACTGGAGAGACCACCAAAATCGCAAAACAAATATTCCGTTTTGTTTCTGCTCAATTTCAGGCCAACACTCTCCAGTCTGCGTCACCATACCTCCAATCTGCTCTGGACCTCTAAGCCACTCTCGGCAACCAGCACAATGTCATCGGCAAACAGCATACACCAGGGTGCCTCTTCTTGTATATCCAACGTCAGAGCGTCCATTATCAACAGGAAGAGGTAGGGACTGAGGGCCGACCCTTGGTGCAAGCCGACCGCCACACTGAATCTGCCAGTATTGCCCAATGTAGACCTAACTTCGGTACTGCATCGACTGTACATCGCTCGGATCAACTCTACGTACTTAAAATACAAAATATTTTTGAATCATGTATTTGGATTATAAAATACAAAATAAAGTATTTTAGCATTTTTTATTTAAAATTTACACGAAACTTTACAATTTGACGTACAGTGCAGGTGCAGTGTTGCCAACTTTAAATTGACATATTTAGCGGTCGCCATTTTGCTTAAGAAAGCTATCGAACGCTATTTTCTGCAGAACGCACCCATCAATAAGATCGCTAAATGTATTTATGTTCAAATGTATTTTGAAGCCATAAGTATTTGAAATCTATAAACCACCGTAGCGTCAGGTATTTGCAATACGTACCATATTTTTTTTTAGTATTTTGTTATTGAATTACAAATACCAAATATGTATTTGTATTTCAATTACGTATTTTAATTACAAGTAATTCAGATACTGCTCAACCCTGACTGAAAGCCAACATAGTTGGGAAAAGTCTAGGTACAGATTGATTGATTCTTTAATCTGAAACGGGATAAAATGAGCACTTTTTTATTTACAAACATTTTACTGTATTGGAAATTATAAATCAAACAGTAACGTAGATAATCTTGTTATAGTCACTAGGTAAAGCCAAACAATATTTCACCGCATTATAGTCGACAATAAATCCCACTATTTTCCACGCGAACCTATATAAAATTTGACTTTTATGGGTCAGTGTGAGCCCTTAAATGTCTTCTTTGTATGTAACAAAGGCTACGTCACTGTTGTTTAGGGGTGTGACGTCATTGGAGTGGGAGATTTATTATAATTTATGTTTTTAGTAATAGATAGACCTGATAATAGCCTGATAAGAGGTGTTAAACTTCCTGTTGCAAAATTTTAAATTACAAAACAACCGAGATACATATCAAGGACTCCATGTAATTTACGAAATAGAAAGCTTGCCAACACCGAATCTGATTCAGCTATACATTGCGGCAATATGAAGATTTTCGTTATGCTAGCAAAAATAAAACAAAGATAAAATAATAATGCGAAAGCCAATCGCTTGTTTTTTCTCGGTATCACAGATAATCCGTTTAGTTAATGACTCGTTTGACACTCGATTCAATGGCACCCGATTATTCATGTAAAGCGTAATCGATGGTCTCGGATCCGAAAGATGGCAGCACAACACTAAAGCTACCATTGATTAATTAAGCGATACGTCAAGCCCGCACCGTAATAAAGTTGCTGTGAAATAAATTGCCGGGAAATATATTTTTTACCGTCAAGCTAAGAAAATCTGGTTAAAAATGCAGGCATTCGGTAATCCGATTTATGTTGTAACATCACTCGTGTTGGCAATCCGATCACGGCAGCGGCCAGCATACAGGTAGCGGGATTGACAAATTTTACACATCTTTTTTTAAATAAGTTTTCGGGATCACATTAGTTTTAATCTGGAAGGCTCCTGCAGTATTTTCGAAGTTCAGTAACTTTTCTGTTATGCTACAAAGGGCAAAAAGAAAATCAGTTTATTGGATTTGGATTGAATATATTTTACTGTAGACCAGACAAAGAAAACGTTTTCTCTAAAGCTTATTACATGGGGTAGTACAAAGAATTATTTATGAATTCGAAACGGAACAAATATTATTTTTGATTAATTCTGATTTTTGGTCTTGCTAAGAATTTATTTGACCCCGAATTGCTCTTTTTTTTAAACGAAAACTTCTCTTATTAATAAACGTACTTGAGAAATAGAAAAGATTCTTGTAACTCTTAATGAAATTACGGTAAGTACTTGTCTAAGAGCAAACATTTGTTAATCTGCATGTCATTTGATTATCATTTTATATATCAAAAGCATTCTAGAAATTGTGTTAAAACGTGGCTGCCAAGAAGAGGCAAATAATTTGCTTTCCAAGTAATGGTCGTCTTTGATCGAAAAATAATGGCATTAGCGAAGACTTTCTATGTATTTAGAGTAAATTATCACTTGAGTCTGCCTTGAGTAATAAAACCTTAACTCCGGCTTCAAATTATACAAGTAATAGAAAATATTCCTTGAAATATTTTGTCGGCAAGCCTGACGTAAATCGAGTTTATGAGTCGCGGCGAGGACTTGATCACATTTGAGCGCTTACCCAGTTGACTCATAAGAGGTTTATGAGAAATATGATGAAGAAGAATTTTTTTGAAGTAACAAGTTTTCTTTTTGGGAAAATTAAATTTTGTTGAAGTAAGTACTTAAGGTTGCAAAGTTTTAACTCAGTAATTTGTTAGCAAAATTGAAACCTAATATAAAGTTACATCTACGAGTAGTAGAAAATTTAAAGATAAGTAACTCACAATGACACATTAACTACAATTCAAAACTACCAGCCACGCATAGGTAAGTTCCTATAATTATAATAATAGATAAGTACTGATGACAACTCTATAAACGTACAAATATACACACATGCGTGTCCCCAAAATGTGGGTTGATCAAGATAACGCACAAATGGAAATTATTGATCAATTAGAAGATGGTAAGGCTTGTTCAAACAATGCTTAAGAATTGCTTTAAAAGGTGTGTAAAAGATATAAAGGAACAAGTCTATCGGGGTTGCTGGTAGTATAAAGGGTATTTCCTAAAGTTTTCTTGATTACCTAACTATACTCCAGCCATTTTGAAGATTCTAATGTTCACTAACAAAGTAAAAAAAACATTTTATTTAAGGATACTATCTACTCAACAACAAAAATAAAACGAATTCGATATAGAATGTTGCATCTATTGTAGATCGATTTAACTGAGTTAGTACAGATGAAAGTCATGGCACTAGAAGATTAGATTCGAATGGCCCTGCTGTCAGCTGATTGAGCTGTCAGTACTTTGTTAGTAAATATTTTACGTTCACCTTGGCCAGAGTATAGTATTTTCTGTAAGGGCTTATTTAGGACTAAGAGATTTGTGTTTCTTGGATTTGCATGACTTAGAATTAATTTTAAGCTTCCTTCATAAGTGTTTCCTAACGCTTTAAATATAATAAAATAAATATGTTTTTATTCACTTGATTTCCTAAAGCTGGTTCAGTAAATCTGGCTCGTCAAAAATAGTGTAATCCAACGTTGAAGATAATAAATGAAAAAATACTAATGACTTAAGGCTCATTAAACAGTAGTCATCGCAACCTGTTTTTAAGCCTTAGCTGAATGTAATATACATACCCGATTGTTCCAAGAAGTTTGTATGTTCGAGTTGTACCAACGAAAACTTTGTAGCTGGTTGAAACCTTATTCACTTCAAGAAAAACTGCAGTCAAATCAATATTCCATATTCTGATATGAATGAAGCTTGGCCGTGCTTGGCCGAGCAGTGGTCAGTAGTAAAACGCCAGACATCGCTTTGCTCAGATATCCCGTTTCGTTAGACTTTGTTAGTTTTTAAATGCTTCCGACGGCGCTGCCAGATTGTAACGCGGTTTCCGAACGCAACGTGACCATGCTTAATTTACTGTCAAACTCACTGTTCAAATTTAAAGATAAAATCCTGTTCCGTAGACGTCATATTTATTGCAAATGAAATTTGGCTAAATTGGCAAGGAAATGGATTTTTTCATTCTATTTCATGACATTGTGAGAATAGGTTAACGTTACGCAAATATTCCGATATTTTTTTTAAGCTTTTCTATAATGAAATAGTATTTATTTATTATATACTTTATTGTACACCAAGATAAAAACGTTACATATGGAAACCTTAAAATAACAATAAACGTACAATAGGCGGCCTTATCGTGTTCTGCGATCTCTTCCAGGCAACCCAGAATGGAAAAAGATAGCCTAGACACGACATAGGGTTGCACTTGGTGCAATTTTAAAATTTAATAATATGGTACAAACATATAAAATACTAAAATAGTTACATAAATACATACATACATTTATACAGGCAAGAAAACAATACAGCTCCAACAAGAACAAGATCACTGTGACAGGTATGAGCTCGACTTATATTTTGAGAAAGTTCCATGAAATAGGCTAAAAACACACTTTCTGAAAATGTATTTGCATCTTTGCTTGTTTTCCAAAAGATAAAATTTTGATACGCTTGTAAGTATCTATCGGTCGATTTTTCGCTGCCTCTGAGACTTCTGTCGGTGTCGAATTAATAAATCCATCATTGCTTGACGACATTTGCAAATAAAAACAATACAGTGAAAAGAAAAAGCGCGCGGAATAGTTTTTACTTGTTCACAAATTAGCGATGCGCGCGCATCAGTGCGACGCTATTACATTTTTCTACAAATAACAGTGCTTTTCTGGTACAATTTTAATGTATATGCAATCACAAATGTGAACATATTATGGTCTTAATTTAAAGATAATATATTCAGCTCCAGATTGGCATCAGAAAAATTGTATGACATCATACAAAATTTTTGCACAAATACGTTTTGCCCATCACAATAAACGCAAAAATATTAAAAAAGTAGGGTCCGAATAGGTCCCAGTTTAGGTAAATTTACAGCATTTTTTAATCTTCAAAATTATAAGAAATTGCTGTATATATAGTCCTTTACAGGTTCAGCTAATTATTTTTTACCTAAATTATTATATTTTTAATTATTAGCTAAAATAAAAACACTTGCCGACTTCTTCATACATTTAGCATTCGAGGCTCATCATTCCGCGCTCAGAAGCGCTCGTGGAAGGACGGGCGTATCGCTTTCTCGCAGAAAATAAATACGATAATAGTAATAGAAAAGATTGTAGTGTGCATGCGTGTGAGTACCGTCGTCGTCGTTTGTAAGTCTTGATCGAAAGGAGTTGATATTTTATCGGGCCGAAATAAAAGTATGTTTGAGTTTCCTATTATTATCAGAATGTGATTTAGAAGTTATGTTGGGTAAGATCGGGATTCGGATAGGTGGTGTTAAGCGGTTGTTAACAAGGTTGAGAAATGGATGGGTGGGGCAGCTCTTAGTAAGGTTAGGATTTGGATGGGTCACCGTCCGCGTACCGGCCCATAGTGCTGTTAGACGAGGTGGGTAAGCTGTTCGAACGGATACTCGCTGCCCGCCTCGTCAGCCACTTGTACAGAGAGGTGCCGGACCTGGACGAAAGCCAGTTCGGCTTTCGGCATGGGCGCTCCACCATCCACGCAATATCGCAGGTGAGAGTCCTGGCGGAGGAAGCGGTGTCCCGGGGTGGGGTTATGTTGGCGGTGTCCTTGGACATTTCCAACGCCTTCAACACCCTTCCCTGGAGTTGTGTTCGCGAAGCACTGCGATATCACCGAGTGCCTCCCTACCTCCGCCGCATTGTCGGGGCTTATTTGGCGGAGAGGTGTGTCACCTACGTGGGACGTGATGGCGTCGCAAACCAGCACCGCATGTCGTGCGGTGTTCCACAGGGCTCGGTCTTGGGCCCGCCTCTGTGGAACATCGGGTACGACTGGGTGCTGAGAGGCGAACTCCAACCGGGCGTGGACCTGACGTGTTACGCGGACGATACGCTGGTCACTGCCCGGGGGAGTTCGTACAGGGAAGCAGCGTTGTTAGCGACGGCTGCGGTCTCACAGGTGGTGAGCCGCATACGGCGCCTTGGCCTGGAGGTGGCCCTCAACAAGTCGGAGGCCATGGTCTTTCATGGCCCCCGGCGGGCGCCACCACCCGATGCCCACATCGTGGTCGGGGGGGCTCGAATCGCTGTCGAGTCTACCATGAAGTACCTAGGATTGGTGCTCGACAGCCGTTGGGATTTCGGCCCCCACTTTCGGCGGCTGGCGCCCAAGTTGTTGGGCGCGGCTGGGGCGCTGTCAACGCTGCTTCCCAATCTGGGGGGCCCGAGGGCCGCCTGTAGGCGGCTCTACATGGGGATCGTGCGATCGATGGCCCTGTATGGGGCCCCGATCTGGGCGACTGACCTGACGGCCGGCAGCATCGCTGTTCTGCGAAAGCCGCAGAGAGCGATGGCCGTCAGAGTCATCAGGGGGTATCACATGATCTCCTACGAGGCGGCTTGTGTACTGGCCGGATCCCCACCCTGGGACCTGGAGGCGAAGGTACTCGCGTCACTGTACCGGTGGCGCGAGGAAGCACGGGCGCGGGGCGAAGGGCCGATGCAGCGACATATGGAGCTGCGTCGGTCTCAGCTTCGTGAGGTCCTGGTGGCGGAATGGCGGGACAGGCTTTAACGCCCTACCGCCGGCCTCATTACCATCGAGGCCGTCCGGCCAGTGCTCGAGCGCTGGCTCGGGAGGAGGCACGGCTCCCTGTCGTTTCGGGTGACGCAGGTGCTCTCGGGGCATGGTTGCTTCGGGAAGTACCTGTGTCGCATAAACAGGGAGCCGGACGCCCGGTGTCACCACTGCGTCGACTGCCGGGAGGACACGGCGCGGCATATGCTGGCAGAGTGTGCCGCTTGGGAGGAGCCACGCCGTGCCCTCATCTCTGAAGTAGGCAGTGACCTGTCGCTACGGCCGTAGTCGAGTCTATGGTCGGCAGCGAGGAGTCCTCGGACGCGGTGGTATCCTTCTGCGAAACAGTCGTCTCGCAGAAGGAGGCTGCGGAGAGGGAGAGGGAGATTTCATCCGCTAACCCAATCCGCAGCAGACGCGCCGGGCGTCGGCAGAGGGCGCACAACGCCCTCTTCCAGCCCCCCTAAATGGGTCCAGAGGTGACGGACTTGGGGACGTCCGTCGCCCCCAACACATCAGGAACCGAGGTGGTGGCGCGTAGTGTTCCACGCGCGCCCCTCTTAGACGTCGCGGGGAAGTCCAACACCTCACTCCTCCCCCAACCCGAGATCGTGGCCCGCAGAGGCGGGCCGGCACTAGCCGGGGGTTGCGGAAGTATCGTAGTTCCCGCGACCCCCGGTGTAGGGGTGAGATGGAACACCGGGGTGGTTTTTAGTCAGTACGAGTCTTGCAGACCCCTCCGCCCTGGGGGGGCGTCATCCAATGAGGATTTTCCACCCCGAAAAAAAAAAAAAAAAAAAGGATTTGGATGGGTAAGGTTAAGCTATCGGCGGTGAAGGTTAGAAGTGGATGGGTGGAAGAAGATTTAAGATTTTAACCGGTTTTTATGTTTGTATGTATGACGAATACGGGGCCAAAACCAAAACCCAAGATGGCGCCGACAAAAATTTGGCCGCTTTTCGACATGGGTGTCGTTTTCATGGTTTTTGGGGTCGCTTACATCTAATATGGGGTCAAAACCAAAATACAAGATGGCGTCGACGAAAATTTTACATGTTTTCGTCATAGGTGTCATTGTCATGGTTTTTGGGGTAGCTTATATCGAATATGGGGTCAAAACTAAAATACAAGATGGCGCCGGCGAAAATTTTGCCGCTTTTCGACATGGGTGTCATTTTTATGGTTTTTGGGGTCGCTTATATCTAATATGAGGTCAAAACCAAAATACAAGATGGCGCCGACGAAAATTTGACATCTTTTCGTCATGGGTGTCATTGTCATCAAAATACAAGATGGCGCCGACGAAAATTTGGCCGCTTTTCGACATGGGTGTCATTGTCATGGTTTTTGGGGTGGCTTATATCGAATATGGGGTCAAAACCAAAATACAAGATGGCGCCGACGAAAATATATAAATATGACATATTTTCGTCATGGGTGTCATTTTCATGGATTTTGGGTAGTATGTCATTAGCTGCTGTTCGTTATGTAAAAATTTTAGATAATAATATTTTATATGTTCCATGTAGTGCAAATTAAAAATTCAAGTCATTTTTAATCCTTGTGACCAAAAATACCTAACATTTTTACAACAAAGTCAAAACTAATTTTCTTTTCGAAAGTCGGTGTCGGTACCTATTGTTTTTTGGGTTTTGGACACAGAAAAGTTATAAATTTTCTCTTTTTAGTTTTTGTTGGTACCTCATAGTGGGTATACTAAATACATCTGTTTACCCCCTAAAACCATATAAGCGTGTTACGCAACGGTGTAACATAAGGATCGCTGATATTACGATTCGGCATAACACACGGACTGTGGACAACGTGACACCAATATTGCACATCGCAACGACTTACACGTGCTGCCTGCGCAGCATTTCGTAACCGTGGGACTGAACATCGACAACGCCTTCCACGATTCCACGTTTTCGTTCATTCTTGGTACATACATCGACCAATTATCACCTACATAATTTGAAACTTATAAATTGTAATTTCTTGATATTTAATAAATTAGTCTAAAGTAAATTGGTTTTTTTGCATCCACCGGCTCCAGCTTACATATTTGGCGCAGTCGGTAGGATACTCGCGGGCCGGTTCGCGAGAGTAAATTCATAGGATCGACCTTAGGATCGCGACTCGCGAGTCACCCGGGTGACTATTAAGCACCGTACGAGTATCCGGATCTTCAGAAGCTGTCGGCGGGAGGAGTATCCAGACATCGATACCGCAGAGGCACCAATTATGTTTATGTTAGTACTTTAGAATAGTTCTTGAGTTTCTCATCCTTATCCTTAAGTGTTAACCATAAAAGTAAAAAAAAAGAAATCCAAGATTTTCCATCCCAGGCAATCGAGGACCCGTAGGTTAGACAGATCACCCAGATCATTATTAGTAGATTCATTTAGGCAGTTAGGAAATAAAGAGATAACCATAGAAATGTCGGGTATGGACGAAATTTACAAGGCCTTACGGATAGTCCCCGAATTTGACGGGAACCCTAATGTCCTCACTAGATTCATCAAACTGTGTGACCAGTTAGTGCAAGCCTACGTATCAGCTGAACCAGGGCGCGAATTACCAAATTTGGCTCTTTTAAACGGGATTCTTAACAAGGTCACTGGACCTGCAGCCCGGTTAATTAATACCAACGGCGTACCTGAAACTTGGCAAGGCATACGTAGTTTTTTAGTTATCAATTTCTCTGACCAACGCGATGAGACCTCGCTTTATAACGACATGGCTCTATTAACTCAAGGCTCTTCCACACCACAGGATTTTTACGAAAAGTGCCAGTTGCCACTATAATGACCTATGTGTCGCTACATGAAACCGTTCAAAGTACAATCGATTCGAAACGTTCCCTTTATAAAAAGTTGACTTTGCAATCTTACTTACGGGGCCTTCGTGACCCCTTAGGTTCACGCATTAGGTGCATGCGACTGGACACGATCGAAAAGGCTCTTGAGTTTGTTCATGAAGAAATGAACACTCTCTACTTACAACAGCGAAACGAGCATATACCGGCTAAAAGGCCACAGCCTCAGGCACAGACGGATCAGAACAAATCATTCAATCCTATTATGCCGCACATTCATAGGCCATATAGTTTTAATATGCCCGGTCCTTCTCGACCAAATATAGCTATGCCACATCCACCGCAACGTCTGCCGCAAATGTGGAGACCAGGCTTTAACCAACCACAGCAATTCTAGCAGCAAGGTCCATCGCGTACGCAACAGATATTCGGGGCACGTCCTTCTAACTACAATCCACAAAATAATTCATCTAGTAATAATCAATTTAAAGGGCATAAAACAAATGATACACCAAAACCAATGAGCGGTGTATCATTGTATCATTTCGTACCGAGACCAATGCCATTCCGGGGTAACGATTGGTTTAGGCAAGGGAACCCACCACCTTCTAATTATTTTAGGACAAGAGAAATGAATTTCAACAAATGCTTTGAATATCCGTATATGTGTTTGAACCTTATTGGGATAATAACTTCGACGGTTATCTATATAACTCCTTGGAACAGCCTGACTATTCTTAATATGATGCTTTGGGTGCATATACGCACCAGCCATTAGGCACGTCCCCAGAGGTAAGTCAGGTGACACCTGAAGGGAAATCTATCGAGGAGTCAGCGTCTTCTAACCAGGAAATTTTTCAGGGGAGTCGGACTACAAACGAATCAAAATAGAAGTCAATCTGCAAACTCAGCGTTTTCTACCCTATATAGTAATTTCAGACCCACCATTAAAATTATTAATCGACACAGGAGCAAACCAATCATTTAGTAGCCCTGAAGCTGTGCAGAGGTTTTACTCACATTTACCATGGAACTACGACCCCTTTGAGGTAAAGAATGTGCATGCAACCAGCCGTAATGATTACTCCATTAACTTACCTTGTTTTCAGGCGATAAACGACAACAATGTTTTAACATTCTACATTTATAGGTTTCACGATTATTTTGACGGCCTTATCGGTTTAGATTTGTTAAATAAATGGGAGTCAAATATCGATCTTAAAAATAATAAACTAATGACAAAAGCTGCAGTTAACCCAATAGTTATGTACAATTCGCGCAATAGCAATTTATATGAAGACATTATCCTAGCAAATTCCTCGAAGTTAGTCAGAGTCCCATTTTATATACAAGATGGTGATGCTTTAATTCCTGATCAGATAATTTCAAATTGCTGCATAAACGAGTGTATTACGAGTGTCGGAAATAATCGCGGTTATCTAGAAATTTTCAATCCAACTAGCAATGACTTATTTTTTTCCATGGACCAACCTATAAAAGCGGAAACATATAATTTTGAATGTACTCACCAATCGCATCAATCCCGGGTAGAGGAAGTATTATCTCGGTTACGCACTGACCATCTAAATGACGAAGAGCGCGCTAATCTGCAATCGTTGGTTTCGAAATATGCCGATATATTTTATATAGAGAGAGAACCACTTAACTTTACCAATAAAATAAAACACAGCATACGTACTTCAGATGAGGTACCAGTCTATACCAAAACTTATAGATACCCATTCGTACACCGCGAAGAAGTACGCAATCAAATTTCAAATATGTTAGAACAGGGAATTATCCAACCTTCAGAATCGGCTTGGAGCTCACCCATTTGGGTAGTCCCAAAAAAAGCTGATGCATCCGGTAAAGTCGAATTGTAGTGGATTTCAGGAAACTGAATGAAAAAACTATTGATGATAAGTATCCTATTCCCAATATAACTGATGTGTTAGATAAATTAGGCAATTGCCAATATTTTACAACTCTCGATCTCGCCAGTGGCTTTTATCAAGTCGAAATGAACCCAAATGATATCCCAAAAACTGCATTCAACGTAGAACATGGCCATTTTGAGTTCCTACGCATGCCAATGGGACTTAAAAATTCACCATCAACTTTCCAAAGAACCATGGATAATGTGCTTAGGGACCTTCAGAACTCTATTTGCCTAGTATATTTAGATGATATCATCGTATTTAGCACTAGTTTACAGGAGCATATAATA
Organism: Orthosia cruda; assembly: GCA_964057195.1. Lineage (NCBI taxonomy): Eukaryota > Metazoa > Arthropoda > Insecta > Lepidoptera > Noctuidae > Orthosia > Orthosia cruda. The sequence continues at coordinate 14,570,364 of OZ059827.1, read as the reverse complement.
AATTTGGAAAAGGTTTTTAAAAGACTCAGATACTCTCATTTTAAAATACAGATGGATAAGTCAGAATTCTTAAAATTGGAAACAGGATATCTCGGACATATAATCAGTAAAGATGGTATTAAACCAAACCCCGATAAAATTTCAGCTATCCGAAAATTTCCACTACCTAAAACAGCCATGGAAATTAAAAGATTTTTAGGGCTACTAGGGTACTACAGGAAGTTCATTCCCGATTTCGCCAAAATCACGAAAACAATGACCCAATGTTTAAAGAAAGGCTCAAAGATAAACTGCGATGATACCAACTATGTAAATTGCTTCGAAAAATGTAAAAAATTACTTACAAACGATCCGATCTTACAATATCCCGATTTTAATAAAGATTTTCTACTTACGACAGACGCATCAAACTTAGCCATAGGGGCCATACTCTCACAGGGGCCTATAGGTTCAGACAAACCAATAGCCTATGCTTCGCGCACACTAAACACAAGCGAGATCAATTATAGTACAATAGAGAAGGAGCTTTTAGCCATAGTTTGGGCAACCAAGTATTTTCGGCCATATCTATTCGGACGTAAATTCAAAATTATAACAGATCATAAACCGCTCCAATGGATCATGAGCTTAAAAAAACCTAGCTCTAGACTAACTCGCTGGAGACTCAAGCTCAGTGAATATAACTATTCAGTAGTTTATAAACAGGGGAAAAGCAACACAAATGCCGATGCTTTGTCGCGAATCGAAATTAATAACGAAGAAACGAGCTCCGTCATAGTTAACGTATCCGAAAAATCACCTTCCGTAACGGGCTCATCCACTCTCACAGCTCACACTAGCACCGAAAATCCAATATTAGAAATACCAATTTCAGATGACCCCTTAAACAAATTTAACAGACAAATATGTTTTACAGTAGTAGGTGATATAAAGAGACGCCCAGCAGTTTCTAAACCATTTGAGACTCATACCCGTACCTCCATCCAACTCTCCGAATCAAATTTAGAGGAGGATGTAATAAACGCAATTAAAAAATTCGCGAACCCGAAAGTTAAGACTGGCATTATAATACACCCCCCCCCTTAGCTATGTATAAAATAGTTCCAATAATCCAAGAAAAGTTTAAGAGTTCCGCTATGAACCTTGTTTTAACTAAAACCGAAGTAGAAAATGTAAAAGAATATCTCAGACAGCAAGAGATCATTCAGAAATACCACGAAGATAAAACTAATCATCGCGGTATAAGTGAATGCTTCTTAGCCTTATCCCATAAATACTATTGGCCAAAAATGAAAGACGAAATCTCAAAGTATATAAATGAATGCAATATATGCGGTCAAGCCAAATATGATCGAAATCCTATAAAACAAAGATTCTGCATAGTACCACCACCATCAAAACCGTTTGGTGTAGTTCACCTAGATTTGTTTACGGCCCAAAACGAGAAATACCTGACCATCATTGATGCTTTCTCCAAATACGCCCAGGCATACCATCTTAGAGATGGCGCAGCAGTTAGTGTAGTCCAAGCCTTTTTAAAGTTTTGCTCCCATCATGGCGTTCCGGTATCAATAGTCACAGACCAGGGACCCGAATTTACTAATCAACTATTTACTGAATTTACGCGTGTCCATAAAATTCAACACCATAAGACCTTGGCCCATACGCCCAACGATAATGGGGTGGTAGAGCGCTTACACTCTACTTTGTTAGAACATTTGAGAATTCTAAAACTACAACACCGTAGCGAAGCGATTGTGAATCTTATGACATATGCCTTATTAGCATACAACAGCAGTATACATAGCTTCACAAAATGTAGACCATTGGAAGTAGATACCGGCCATACGGATCCTCGCGATCCTTTAGATATAGATTTATCTGTGCACTTGCTACAAGAATACGTGCAAGAACACCGAGATAAGATGTCTAAGGTATACGAGGCTATTAATGAAACGTCCCTGCATAAACGCACAGAACTAATCGAAAATAGGAACAAAGATAGGGAGCCTGAAAAGGAATACGAGCCAGACCAACAGGTATTTGTTAAGAATCCACTAGCTAATAGACAGAAACTCGCACCTCGTTATACTCACGACACAGTATTAGCTGACCTGCCCATACATATTTACACAAAAAAGAAGCGCGGTCCCGTTGCCAAATCACGTCTTAAACGAACACCTAACACGAAACAATTGTTGCAGAATACCACTGACGATATTGCTACACTGGTCCAAGCGGAGGACATATTACTTGAGCCCCTAGAAGACGGACCCGGATTATAATAATAAAGCCTTTTATTCCGAAACTAGACAAAGCAAATTTACAATAATAGTTAAAACAAAAATCACAAAATGTCTCGAATTTCGGTGTGCCTCATGGCATAGGCCTCCTCTAACAGTTTCCATTGTCGTCTGTCTTGGGGTATCCTCTTCCAGTTTGAACCTGCTGTCAGCTTTATTTCCTCCTCCCATCGGGTAAGCTGTCTTCCCCGACTTCTTTTGCCGTCCCTTGGATACCACTCTGTTACTACCTTACTCCACTTGCCTTTAGTGTCTCGCATCATGTGGCCTGTCCACCTCCACTTTTGTTGGTCTATCCTTGTTAGAATGTCGGTCAGCTTTGTTTTGGCCCGGAGATCTGCGTTTCTTATTTTATCTTGTCTCTTTGAGCCTACCATACTTCTCTCCATTGCTCTTTGACACTTGGCAAGCTTTTCTCTGAGCGATTTGGTGAGTGCCCATGTCTCACACCCATAATATGTTAAACATGAAAGTATACATGAGTTGAACGTCTTTCTTTTCAAAGTCATGCCTAGGTCTTTAGACTTCATTATCTCCTTGAGAGACCAGTACTTTTTCCAACCAATTGCAATCCTCATATTTATTTCCTGGCTAATTTGATCTTTGGTAGAGATGACTTGACCAAGGTATATGTAGTCCTCTACATAAGCCAAAGCTTCTTCCTTTATTTTTATGTCTACTCTTAGCGAGTTAGTCATTAGTTTTGTTTTGCTGTAATTCATTTTTAGCCCAATTTTCTCGCTTTCTTCGCTCAGACTTTTAATCATCGTTTGCAAGTTTTCTGGGCTTTCTTCGAATAACACTAAGTCGTCGGCAAATCTGAGGTGGTTCATTTTCAAACCATTTATGTTGAGACCAAACTTTTCCCAGTCCAAGTTGCGAAAGATGTTTTCCAGAACGGCAGAAAACAATTTTGGAGATAGTGGGTCACCTTGCCTCACACCTCTTTCTATGTGGAATTCGTTTCCCAGAGATTCCAATTGAATTCTTGCCTTGCTGTTGGCATAAATGGTTTGAATGATTTTGATGTATGCTGCTGGAATTCCTTGTTGCTTTAGAGTTTCCCATATGTATTCGTGACTTAAACTATCGAAAGCCTTAGCGTAGTCAATGAAGGCAATATATATCTTTTTATTATATTCTTTATATTTTTCAATGACCTGTTTGACTGTATGGATATGGTCAATAGTCGAATACCCTTTTCTGAAACCTGCCTGTTCAACAGGCTGTTGTTCATCCAACATTGGGCTCATTCTATCCAGTATGACCTTTGCAAATATCTTGTACACATTGGACATTAAGCTAATTGGTCTATAATTTTCAATATCCTCTTTATCGCCTTTTTTGTGTATTAAGATGATGTGAGATTTAGCCCATCTTTCAGGAATATCACCGCTCCTCAGAATCTCGTTAAATATTTGAGTTAGAATGGGTACCAGTTCTTCTATTGATCCCTGCAGCAGCTCATTTAATTTTGTGATTCTGTCTGGTCCAGGCGATTTGCCCACCTTTTGACTCCTAATTGCTTTCTCCACATCTTCTGGTAAAATTGAAGGTACAGTTTCTAGAGTGGTTTCAAATATTGATTCTGTATGTCTTTTTCTTGCTATGTTTGGTGTATGTTTTGCGTATAGTTGACGGTAGAAGTCTGTTGCTAATTCACTGATGCTCTTCCTCTATGTAGTGATCTTTGACCTCCTTTTAAGTTTTGGTATCCATTCTTTGCCTGCCTCCCGTAGTTCCTTGAGTGCTTTTTTGACACCACCGGTTTTTTGTATATGGTATTCTAGGGTTTGTAGTCTTTTGATTTTACGGTCCCTTCTGATGCTGACTTTAATTTTTTTACTTGTCTCTGTTATTAATTTTATGTTTTCTTTTTTTTATTTGGTTCTTTATCAGTTCTTTCCTTTCGCTTATCAGTTGTAAAGTTTGATCGCTAAGTTGATATTTTATACTTTTTTCTTTTCTGTTTGAAATCAGATGGTTCTGTATTTTTTTCTCTAGTATATCATATTTCTGTGTCACTGTTAAATCTTTCGTTGTAATATTTTTTGTTTCTTCTGTGTACTTTGTGTTGTGTAGATCTCTTGGTTGGTCTTCAAATCGGTTGGTATTTATGTATTTTCTAGAGGTTTTAGTGGGGCACTTTCTTAAGGAGCAGCGTATCATGCGGTGGTTTGTGTTAAAGTTTAGCTTACTTATAACGGCAGTGTCTGTAAATGCTCTGGGATGGTTGCTTATTATATAGTCGATTTTGTTTTTGTATGTCCCATCTGGGGAAATCCAAGTCCATTTGTTCTTGTTATTTTTCTTGAACATTGAATTCAGTAGAATTAAATTATGTTCCATAAGAAATTCAACAAGTTTCTGGCCATTGCAACTTCTCTTACCATGACCAAATTTTCCAATGACATATTCTTCATTATTTTTTCTAAACCCCACTTGTGCATTAAAATCCCCCATTAGGATAATACATTTATCAGAGTTGTTTTTTATTGCTAAAGACATCTCTTCATAGAACGACTCTAACACTGACAATTCAGCTTGCTCAGTTGGGGCATATACTTGTATAATTGACCAAGGTTTATTATAGCCCGGCAGTTTAATGTTAAGTACTGCTAACCTGTCTGAAATTCCAATAAATTCTTGTATATGTTGTTTTAGGTACATTTTAATCAAAAACCCTACTCCTCTCTGGCCGGCTGTTTCACCTTTTTGATATAGGATATAATCTGTATAATCTTCAATTTTTTCGCCTAGTCTTCTCATTTCACTTATACCCAGTATGTCAAATTTTATATCTTCTAGAGCCTTGTTTAATTCCATCAAGCTTTCAGGTGTCCTAAGAGTTCTAGTGTTTAGTGTTGCAATGTTAAATACTTCACATCTTTTAGTTAGAGGGTGGTGGTCTAGTACTCCCGCGGGGACCAGCCGTGCTGGGAGACATTTTGTTTTTAAGTGTTTCTCATGTTGATGCAATTGTCCGGTTAGTGGTGCTTGATCTCTAATTTTTGTTAGATGGGTTGTCCGAGAATGAGATTGATCGCCCTCGTAAGTACTGAAATGCATCCAGCTTCTTCATTTTTGGGTCGTTTTTTGTGCTACTATTCTCGTTCTTGGGACTTGGAGTTTCAGATCTTTTCCTTTTTTCGTTTTCATTTCTCCCCTTGTTTCTGTTTTCTTTATTCTTTAAATAGGTTTCCTTGGGTAAATCATGTGTTATATAGGTATTGGGTTTCATTTTCTTTTTGTTTTTCAAAATCTGGATCTTTTTACCGAGGGACGTGGTAGCGAGAAGAATTGGCCTTATCTTACCATCTTTATTTGCTTTTTTGCCCAGTCTCAGGACTCTATCGATTTCTTCTTGGTTAAGCTGAACCTCTATATCCGTTAGTGTAGATGTTACCAAGGTTATTAAATCCTCCTGCTTTTCGTCCTTCAATTCAGGAACCCCATGGATTATTACGTTGTTCCTCCTTCCATTCATCTCAAGGATTTCAATTTTTCTATTTAGTTTCTCAATTTCGTTTTTCAGTTTCCCATTTTCTTCAATAATAGGTTTAATTTTTTCGTCGACCTTCTGTAGTATAGCTTTGGTAATATTTTCTGTTATTGTGTTCGTTTGAACATTAAGTTGCTCTGTCATTTTCGACAAAAGCAGTGACATCTCAGGTGACAATTGTGCAGACATGGTGCACGTGCAGTAACAAAACGCAGCTCAGTAAATTCTCTTATGTTTCCGAACGCAAACTTTTTAATTTTTATTAGGTTGGTAATATAATAAATTCTATACTGTTTCTTTCTGGTATACTGTTTTGACAGATATAACCTCAACTTCGGCGAGATGTTTTATGCTTCATGTACACTTTATTGGCGTGTTCTTGTTGATTTTCTGTTGTGATTTAATGCACACTAACACAAAACAATCTTCAGAACGGCACTTTTGTAAGTAGGTCTTAATAAATCCGTAAACTTTTTATATAAAACAGGGGAGCGTTTTGCAAAGTGACTGACGTAAGTAAACACCGGAACCGGACCGGACCCGGATTACTCCCTTTCAAACTGGGGCCTACAAAAATCGTGTCTCATTATCATTCCTTCCTCTTACACATTGATCTAGAAGATATCGAGTCGAAGGTTGATTTAGTTAAATTGCAATTAAGTGAATTTAGGCCATTAATTAACAATAAAACACTTTCATTGTTTGAACCCCATATAAGTTACCTTGGGGACAAACTTGAAAAGATATCTATACAATTAGAAAGTTTTGAGGGTTCTACTAGGTTCAAAACTTTCTAATTGTACAGATATCTTTTCATCGTGTTAAACGAGGACTCATTGACGGATTACGATCAGTCATAAAAAGTATTTCGGGAAACCTAGACTACACAGATGCAATCAAATATAGTAACGCCATCCAAGTTTTAGAAAGTAACGACAATAAACTGGAAACGGAACTTAACAGTCACATAAGTTTAACTAAAGAATGGATGTTAGAACTGTGATATATTTGTAATAGTGGGTATTTAGAATTAAGTTGACGTAGTACGTACGAGCCGCATGCCAGTTTCCAAATATACGTCTATCAGAGAAGTCCATATTTTATTGTGCTCCCGATCGTTCCAGTAGTTTCCATATCCTTCAGTGGCGACGAGAACAGACGATTCTACGCGTGAGTCGAGCAATAGTGAATAAATAAAGAGAACTGCACCATCAAATTAACCAGAAATGTCGATCGGTAAAATTGCGGAGTTCAAAGTCCACAGTGACGATTGGCGGTTATACGTGGAACGTTTAGAACAATATTTTTTAGTTAACAAGATCTCAGACGAATTACAAGTGCCAACATTAATAACAGTGATGGGGGCGGAGTGTTATGAACTTCTGGTTAATTTGTGTACGCCGGTTAAACCAAAAAGTAAAACGTTAGCACAAATCGTTGACGTCATGGAAAAACACTTGCAACCAAAGCCAAGTGAGTTGGCAGAACGATACAAGTTTCGACATAGGAAACAAAAAGAAGGTGAAACTATATCGGAATACGCGGCTATCTTGAAGAAAATGTCCAAAACATGTGATTTCGTGTCCTGGCTGGAAGAGAGCTTGAGAGATCAGTTGGTGTGTGGCATAACAAATGAAAGCATACGACAACGATTGTTCGCCGAAAGCAATTTGGACTTCGGAAAGGCGTATAAGTTGGCGGTTAGCATGGAGGCAGCAGAAAAAGACGCTGCGGCCGTTGAAGGTCAGAGCGGGTTAAGAAGTGAGGGTGCATCCACCATCTGTGACGTGTCAAGCGATGGCAGCGGCCTTGCGGCGGAAGGGTATGGCGGCGGTGGCCACTCGTGATGCCCGCGGAGTGACAACACCGTTCAATACTACGGCGTCGTACAAGCAAGTGCAAGTTCGGTCGTTATGTTTGCCGAGTTTGCAACGAAGTAGGACATTTGCGACGTATGTGTCCGAATTTATCGGAACACTACAACGTGGATATAGACGGACTGCAAATAAGAAATACCAATGAAAGTGATGGCGCGGAGAGCGATGAGGTAATAGTTGTAGATGTTTGTAAATTATCAGCGACGCAGTGTAGTCCTATTTACGTCAAACTGAATATAAATGGTATTAACATTAAAATGGAATGTGACACCGGCAGTGCGGTGTCATGCATTAGCTGGGCATGTTATAGTAGATTGTTTAATGATGTTAAACTTAAGCCTAGTAATTTGACACTTAAGTATTATACCGGCGAGTTAGTTAACCCTTTGGAGTTATACAACCAGTAGTGAAATATAAAAATGGGCATAAGCAATTAGATTTATATGTTGTTAAAAATGGCAAAACACTCATCAGTGGATGGCAGAACTATAAATACAATTACCTACAGTAACCTATGATTGTAATAGTACTGATGTTGTGATGTACAAAAACAATGTATTTGATGTGGCTGCTTTCAGTACCAAATACTGTGAAGTGTTCGCGGACGGGCTGGGGCGGTTCACCGGTGGCACGGTGAGCGTGTGCGTGCGCGAGGGAGCGCGGCCGGTGTTCATGCGCGCGCGACCGTTGGCGTACGCGCTCCGTGAGCCGGTGGAGCGCGCGTTGGACCAACTGCAGCGGGACGGCATTCTCTCTCCTGTGAAGCGTTCTGACTGGGCAACACCCATCGTGCCGGTCGTCAAAAAGGACGGTAACATTAGAATTTGCGCAGATTACAAATTAACCTTGAACAAGGTTATAGAAGTTGACCGTTATCCGTTGCAAAGTAGAGGAAGTACTACTTCATTTAAAGGGTGGCCAGCATTTCAGTAAAATTGACCTTTCGCAGGCATACGCCCAATTTGAGCTAGATGAAACAAAAAAATACACAGTGATTAACACTCATAAAGGATTATTCATGTATAATAGGCTAGTATACGGGTTAGCATCAAGTCCGGGCATTTTTCAAAGACATTTGGAGCAGTTATTTGCAGATGTACCACATGTGGGGGTCTTTTTGGATGACATTATAATAACGGGACCCACAAACGATGCACACTTGCGTAACTTATGCAAAGTATTTGATCGCTTGCGTATTTGTGGGCTTAAAGTAAAAAAAGATAAATGTGTATTTTTTGCTGAATCAGTAAACTATCTAGGTCACTCGATTAGCAAAGAAGGGGATCACACGTACGCAGACAAAGTAGAAGCTATAGTTAAAACACCAGCTCCCACTAATATTTCGGAACTAAGAGCTTTTATCGGTATGGTGATGTACTATGACAAATTTATAAGAAATGTTAGTACAATTCTAGCGCCTATGTATAAGTTGCTTAAAGCTGGAACCCCGTATAGCTGGAATAGAGAATGTGAAGATGCGTTCAGTAAGGTGAAGCATTTATTAACATGTAGTGACGTGCTAATGCACTACACACCGGAGTTACCTATAATATTAACAACAGACGCGAGCAGTGTAGGCGAGCGAGCGTCCCGTGGCATACGCATCGCGCTCTCTCACGCAAGCCGAGCGGGCCTACTCGCAAATAGACCGAGAGGCACTCGCTATTGTGTTCGGCGTACGTAAATTTCACCAATATCTTTATGGTCGTAAATTTATATTAAGAACTGATCACAAGCCCCTCACTTATATTTTTGGTGATAAAGTCGGTATTCCGGTAATGGCCGCGTCTAGGTTACAGCGTTGGGCGGTGTTATTGGCTGGATATACCTATGACATTGAATATGTTTCTTCGAGTAAGAATTGTGCCGACGCATTATCACGACTGCCGTACAAAGGTTGTAAAGGTAACGTAGCATTAGAAAAAGAAAAAACTTATGTTAATTTCGTTGAAAATTATTTACCAATTACGAGCCAAGACGTTAGAAAAGCGACGGCTGTAGATAAAGTTTTAAGTAGGGTTTTTGTTTACATACAATCCGGGTGGCCTTCAACCTGTGTAGATGCAGAAAGTATCAAACCATACTTTATGAGGCGTAATGAGTTATATACGGAGGGTGGTTGTATTATGTGGGGTTACCGTATGGTGATACCATTTTCGTTGCAGAATAATGTTTTGAAACAACTTCATAGTAGTCATATGGGGATCGTAAAAACAAAAAGCTTAGCACGTAGTTATGTATGGTGGCCTAATATTGACGCTGCCGTGGAAGCATTATGTAAACAATGTGAGACATGTGCGGCGGAGGCGGACGCGCCGCCGCGGGGCCCGATACAGCCATGGCAGTATCACGCGCGCCCCTGGACAAGGGTTCACATCGATTTCCTTGGGCCATATAAAGGTCTTACCTTCTTAGTCATTGTTGATTCTACTTCAAAATGGTTAGAAGTGTTTGAGATGACACGAACCAATGCATCAAATGTTATAAAGGTTTTAAGAGTTACATTTGCAAGATTTGGGTTGCCGGAGGAATTAGTATCTGACCAGGGCTCACCATTCACTAGTATAGATTTTAAAATTTTCTTAAAAAACAACGGCATTAAACAGTTTTTTTCACCAGCCTACCACCCATCATCAAACGGGGCTGCGGAGAATGCAGTCAAGCTTCGCAAGCGGGCTATTAAGAAAGCGCATAGGGATCGTGTAGATATCGACACCGCATTACAAACGTTTCTGTTAGCATACCGGAACACAGTGCACAGTACTACTGGGGAAACCCCGGCTATGCTGTTGCAGAGACGTCCATTACGCTCCAGACTTGATTTATTGCGTACCAACCAAGAGACCAACGACAGAGTCCATCAAGCCCAGAGACGGCAAATGGAATTCGCGGGGGGAACAAACCGCAGTTTCAGGGAGGGTGACTCAGTTTGGGCTCGTGAGTATGGTGTTAGTGATAGGTGGGTAAAAGGTACCGTAGAACGGGTAGACAGTGCCCGTAGATACTCAGTGGTAAAGGATAATGGTCAATCATTAAAAAGACATGTCGATCAAATACGCCGAAGGTCACGCTTTTCTGATGTTACCTGTCCAGAGACTGAGGACAATACAGATCATGGGGGAGAGAGTGTGGTCGAGACAGTAAGCGAGGGGTTAGAACGGGTAGTAAAGGTAGCCTCACCAGAGGCGACTACCAGGGATAAGGGGGAAGATTCGAACCCGAACATTAACACTCCTGAAGATGCTCTGGTCAATTTAAAACCACTATCTCCGCCGCCGGAGAATCGTTACTCTAAGCGAACACGTAAACCAGTAGATAGATTTAAAATTATGTAACTAGTTATAAGAATTATTTTAAGTTATATCAGGTTGGTTTTAATTGTTGTTATTGTTGATTAGTTGTTTATTTATTGTGTTATTATATAAGGTATTGTTGTATTGTGGTGGAGGTGTGATATATTTGTGTACGTACGAGCCGCACGCCAGTCTCCAAATATACGTCTATCAGAGAAGTCCATGTTTTATTGTGCTCCCGATCGTTCCAGTAGTTTCCATATCCTTCAAGAACATTCTAAAGTATTAAAAAATATAGTAGACAACCAGAACATTATTGCTAATAAACTTAACCAAATCATAAAACAAGACGCATCCAAGCAGGCAGACCTAGTAAAGTAACGTATGCCCATTTGGCACAGCACCTACTTATTTTAAACGATAATATAGAGACGTTATCGGATGAGTTAAATAAAATAGAACTTATGGTAGCTTTTACGCGTGCTTCCAGCACTACTCATTCTATGATTAGCTTAGGTAATCTTAGAAATATAATAAGCAAATTAGGGTTATTATACTTAAAAGACGAAATCATTGATGTCGATCTTCGAGAGTACTATGATATTCTAAAAATAGGATCGTATTATATTGATAAGAAGTTAGTTATAGTTATAAAGGTGCCGATTGCCTTACCAAGAACCTATAACCTATACAAGTTATCCATAATTCCTAACAGAAATAATAACCTCACCTTTTATAGCAATTCATGGATTATATTATATGTACATGGAGACAGAATGTCCGAAGCTTAACTCATGGTACCTCTGCGAAGACAAAGTCGGTTTCAAGATTATGGACAAGCCGGACTGCGTGCAGCAGCTCATTACCCAACAGCATCTCAACTCCTGTACATTAACGCCAGTCACTCTACACAAGTAAGCTCTGGAACAACTTGACGAAAAACATTACACACTAAGCTTCCCGATACCTGCAAAAGTACAGATGTTATGTGGACAGGAACAATTCAGAACACTTCAAGGAAGTTATTTAGCTACAATACCGCAAGATTGCCTGATAAGAACCACCGAATTCACTATCGCTAACATTGACAACCGGATTAAGGGACATGTACTTAGAATACGAACACTAAGGAACCAGAACACTACATCAGGAACTGAAGAATCATTGGTACAGCTTTATTCAATCAACCTCGAGAACCTCCACGAAAGTTACAAGAAAGTTTCAGTACAGCCACCAGTAAGACTTAACAAGATATCAGATGGAAGCCTCTACCATACTACTATACCTGTATACCTATTACTATTCAGCGCAGGTGTACTTGCCATTGCTCTTACCTACCGGCATTGGATGGGAAATAAAGACAAGAAGATCGAAACTACATCTATAGAAATAAACGCAGATCAAGACATTTATGCTGAAGCGGAACCAAGAAGGCATATTCATCCAGCTGGAATCAAGATGGACCCCAGTCATCTTACAGCAACATTTTTAACAGCAGTTAACAAATAGTTGCTGTTCCGCGAGGGGAGGTGTTACGCAACGGTGTAACATAAGGATCGCTGATATTACGATTCGGCATAATACACGGACTGTGGACAACGTGACACCAATATTGCACATCGCAACGACTTACACGTGCTGCCTACGCAGCATTTCGTAACCGTGGGACTGAACATCGACAACACCTTCCACGATTCCACGTTTTCATTAATTCTTGGTACATACATCGACCAATTATCACCTACATAATTTTAAACTTATAAATTGTAATTTCTTGATTTTTAATAAATTAGTCTAAAGTAAATTGTTTTTTTTTGCATCCTCCGGCTCCAGCTTACATATTTAGCGTGATTTTATATTATGGCATGGCAAAACAAAACATAAACATACGATCACACAAATCGCAGGTCATTTGCTATTTGTTATTGAAGAGTTCCATTGTCGTATCTCCGAAGATCTTTATCAGATTATAATATATTATACAATAAAACCTTCCCTGAAAAGACAAACATTTATCGACGAAAATCTGATCAGTATCGGATAAGTAGTTTTCAAGAAAATCGCGGATACATACGGGTCAAATAGATAGAGCACCTCCTTTTTTTGAAGTCGGTTGAAATTAATAACCTACTTTTTACAACGACGGTTTGTAAAAGTTACCAAATGCATTTTCAAAGTGCCTACTAACCATTCTGAATCAACTTCAATAAAATTAAAAAATAATATCAAGGACCAATATTATTTCAATGATGTATAAAATCGAGCGCTCAGTAGTTTCAATGAGTGCGTTTACGCGCACGCGTGTGTGTTGCTGTGTGCGACTAGATACCTAAATTTGAGTTCGTCGAAAATGTAACAGCGTCCTTAAGGCAAAGGCACAAAAACAGCCAGTATTACTAATAAAGTAAATTAATATTTTTGTGTTTTGTTACAGATGAATGGTTATAATTTATGGTCAAAATTAATTAAATTAAATGTTTATTTATTATATTTTATCTCCCAAAGTTAATTTTATTCATAAAATGTTGACCAATTTTCTGGCATAAAAACTCTTTGCTAAGATTTAAAAAAGTACCGTTCGTTTTAGACGGAGCATCTTGATAAATCGTGAGTTTTACCTTATTAAAAAGAAACTCGTGCGTTTAACATTCCAATAACGCACAAGTACGTAATGAGATACATTACGATATTGAAATTGGTGAAAGAAGAGACCCTATACGAGCAAATGTGTTATAAAAGTCTTTTCTAATCCGCCATTTTGCCAATACATTTTTAAAACCAAAATGGGGTCTAAGTAGGTAGATAAGGAAATAAACATATTTATTCCAAACCCATTTAAAAAACATTGCCTCTATACATTTTTTATGGGTTCTAAATATACCGGATTGATCGATTGTCACAAGCGAAAAGCATTGGTTATTACATTTTCGTGAATCAAATCCGAACAACACCGTACTCCGATTTATTCGACGTCAGTTTTATAAATGAATAATATTTTTGTAGCTGAACGATTGATTTAACGGTTTTTAACTAGTCCAATTTCAACAGATATGAAACAGGATTTCGGGGGAACGGATTTTATATTACAAAAAAAGTAAATCTCGTGCATGTAAACATGTCGTTTCAAAATCTGATAAAATTGTTCAAATACTTTTTTTTGTGAGAAATCTCTCTTTTTAATTTGCCTTGTATATTTTTTTGTGCAAATATTCACTATTTTATCTTCATAAGTATTTGTAAAATGCGTTCTGCTATTTTGTTTTCCAAGACCGTTTTCCTTCTTCAGAATTTACTTTTTTATACAAGGTGTAAAGAAAGGTGCGATTATATTTTAAAAGCTGCTTCTGCCCATGTATATGAACAAATTTCTACAAAAAATATTGGATTTGGCCAATGATGTTATATAAATACTGAGGTAGATACGTTTTACCGACATCTGCACGGCAATACAAACATAAGCTGACCAGTTTGAGTGGACTCAATCGGTTCCGCGTCTGGCTGAGACACGAACGTACGTTTGAACAGTATGTTTATCTCTTTCTGACATCGGGGTCCTATTCATATCTCTGTGATCATTTAACCTACTCAGTGATCAAAATAAAGTTCCAAGTTTTATAGGTCCTATGTAGGTAGCTAAAGTAAAATGTTGTCATGTTTTTAATTTTATATAATGAGTATGACGTCTCTATTGGTAAAATCTTATTGGATTTTTCATACAAAGTTGTCGTCAGCTGACTAAAATTCGTATGGGACATATTTTTTTCTTTAAGAATTGACTATGACTTCCTTGGAGGGAATTGATCGTATACATGGACAGAAGCAGTATTTAAAATAGGGTCGTACCTTTACGTCACACCTTGTATAGGTTCCTAGCTATCTTTTATTGCCGATATAACAAGCAAACAAAATTCTTAACCTCAAATACGCGTGTTTTCTTCTCCAATGATACTTTTATAAGCCATTTAAATTACGATACAAGCGACGAAAGTGATGGAAGTAACACCATCATCATTTTCATATTCTCTAACAGGGTGTAAAAAAGGGAACACATGTGGAAAACGTTTGGTAAAATATATGGGAAACAATATGAAGACCTTGTGAACAACGAATTTTCTGAAGAGGAACACAAATAAGGTACAATAAAACTTTCTGGGTTATGTGTTGGGTATCATCTTATTCTTTTGTTTCGGTAGGAATAATCATACTAACCCTACTGTCTACTAATAATATAAACTTAAATGTCTGTTTGTTTGAATTTATGCTAGCCAATCATGCATGTTGAAACGGTTTTATGGATTTTGACAAAAATTGGCTGACCATGACCTGAATTAGGAAATAGAATAGATTAATCTCGGTATAACACTCACTGACAAAAGTTAATACGTACAAAAATATAGTTCATATGTGGCATGAAATAGTAAAGTCAGTCAACAAATTTTTAAAGGGACTAACCGTATCACTTCGTGAGAATGCTGTATGGTTGACTTTTAATTCATTGATAATGTTTTATGGCGTAGTTATAAAATTATACATTTTTTTTTATTATTATATTGTCAGTAGACATAATTAAAACCGCGTATTTCAACGAAAAAAGAAAATATGCTTTTTTTCACGATTCCGCCCCCTAAATGATTGTCTATGAATTGAAAGTCACCTTGTAGTAATGATTCTGATAGTTATAGGTAGTTACCTAACTTAGTAACGCATCAAATGGCTTCATTGATAGGATGCCATAAATAAAGTAGTAAACACAAACCAAGTATCGTTTCGTTAAAAGTAAAACATAATAACCCTTACCCAGAACACTAACAAATATCGTCAAATCACATTTGTTCCACATATTCAACTATTAACCGTATTCAGTCTTTGAAATTGCATCATGATTTTTCTTCTGTGGTCTTATTCCACAATGGCTAAGACGTTACACAATGCATCAAAAAAAAACAAATGTAGTTTCGTATTGTATCCTCCATATTTGTGTTTCAATCATAACTCCAATCGATCAAATACCCAACCCTGAGTGAATCGGGATGATCTGTAATTATTTAGCAGCCATTCTACCCCCGCAGGTATGCCCCACACTCCGCGCGGGTATACCATACCCTCTCCGAGATTGTTCTATCAGCTGCAGGGTTATGATCTCAATAAGACTGACTGGGGCTTAGAGGGGTTGAAATATCTGAAGAAAGATGGTTAGAATTTCGAATAAATGTTTTAGTTTTGGGTTGGTTGATGAGGTCATGAGATGCACTTAAATACGCGTTGTTGTTTGAAAGGGCGATAAAATATTTAAGCAATGAGAAAAAAAGGAAGACACAAAAAGCACTTTAGCTGATTCGTGTACTTCTTTGCTACGTTGAAAGTGCTCATATCTTTCCCTACTAAAGTTTTTAATTCATATTAACAATTTATTTTCAAAAAAAGGCGTATCTATTATGAGAGCTTGCTTTCAGAAAGAGATTTTCTTATGACTCAATTACTGCAATGAATGATTGCTTAGCTTTCAACTTCAGCTTACAGCCTTAATTTAAAATATTCTCAAAATGTCCTTAATTAAAAAAGTTTATGTAAAAAATAAAAATACCTGACTGCTAAAAAGTGTACTAAAAAGACGTCAACAAGAAGAAAATCATGCAGTGCAGTCGGAGGATACTACCGCGAGCTGATTGACCACAAAGCCATATTTATCCTCCGACTGCACAGCATGATTTTCTTCTTGTTTACGTCTTTTTGGTGCACTTTTTAATCAGTCGTGTTATTTGCTTTTTACATAAACATCCGTCATTGAAACACCTCCTGCGCGAGATTCTAAGGTCCTACTTCCTCCGGTCGAGGCTGAAGTAGAGGCAGTCATTAACAACATGAAAAATGATTGTGCCACAGGTTGGGACTCTATTCCGGCTAAACTCCTCAAACTGGGTAAAGAAGTACTTGTTCCACCTATTACAAAACTTATTGAAGCCTGCTTTGAACAAGGTGTTTTTCTTCGTATCTTTAAGAAATCCCTAATCACACCTGATCACAAGGGTGGAAACCAGGACGATGTAAAAAATTATAGACCTATTTCAGTTCTGTCAGCAATGTCAAAAATATTAGAAAAATTGTTGAACCGTAGACTCATGAAATACCTAGAGCACTGCAAAATAATATCGGACGCGCAATTTGGCTTTAGGCCCGGCAAAAGCACCGCAGATGCAGTTAATAAACTCGGTCATTACGTGACTAAGAAACTCCACGCAAAACAGAAATTTCTAGGTGTTTTCCTGGACCTGGCCAAAGCGTTTGACACCGTCTGTATTCCAACCCTTGTGAGCAAGTTAGGGCATGCTGGAATCCGGGTAAAGGCTCTGGGCATTTTTACAGACTTTCTCAACGACCGGACACAAAAAGTAAAGATTGGTAAAGTCATTAGCAACGAAGCCAGGGTTGATTACGGTGTGCCTCAAGGTAGCTGCTTATCCCCCAGTCTTTTCCTACTCTATGTGAATGACCTATGCCAGCTGTCTCTCAGTAATGGTAAAATCTTTAGCTATGCAGATGACACGGTACTAATATTCCACGAGGAACATTGGGACGCGGCACGGGAAGCTGCTGAGACAAGCTTACGCAAAATAATCCAATGGCTGGAAGCGAACTTACTAAGCCTTAACATCTCGAAAACCTCATTTATGCAATTTACTTTCACCAAAACCAAACCTACAGTAATAAGTCTCAAAGAACACTCCTGTGACGTCGCCAATAGTAGTTTTCCATGCTCATGTCTTCCAATCACTCAACAAAAAACAATGAAGTACCTGGGAGTGATTCTGGACGAGGGACTTACCTGGCGGCCCCACATTGAACAGATCTCTGCGCGTGTATAAGGGCGTTTAAGAAAGTACGACAAGTGGCCGAGTTTAAGCTTCTCCGTGCGGTTTATCTGGCTCTGGCACAGTCCATCGTGGGTTACTGTATTACTGCTTGGGGAGGTGCTTGTAAAACCTATATGATACGCCTCGAGAGAGCCCAACGATCTCGAGATGATTAATAGTTAGGTAGGCAAATCAAGTCTTATTATATAACCCAAGTCCAGCCACCAACCATGATCACTGATCACTCACACCACACACCAAACACACACATAGACACACTTTCACACCTATGCATAAACACACGCACACACACCACATAAGAGCACGCATATATTATTTTTAATGGTTATTATTCTTTCTTTTTTTTATATTTCTGATGCATAAAATGTTGTGAACACTAGTACCATAACGGGTGAGGACACTGACTCCTGTAACACAGGTTTCACCTAGCAAAGGAGTCAGGGTTTCAAATGGAAATGTATAACTCTTTTACTGTGTCAATAAAATATTTTATTATTATTATTACATAAACTTTTTTATCTTCAATATTTTTATTTTTAAATTATTTTTAAACATAGTTCATATGCAAATATTTTTGTAATCACCTCTGAAGGGTTCTTCATTTTGATACCCCAAAACATAGATATGGCAGAAAAAAATATTGGGACCCCCTCAATATGGCGCCCAAACGCCGCTATTTTACTCTTTTTCAATTTTAATGTAGCCATGCAGTGACACTTGCAAGGTTAATACGAATCGATTGACGTACGAATCATCAAAATCGGCCTACGTGTTTGGTCTCTAGAACTCCACATAGGAACAAAATACATACATAAACTGAGACAAACATTACCCTCCTATGCATCGCGCAGTCGGGTAAAAAAACTAAGAAACGTGTCACACAATTACTTTCTCTTCCCCAACCAAAACAAAAGGCAGTACAGACATTTCTTACCTCCATTTAACCCTAAGTACCTTCTTAATGACATTGCCCTCACAATTAACAAGACCCATTAAAAATATTAACCCTGTCTACCCACCACCATAATCGCAGCTGTAACCATGTTACCACTTGAATGATCGCTGCGAAACCCACAGCAACCCAAACAACCCACACATGGCACTGATAAATTTCTTCAATCTGTTTTTCGACATTTCTCCGTGTCGGCCATTAACTTTGCTACTTCTTTCACATGCTCCAACGTGTATCCTACCCTACAGCTTTCAGTATAAGGTTGTTTTCTGAGTGTAGGGTATTTAAGTGCCTATTTCGGTACTTGTTGTGCCTTGATAAGTGCGTGTAGCCGCTGATAGAGATAAAATATGAGCACGTTTCGCTATCAGTTATGTTTAGCAATAGGTGCTGGCTGGGATTAATTGTGGTATATAATTAACGATTACCGGGATGGTTCTGATGAATTATTAATAAAGTACCAGTTTACAAAATCAGGAGTAATTGATAAATTGATTCTGTTATACCACAATAGTGAGCAGTGGTGATCCAGTGTTAACGTCCCCGAATTACGTATTGTTGGTTGTGGGTTCGAACCCAGCCAGGTGCTTTACTTTGTGTAAATCATTTCATTACCATTGCTCTAAAAACGGTAAAGGAAAACATCGTGAGGAAACAGGCATGTCCTAGAACCAAAAATTTAAGACATGCAACATCCACCAACTCGTACTGGGCCCGCGTGGTGGATAAAAGCACATTCCCTGTCTCTCAGAGAGAAGCATGTGTCTCAGTCAGCAGGTGGGAGCATTAAAAGACTGACGATGATAATACGACAACGCGTCATTTTCTCTCATTATCATCATACGTTTAGCTGAAAGGCATCCACTGCTGGACAAAAGCCTCCTCCAAGCGTCACCACATCGATAGGTCTTAAGCTTCTCGCATCCATAGGACTCCTGCAGCCTTCATCATCATCATTTCAATCGAAAGTCGCCCACTGCTGGATTATAGGCGTCAACCAAGCGTCGTCACATAGACCGGTTTCGAGCTTCTTGCTTCCAGTGAATTTCCGTAGCCTGCAACTTCACTATTTCAGCCAAAAGATAGCACTGCTGGACATAGACCTCTCCCAAATGTCGCAATACCGACCGCTTCTCTGCTTTCCGCATCTAGTGCATTCTCTCGACCTTCAGTTTCCCTATTTCAGTGCAGTGTTTGCAAAATAAACTGTCATAAGTCACATATATTTGATTACATTCAGATACTTTTAAAAGACAACCGAAGAATAAAAAATAAAAAACATATATTCTATATTTTATTATCTACCACACGTAATATAAACACCTTGATGTCTTACGGATTATAAGAGTATTATCAAAAAATACTAGGTAAAAATACGAAAAATAACCGATAATGTATCCGTGTTTTTACACAGATTTAGTCTTACCGAAAAAACATCGGGTATATTTTCTTTTACATCTAAATCCAAATCGAAAACAAGAACCCTTACAAAATATTATGTTAGCGTGAAAGAAAAAAAGGTCTGTTGTTTATGTGAAAATCCTGGTCATGAGTGTTCGAAAATCCATTGGATTTATAACCTGACTACAAACGTGGTTTTTGCTTTTCTTTTATACAAAACTAGCTTCTGCCAGGAGGTTCGCCCACGAGATAATTATACCAAGGGAGAATACTGATGAAAATTGGTTCAACCGTTCAAAAGTTATGAGCAATTTACTGTTTGAATCGGGGTATTTTCGTAAAATAATCGTGTCGTTATTATGTATTCGATAGATTGTCATCACAAAATGTATCAGCGTTTTATAAATTTTTAAATTGTACTTGTGTTTGTTTCAATCGCATGAAAATCTAAACTAAAAGAGACCGAGTAGAACTTTTTCTGTAATTACCATTAAGTGGATTTCTAGTTAATCTGATTAGCTCGGTTTACATTCATCTTTTGTAAGCAAACAATACGGGACTCTATTTAAATCTGTCAACGCCTGAATAATCCTACTAACATAGTCATAAAACTAAAAGTCTGTATGTTTGGATATTAATAAATATCCAAAATACAGACTCATTCACGCCGTCAATGTCTGAACCACAGATCTAACTAGAAAACGCAAATCCCTCCATTTGTATGAAAACCAAGCGTGCCACTTTTCATTCACAATTTAAAAACAAATTGACTTACCAATGAAAGCAAAGATTTCTATACAGTCTTTACAGCTCAATATGGCATTAATAGTACATTACTGCAGCGGCCAGCAAAAGAGGCATTGATGTACGAACGTGTAAATGTGGGCCGAGGCGAAGCCGAGGCACACATACGTAAGTCGTAAGTACGTAAGTACGAAAAAAATCACGCGGCAATAATACTACAAAAATCCGCGCTAATAAAAGTCGCAGCGCGGGCAGTGTACATTTGTTTTTTTTTCAATAAACAGCTTTCTATATGCAAGCCAGTTCGAAATTTAAATAAAAACCTTTGATAAATTACCTCCTAGGTTGCCATGTTTCGGAGAAAAAGATCGTTCCATTTTAAAATTACACGACAGATATGAGTTTACTATGTAATTTATTTGGCCGCTAGACACGACAGTTTGAGAAAAGGGCATTTTCTCAAACATGCTTGGAAATTAGAGCATTATTTTGACTGCCTTCTTCGAGATAAAAAGAAATTGCTGTACTGGCCAAATACATGCGAGCAGCAGCAGGCAAAATTTATATGAAAATCCATATCTGTCGTGTTTAGCGGCCAAATAAATTACATAGTATACTCATATCTGCGTGTATTTTTTTTATTTTTATTTAAATATGGAACGATCTTTTACTTCGAACAACAAGTTTACAAGTTTTACAACCAAGGAGGTAACTTATCAAAGGTTTTATTTTAATTTTGAACTGGCATGCAAATATAAAGCTGTTTACTGAAAAAAACAAATTAACACTTTAACGCGGGCAAAATTATTGTTGTTCGTTGTTCGTCATTGATTTTGAAAAGTAATTGTATTTGACAAAATGAGTTCTAGGTACTAGGTACTTAGTTTTAATTTCCTCGCATTATTTGAGAAAAGTAATATACAAGCCTTGGCCACAACTAGGCATTGATGGACTTACGTATGTGAGCCTCGGCTTCGCCTCGGCCCACGTTTCACATTTACACGTTCGTCCGTCATTGCCTCTTTTACTGGCCGCTGCAGTAATGTACTATTTTCTAGATTTCGGTGGATTGCCGGTGCCGATAATGCTAAATAAAAAGCTCAAATTATGATCATTGATTGTAATTTTACTCCGTTTTTTGACACGCAAAGTACATGAAATCGCGTTATCTAGATAGATTTATATCTGTTTTCTGAACGGATTTGGACAAAATTAACGCATTCAACTAGTTGTCGACACATCTCAGAGAATAAGCAAGATAAAGTGACAAGATGAATAGGCCGGCCATATTAGTCGTAGAACCGATGACCGTTCGGGTAGACGTGTTCTTGATTGGAGACCGTGAACTGGTAAAATTTAGGAAGGACGCCCTCAGGCTAGGTGGAGCGATGATCTTCGCAGGGTAGCTGGTAGCAGCTGGATAAGAGTTACCGAAAATCGAAGCAAATGGCGTGCAAATGGAGAGGCCTATGTCCAGCAGTGGACTGCTATAAGCTGGTGATGATGATGCTGACCTGCAGTGGTATTCTGTACACCTCGACGTGAAAACTTGGGTGTAGTAAGCATGAAGTTACTACATTCCACCTAAAGATATGACGAACGCTCACTCCAAGCTCACTTCAGCTAAGCTAAGTCTTTTCAGAATTACACTGGTAGATTAGGACAAAATACTTTTATGAATGGTAGTACCTTCCCTTGGCAACATTTTAGACTTTTACACGGACGAAGCCGCTGGCCAAAACTAGTGTTAATATATTCACTAAACTTTAAAGTTTATCTCCAAGTACATTGAACCAGTGGATTTATTATGATATCCAGCTAGACAAAATGCTGAAAATCCTGGAATCTCGTGCAATGTGTGCAGATGAAGGGCTTATCAACTGCAAAACTTAATTAATACAGTTGGGTTGACTATAGATTAAACTAACTTAGTCTGCGATATAATTTTGTCTCACCTTATATAGTTGTGTTCTTAAACCTTTAAATAATCTGGTATAATGATGGATATTCACATCGTCTAACGACTAGTCATTACATGTTAGCTATTGCAGTTTATAAAGACGATGCTCTTTTCCTTACGATGCTTGAAGACACATAATCTCAGTATTAATGTGTTTGATTAATATAGGAAATCCAAAGATCTAATGAAAAAGTCAGAAGCACAAACTATGCGTGGGATTTGCATTTATATTAAGGGTTAGGTAGCAGAGAACCTATAGTACACTAGTCACTTATGTCACTTCCTCGTAATTAAGACCCTGGACATAGTGAGGAGCTTGCGTGGGTGTTAAGGAGCTTTTTCTCCAGAGAAGTGTAAGGAAGCTAAGCGATGCGAGGATGCGAAGCGGCGCTATGAAACTGTGTGTCAGTTGAAACTAAAACTGTGTGAGAAGCTTGCGCAGTACGGGGCTGCAAAGCGAAGTTGTGACAAAGAGTTTAACTGTGGTACAAAAATGCGCAGTGGACTCATTTCAGATGTGCGCGCACCCATCCTTCACTCGCGTTCCTCGCACACATTTATCGCAGACATTCGTAGCACAAATTTTTCACCCGCACTTTCCCACACACTTTGGTGGAAAAGCACCCAAAGGCAGGTGCGAAGTACCAAACATATAAAAACACCGCGCTGTTTGCGTCCATACTGGACAGCGATTGTCTATTGTTTTATGTTGAGGAAACTCGTGTAGCTTCTACTGCCCGCTACAACAACTCGCGATTATATGGGCACAGTACCAAACTGTGGCAATACATTCGCGCCCGCCACCGCCCCTGTCACTCTGGACAAGGCCTTACACCTCAGAGACGTGCCTGCATATAAAATGGCATGCGTAAGGAAGCGAGTGTAAAGGCGTACATAAATTATTATCATTTTAGCTTAACCAACCCTGTTGTCATGAAATTTATTTACTTTGCAAATGGGGGCAGAATCAATGCTTTGTTTTAGGGTCTTTAAATAACGTGGATGGATTAACTAGACATATAAATCAATATGGACCCAAAGCTATGAGTCATTCTGATTGATTGTTTACACAATAAGGAAACTGCCTCTTTTCCTACAAATAAAGAATAGGCGTCGATCTAACTGCAGGTGCGACACGACAATGCAACCACGATGCGACAACGCTTTTTCATTTGAAAAAACAACAGACCATTCGTTGAACATACAAGAATTCGTTGAAATTGAAATTTGAATAAAGAATTGTCGCAGCGGGCCTTAAAACGTTAAAGAACACGTTCTTAAATAGTATATTATGCAACTAGTGAATAAAGGACGGATTTAAAGCGAGGGCCATAGATGAATCACGAGCAAGTGAAGGATTCTAACGACTGAATCACGACCGTAGGGAGTGATTCATGATGATTGAATCG
This sequence comes from Orthosia cruda, assembly GCA_964057195.1. Classification (NCBI taxonomy): domain Eukaryota; kingdom Metazoa; phylum Arthropoda; class Insecta; order Lepidoptera; family Noctuidae; genus Orthosia; species Orthosia cruda. The sequence goes on along the minus strand of OZ059827.1, from coordinate 14,546,051 downwards.
TGATAGCGAGTGATTCAAGTGTTAGTATCATGAGCGACGCGAGTGATTCATGGCCCTCGATATAAATCCGTTTTATTCAAGAGTTGCATACTATATTTTGTACCTACGAGAAAAAGAAAGATAGCGAAAAGCACAAGGAATAATCTATCTATATTTATATATCTATATATATAAAAGAAGAAACTGACTGACTGACTGACTGACTGACTGACTGACTGATCGATCAACGCACAGCCTAAACCGCTAGGCTTAGGAGCATGAAATTTGGCAGGAAGGTTCCTCAAGTGGCGTAAGTGAGCACTAAGAAAGGATTATTGGAAATTCCACCCCGAAGGGGGTAAAAAGGGGGTTGAAAATTTGTATGTAATTTCTACAGTTTGGAAAGTGGACTCTCGAAATTTTACATTTACGTTCTTAGTTGATAAAAAGAATTAATGTATTCATTGGTTTTTGAAAACTCCACCCCTAATGGGGCAAAAAGAGGGTTGAAAGTTTGTATGTAATTTCTACAGTTTGTAAGTTGGGCACGTGAAATTTTAGATTCACGCTTTTGGTTTGTAAAAAGAATTAATATATTTATTGGTTTCTGGAAATTTGATCCCTAAGGGGGTAAAAAGGGGGTTCAAAGTTTGTATGTAATTTCTATAGTTTGAAAGTTGTACACGTGACATTTTAGATTTACGCTCTTGGTTGATAAAAAGAAGTAATTTATTTATTAGTTTTTGGAAATTCTACCCCTATGGGGATAAAATAGGGGTTGAAACTTTATATGTAATTTCTTCGATTTGGAAGGTATAACATCTAATATTGTAGGTTTTCGCTCCTGATTAATAAAAAAACAATGAGTTTAATTATTTCCGGAAATGCCACCCCTGACGGAGCTAAAAAGGGGGTTGAAAGTTTGTATGTAATTTCTATAGTTTGTAAGTTAGAGTTGGAGTTGATAAAAAGAATTCATGTAATTATTAGGTTTTAGAAATTCTACCCCTAAGGAGAATAAAGTAGGGGTTGAAACTTTATATGAAATTTCTTCGGTTTGGAAGGTAAAATATCTAAAATAGTAAGTTTACGCTTTTGATTAATAAAAAAAGTAATGAGTTTATTAATTTCCAGAAATTCTACCCTTAATAGAGGTTAAAGGTGGCTTTGTTGGGCTTATATATTTGAAACTTGGCATCAATACTAACAGCAAATATTTTATATTTTTTTAAAGTAAAGGTTGTCATTAGAAGTTTTTCGGTTTACCTAAAATATGATTAGGGGGGTGTTGAAGATCTTGGTTTAATAAACTTGAAATTTTGCACAAATACTAACCTTTATAAATAATTTGGGTTGCTATTAGTTATTCGTTTTTCGGAACTATCCCCAAAATACTATTTAGGGGGTGATCAAGATTTTTGAAGTATTTATTACACATAGCTTCTTTTAATGATGTAGATGAACACTCAGGAAGGAGTTTTGGAAATTCAACCTTTAAAGAGACATTTAATTGTATAAAAACTGTTTTACTAAAAGATATTACTGACCTCCAACTAAAAACACTACAAAGTGAAAAATATTTTTTTTTCCCAAGTTGGTGTCTTTGGTAGGTGCAAATTTTTTTCGTTATGGACACTGACTTCGAAAAAGAAAGTTATTTTGCCTTTTGTAGTGTATTTAGTTGAATGTCGGTAGTATTTTTTTGAAAATAGATTTTTTGTTTTTCACATTTTAAGTGGACCTAATAGACAATTTGCCTTTAGTAAGGTACTTGATTATTTTTTGTGTATGTTCACCGATATCTCCGTCAAACAACACTGTTCAAACGGTCCAGTTCGGTAGTTCCAAATCGAGGAAGAAGTCATCTTAGTGCCGTAAGATTCTTCAAAAAACCGTTGACACACCTAAAACATCTTCTGGGGGTAATTCTGAAAAAATAATGATAGCAATTTATTATTGCCCAAGGAATAAGATTTTTAACCGACTTTCCAAAAAGGAGGAGGTTCTATGTTCACTAAATCCTAACTTAAACCGTAGATATCTACGATATCCCATTTATAATTGATTTAACAATAGCTTATTTTTGATCGCCTTCACTAACTGTATATAATTTAGTTGAATAAAATACAAAATCATGCGAACGAAGTCGCGGGCGCAGTGCTAGTAATAAATAAATGGTTTATTACCTTCAAAATTTACAAAAACATTTCAAACCTTGACCCCTGAGCTAGGTAACATCACTTGTGTTTCAATCTCTATCTCTATCTCTATCTCTATCTCTATCTCTATCTCTATCTCTATCTCTATCTCTATCTCTATCTCTATCTCTATCTCTATCTCTATCTCTATCTCTATCTCTATCTCTATCTCTATCTCTATCTCTATCTCTATCTCTATCTCTATCTCTATCTCTATCTCTATCTCTATCTCTATCTCTATCTCTATCTCTATCTCTATCTCTATCTCTATCTCTATCTCTATCTCTATCTCTATCTCTATCTCTATCTCTATCTCTAACTCTATCTCTAGCTCTATCTCTAACTCTATCTCTAACTCTATCTCTAACTCTATCTTTAACTCTATCTCTAACTCTATCTCTAACTCTATCTCTAACTCTATCTCTAACTCTATCTCTAACTCTATCTCTAGCTCTATCTCTAGCTCTATCTCTAACTCTATCTCTAACTCTATCTCTAACTCTATCTCTAACTCTATCTCTAACTCTATCTCTAACTCTATCTCTAACTCTATCTCTAACTCTATCTCTATCTCTTACTCTATCTCTATCTCTAACTCTATCTCTAACTCTATCTCTAACTCTATCTCTATCTCTATCTCTAACTCTATCTCTATCTCTATCTCTAACTCTATCTCTAACTCTATCTCTAACTCTATCTCTAACTCTATCTCTAACTCTATCTCTAACTCTAACTCTATCTCTAACTCTATCTCTAACTCTATCTCTAACTCTATCTCTAACTCTATCTCTAACTCTATCTCTAACTCTATCTCTAACTCTATCTCTAACTCTATCTCTAACTCTATCTCTAACTCTATCTCTAACTCTATCTCTAACTCTATCTCTAACTCTATCTCTAACTCTATCTCTAACTCTATCTCTAACTCTATCTCTATCTCTAACTCTATCTCTAACTCTATCTCTAACTCTATCTCTAACTCTATCTCTAACTCTATCTCTAACTCTATCTCTAACTCTATCTCTAACTCTATCTCTATCTCTATCTAAGTTTGTATCGAATGTTTTATGCGCAAGGAGGTTGTATAGCATTGAGATGTAGTTTGAATATATATTGGTGCGTTCTAAATTCCAACACGAAAACAGTGATTAAAAGTGCTTTTTATTCACTGTTTTCAGTGAATAATAGTTTATGAAACTGTTGCATAATGAGGGGTATTAAAACATGAGTGTGTGTTTAAAAACCGAGCCGAAGGCGAGGTTTTAAATAACTTTCACACGAATGTTTTAATACCTAGTTATGTGCAGTTTCATACACTACTTTATCTACACTCATAAATTGGGATTGAACCTACTAAATACCTCTTTTTGCATTTTCCATGCCATAAAATAGTGATAGCATTTGTCATATACTTTTCTCGACTTTGCTGGTAATAAATTAAGAGTAATTTCCTTCGCCGCATCTAAAATATCGGGCGGAGTCAAATTTTCTTCACATTCACTGATATCAGACATTTCACACACAATAATTTAAATAACTCATGAAATTCAGTACAGCAAAACTTGCAAAACGTATGAATGGCGCCAAAACCCAGCACATCACCGCATTAAACGCGCATGCGCTAAGGCTTAGCACGCACTGCGATCTTTATTCGCGCGATTTTTTTCCGCCCATTCTGCGAACTATGTAATTGTATGAAGTTGTTCGCATCGGTAACAAAATCATGCGGAAATAATTCCGCAAGAAATCGGTGTTTTGCCACAGAATCCACCGCACCACGGCGCGAATTTTATTCGCCCGAATATTTTGAGCTCTATGAACAGGTAGAAGGAAACAAAATTCGCGCGAATAAAAATCACAGTGCGTGCTATGTCTAAAGCGGGCATTGTCATAGACAATTTAAAATTGGAATCAAATCTTTTTATAATAGGTACTATAAAATGGCATTACAAAAAAAAAATTGATGGAAACTCCTTAGTGATTAACTTCTTGGATTTGTCCTGTATCGTAATAGAAAAAATAGTAGTTTATGAAACTGTTGCATAATGAGGGGTATTAAAACATGAGTGTGTGTTTAAAAACCGAGCCGTAGGCGAGGTTTTTAATAGTTTTCACACGAATGTTTTAATACCTAGTTATGTGCAGTTTCATACACTACTTTATCTACACTCATAAATTGGGATTGAACCTACTAAATACCTGTTTTTGCATTTTCCAAGCCATAAAATCGTGATAGCATTTGTCAACTTTCTCAACTTTGCTAGTAATAAATTAAGAGTAATTTCCTTCGCCACATCTAAAATATCGGGCGGAGTCAAATTTTCTTCACATTCACACATACATTCATATCAGACATTTTTAAACAATAATTTAAAAACTCATAAAATTCAGTACAGCAAAACTTGCAAAACGTATGAATGGCGCCAAAACCCAGCACATCACCGCATTAACCGCGCATGCGCTAAGGTTAGCACGCACTGCGATCTTTATACGCGCGATTTTTTTATGCCCATGGAATTGTATAAAGTTGTTCGCATTGCGGTAAAGAAATCGTGCGGAAATAATACCGCATGAAATCCGTGTTTTGCCACAGAATCCACCGCACCACGGCGCGAATTTTATTCGCCCGAATATTTTGAGCTCTATGAACAGGTAGAAGGAAATAAAATTCGCGCGAATAAAAATCGCAGTGCGTGCTAAGTCTAAAGCGGGCATTGTCATAGACAATTTAAAATTGGAATCAAATCTTTTTTTAATAGGTACTATAAAATGGCATTACAAAAAAAATATTGATGGAAACTCCTTAGTGATTAACTTCTTGGATTTGTCCTGTATCGTAATAGAAAAAAAATTGTTTTATAGCATTATTTTGTTAGAGAAATAGTGTTATAATAAGATTCTATTTTTAAATTTCGGTATTGTGTTTATAAAGTATGCCAATATAAACTCGTTTTGAATTTTGTAATTCGAATATTACGATATGAGAGTAGATAAAATTGTTTTATAGCATTATTTTGTTAGGGAAATAGTGTTATAATAAGATTCCATTTTTAAATTTCGGTATTGTGTTTATAAAGTATGCCAATATAAACTCGTTTTGAATTTTATAATTCGAATATTACGATATGAGAGTAGATAAAAGTTATTTTGATTTTTAACATTGATTAGTATTTACACGATCTAAATTTATTGTAAGAGGATACTACAACTCTCTGGGAATTCATTATAGAATTTGCTATTTGGACAGAGCTATCTTATAACCCAGTTACTGGGTTGTGCAGGTCAGATAGGCATTTGCCCCATGTATAGTTGAAACCGGTTAGACTGCGAAGCCGTCTGCAACATAGTTGGGATAAAGTCAGACTCAACAGGTGCCTAACTTTTTCCCAGCAACAGCGTTAATATTGAAATACAAACCGCTAACTCGCCACTGGTTGTCTACAATCTAGTACAGCGTACATCTACTCTAACCACACACACACGCTACAACGTATGCTCTCTCATCGGCTCCGAAACTCTTGTGTAACGAGTTATTAGTAATAACGTAATAATAATAATAATAATAATGAGGAATTGAGGAGTGCTTTGGAGTGTGCTATTCGGGAGTATCGCAACATGCCACCCGAACTTAGGCCACGATTACCTCGTTTGCCCATGCATAACAAGAATAGGGCGCTGGTGGCTGTTCTGGATTCGCAGTTGTCAAACTATTTTGATGACTGCGAAGACCTCACTGATACACATTCGATTATGTACTGCGCGGCTGTAGCGGCATGTCGTGTAGCTCATGTCAAATTTGCAGATGACAGAGCTACACGACCGAAACCAGCCGTACCGGCTTGGCAGTGCAGGATCGAGCGTCGTATTGGTGGGGCCAGAGCACTCATCGGCAAACTAATTTGTTTCAGGGAGGGCAATAGCCGCCCAAGAGTGATGCGCTTTGTGAGACGGGCGTTTTCGGGGACTGATGTCAGCCCCCGGGACTATATATCCCATGTCACAGAGCGCATCGACTTCCTGAAACAAAAAGTGTATGCATGGGCAAACCGTATTCGTAGGTACAGGCGGAGAGTGGAGCGATACACCCAGAATCGCACATTCCAAAGTAATGAAAGGTGGGTTTATCGGGCTTGGGAGCGACCCAACCAAGGTGTGACTGATACGCACCTGCCGGATGATGACGCTATGTCTTCATTCTGGCGCAGTATCTGGTCGGTGCCTGTCAGTCACACCGAAGGTGAATGGACTCGGGAGGTCGAACGAGCGTGTGATCCAATACAAGAAATGGGGGCTATCACGATCAGCCCCCAAGATGTAGCCCGTGCAGTCCGTCCGTTGCCGAACTGGAAATCTCCAGGACCGGACGGACTGCACAACTTTTGGATCAAGTGGCTACAAAGGTCACACGCTCGTTTGGCATCTCAGTACCAGGCAGCCTTAGAGTCTGGTTCGCTACCCAAGTTCCTTACGACAGGTATAACCCACCTGCTCCACAAGTCTGGTAGCACCGCGGAACCCAAAAATTATAGACCAATTACATGTTTACCAACGGTCTATAAGGTTCTTACATCCATTTTGAGAGTAAAAATTAATAAACATGTTGACAATAACTCCATCATGTCGGTCTCTCAGAATGGATGTAGGAACGGGTCCAGCGGTACTAAGGAGCTACTCCTTATTGATATGGCCATTAGCCAACAGGTTCGGCGTTCCCGAAAGGATCTGTCGACATGTTGGATAGATTATAAGAAGGCCTATGACTCGGTGCCGCATACATGGCTCATGAGGGTGCTAGAATTGTATAAAATAGATACAACTCTACGCACCTTCCCGATGTCGTGTATGAGGCAATGGAGCACAGTCCTTCGCTATCCAGGATGTCGAAATATCCAGAGGAATAGCGAACCTGTAAGGATCGAGCGAGGTATATTCCAGGGCGATAGTTTGAGTCCACTTTGGTTTTGCCTAGCCTTGAATCCTCTAAGCATGATGCTGGAGAATTCAGGGCTAGGCTATCGGTTGAAGAGAGGTGGTCAGGTTATATCTCACCTCCTTTACATGGATGACTTGAAGCTTTTTGCCCCCAGCAATCTTCAGCTGATGGAGCTACTAAAGGTAACTGAAACTTTTAGTAGCGCCATCAGGATGGAGTTTGGTGTGGACAAATGTGCGGTCATGCATGTAAAGCGAGGGGAGATTGTGGAATCCGTAGGAATTCAACTTGCGGATTCCATAAACCTGAGATCCCTCTCTCCAAACGAAACCTATAAGTATTTGGGTATGTCGGAAGCGTTAGGTATCAGTACTATAGACATGAAGCAATCGTTGAGGGAACGCTTCTTTGGCCGCCTGAAGAAGGTATTCAATAGCCTTCTTTCGGGCGGAAACAAGGTGCGCGCCTTCAACGGTTGGGTCATGCCGGTGCTGATGTACTCTTTCGGCATACTCAAATGGACTCAAACGGAACTTGACGCCCTGGATAGGCGGGTCCGTACACTGCTGACTGCATATCGAATGCATCACCCACGATCGTCAGTCATGAGATTGTATATCCCGCGGAAGTGTGGAGGCCGAGGCTTTTTAAATGCCAAAAATCTCCACAACCGCGAGATATGCAATCTCAGAGAATATTTTCTATACACCGACGTGGGTATTCATCGAGATGTAGTAGCAGTGGACAAGGGACTCACCCCGATCTCCTTGGCGAATGAGAACTGGCGCAAGCCTGTAGTGCTTGACACTAACGACCGCAAGGAGGTATGGCAGAGTAAGGAGCTTCACGGACGCTTTTTCCGGGCCCTACATCGGTCCGAAGTAGATCTATCAGCGTCCGTAGCCTGGCTGCGATTCGGTGACCTCTTTGGGGAAACCGAAGGTTTCGTCTGTGCAATTATGGACGAAGTTATCATGACGAATAACTACCGGAGATTTATTGTAAAGGATGGCACGGTTGACATCTGTCGGGCATGTCACCGTCCGGGTGAATCGATCCGCCACATTATCTCTGGTTGTTCTCGTCTAGCTAACGAAGAGTACTTGCATAGGCACAACCTTGTAGCCAGGATTATCCATCAGCAACTTGCTCTGAAATACACTCTTGTGGCGTCGGAGGTGCCGTACTACAGGTATGTGCCCGACCCAGTTCTCGAGAATGGCAATATCACATTGTACTGGGATCGGTCCATCATCACTGACAGAACTATTATCGCTAATAAGCCTGATATAGTGGTGGTGGACCGAATCGAGAGGCGTGCAATGATTGTTGACATAACTGTCCCGCATGACGGGAACCTCGTGAAAGCCGAGAAAGATAAGCAAATCAAGTATCTTGACTTGGCTCGCGAGGTTGTCGACATGTGGGATGTGGACTCAGCGATCATTGTACCGATAGTCGTGTCAGCCCATGGCTTAATAGCCACGAGCCTCGACCAACACCTTAGGAGGCTCTCGTTAGGCGGCTGGGTCAAGGACCTGATCCAGAAAGCAGTACTGCTGGACACGGCTCGTATTGTTAGGAGGTTCCTCTCTCTGGAGCCCTGACCGCCGGTAGCTTGGACCCTGTTCCCGATACCGGTGGGCCTCTATTTTTTATATTTTTAAATGTTTTTCTTTTTTGTGTGTTTTGTAAAAATATTTAAAAATGTAATAAATAAGAAAAAAGTTAAATAAAAGACATAATAATAATAACGTTTATTGTGTCTAAAAAAATATAAACAAACAATTTTGGGTTTGGAGTCTTCATTTAAGCAAATAATGCCTGTATTAAAAGACTCCGCTCCTTCACAACAGTAGGTACTTACTTAAAACACAATAAAAACGGTACATGGGAGTAGTTAAACAAAGTATAGTTATGTAAACGTGTGCGTGCGTATGCATGAGTGTGCGTGTGTTGTTGAATGTACATGAGTGTTGTGGATGTGTGGTTGTATGTGTATGCGTGTGTGAATGTACGTGTGGCTATGAGAGAGTCTCAATGAGTGTGAGAGTTGGTCGTGCACTTGTATTAAGTTACGTTTGTTGTAGGAGAGTCTCAGTTTTTTCATATGTCAGTGGTTTTAACCAGTCAGTCAACATTTCTTTACATATATGATAAGAATTTGAATATACGAAAATTGCTTTATTTATTTTGTTATATAATTGAGCTGATCGTTTACTATGCAATTCATAGATCCGAAATTGGTCTTGGTTACAGGTAGTTGAACTATATTATCTTTTCTTCTCCTAGCGTGTATATCCGCATTATAAGGTAAGGTTTTGTGTTTTTTTAAAATTATTTGAGTAATGTATAGTTTCCTAACTGACAATACATCACTAAGTTTGTAGAGGTTCTCTGTAGAATATCTCCTTTTTTTAAAATACATTATTTTGAGCAGGGCTCGTTGTGCTCGCTCCAATTGAATGAATTTAGATTTTGTTGCCCCACCCCAAACAGGAATACAGTATATCAGTATTGATTGCGCAAGAGAAATATATATTTGCGTGAGCACATTTCTAGCAGGCTTACCGCTTCTCTGTATGGACCTAGGCAGCACGTGACGCAGGGTCTTAAAGATCCAATTTAGCTTGCGGACTCTATTTGCAACTTGCTCAAGATGGGGGTACCAGCACAATCTCTGATCCAGCGTTACCCCTAGATATTTTGTGCAAGAAACTTTGCCAATGCTAGAACAGCTACATTTATCAACATTAGTACCATCACAACTGTGAATAGTGATACGAAAATCGCAATTTGGTTGTGTACGATTGCAGATGCTGAAACTTATAAAGTTTGTTTTGGATGTATTTAATGTGAGAACATTGGCATTGAGCCAATTATATTAGTGACGTCAGCGTGTCTCGCCTCGCTCTGCTTACAATTAATCACACGCGACGCGGACTCGCTTCGCATAACGTTGTTATCGCTCCGGTACACGCCCCGACTTCACTTGTTTCACACTTAGTCGAGGTGAGGAATGGGGCGATGTGCTTTTTAAATAGTGGTAAGTTGTTTGCCTTGAAACGATAGCAGTAAAGGAGGTTGATTCTGTTGGAGTCTGGGTGTGTGTCTGGTATTAGACGTGCTCCCTATTATTATATATGGAGCTTACGATTCTACTTATCTACAAGGACTGGCGTCCATATCAAGAAATCCAGTCATCATGTTAGGTATCATGTATGGTGGTGGATAAATTTGAAAGAAAGTTACCGCGGTCCTGGAACATGGGCGGAATTTAGACAGTAAAAATCTGACACGCCCTCCCGCTTCACCCAGATTTGTGAAGTGAGTCTGATGCAAAGTCATTGGACGAAATCCCAAAAAAAAAAAATATCATTATAGAGGAGGTATAAGGTAAAATTTATTCAACTTTCCTAGTAGATTGAAATGCATCCTCATTTATTTAACTAAATTGCGATTTACATTCTACTATTAGATGAATCGTTGTCAATGCTTATGGTACCTGTTTAGTATGTTCAAGCAGCCATATTGGTCTGATTTAAACCATTCACCACTGGGTGTGTCCTGTCTAGTAAGTGATACCTACTCTCAATGCAACTCTAACCAGCAGCCTTATTGCGTAATGAATTCGGAAAGAGCAAAGGGCAATGAGTATGAAAAATCGTCCAATCACATCGCATCTTTCATCTCGCATGTGATTGGTCGATTTTTCATACTCATTGCCCTTTGCTCTTTCCGAATTCACTCATGCACTGCACTCATGCAAAAACGTATCCTTTATCTTCGGGCCCGAAACTTAGTCTAACGGGCTAATAATGACGTCAGCGTATCTCACCTCGCTCTGCTTACAATTAACTACAGCGCGACGCAGACAAGCACCGCATGACGTTGTTATCGCTCCGGCACACACCCCAACTTCACTTGTTTTACACTTAGTCGAAGCACGGTCCCCGCGGCAAAGAAAATTTGGTTCAAATAATTGTCACTAGATGGCGCGATATACATCAATTCGTTATTGAATTGTGTGTAAAAGTAACATTTTCTAAATTTGGTCATAAAATTGTATATTCTTTATTAATCAACTCTCCTAAGCACAAAATTATGGAATATTGGTATTTACTCTTAATTCACATTTCAAAGATTATTTGGCCTGATCATTTAAAATTGATTCCAATAGATGGCGCGGTTTTAAATTTTTCACGAACCGGGAAAACTCTTTTACTTGCAAGTCAAGTCGCTGCTAACACCATCTATAGCCATGAAACGGAACCGAACGCGATCAAAGTACTTATAAAAATCAGATGAAAAATGCTAGGCACTTGGCACAGTTTCTTTGTATGGGATGAGGCATCTGTATGCTAGTATTATATTATCTGTAGTCGATTTGAGGAATGGAGTGTTATGTTTTTTAAATATTGGTTAGTAGTTTGCGGTCCTCAAAACTTGGCGTGACGAAACATAACACCAAGACACATCGAGGGAATGGGGACGGGGGACTTTTGCCTAGGAGTGGGCTAATTAAAAAAAATGTGTTGTATTAGTGGGCAGGAAAATACAGTTCGGGCCTGTTAAAGTCTGAATTCGCTAACTCGCTCTATGATCTCTATGATCAAATGGGACTTACAACTCAGTTTATCTGATAATATAGGAGTGATAATACTGTATAATAAAATAAGGGTAAATAAGTACACAAATTCTTACAATTGAAATATACTTATCATTATGAGAATTGCTATCGCTTTGTTTGCAAACCCATTGTAGATCGCATGTTGTTTTATTTACTTTTCCGTCAGCAGTGTGATTGCTGCCTGCTCTCCTTCTTCTTCCTGCCTAAGGAGCAAAGAGCTATTAGTGTATGCGGTGATAAGAGGGTAAATAGTTTAAGAGGAAATGCGGTTCCAGACATCCGAATGAATATCAGTAAAAAATCATGATTCAAGGTTTGTCTCTCGCCTATTTCCTCCTACTTTTTTATTTAGGGTATTTTATGATTATAAAAGACCCTAAATAAAATTTAAAAAAAATTATAAGACTTTCATAACCTAAACATACACTAGGAACTTTGGAATCCTCCAATATTGGACCGATTTAAAAATTATTTCATAAAATGTAAAAGAAAATTATAATCTATTTTTTCTAAAATTGCGCTGCCAACTAATGCAAATTTTGACACTGCCTAGTGTCAAAATTTGACAACTATAAATGAAAAAGAAAAACATATAAGCACAACATATTATATCTGTTTATTCAATTTATGGAATATCTTTGAAATTTGTCCAATACTGGAGGAGGAAATAGGCAAGAGCCAAACATCGAATTATGACTTTTTACTTAGGATTGTCAGTCGGAGCAGCTCTCTGCCCGCATTGCCTCTTTATTTGACGAAATTGTACGTACCTGTCTAGCAAAACTGATGAAAAGATTTCTATCCACTGAAACTCATAAATTACACTGTCTCGAGGCCTGTTTTGCAAGTGTCGGCCGGAAAAGTAAAAAAATACTCGTGAAATTGAATTATATTTTTAACATTTTATCTACCTGTGTGTCAACTTAATCCAAGTAAACGTCGTCTGAATACCAAGTGGTACGTGGCCTATAAAAATAAGTGTTCCGCTTTGGATAATTTTGGTACAGAATGTGATAAAAATATTAATTCTCGAAGAGTAAAAAGGAGATTGTATTACGTTAATTGTTTTTAATATTTATCTACTGTAAGCTTTAAAACACAATACTTTGGGGCTCACATAACCAGTTGTTGGTTTCAAGTCCCTAATAAATACAGAGAAAAAATACCCGTATACTTTCTAGAACCATAAAACTGTGATGCTATTCTAAATCTTACCATGATAGGTCAAAAGCATATGTATCTACACACCTTCTTTGAGCGGTCGTAATAATGAATTTATTTATTTTATTTCTGAAAGGAAATAAAAATATAAGAAAATAAAAGAATCAAACAGTGTAATAATAAAAGGAAAGATATGACCATTCTTACTAAAATAAACATTGAATCCTTCAAACCCCTAGTGTCATTTCGTGCTCTTTATTGATATTACAAAAATATTATTATTGTAGTTCGTTTAATAATAAATGTACTACACAACGCCACCCATGCTATACTATAATCCATACTAATATTATAATTGCGAAAGTAATTCTGTCTGTCTGCTACCTTTTCACGCTTAAATCGCTGAACCGATTTAGATTAAATTTGGTATGGAGATGGTTTGAGACCCTGGAAACGACATAAGATCATTTTTATCCCGGAAATCATCCTTAAGGGGGTGGAATGGGAGTTGAAGTTTGTATGGTGGACTAATAATTTTAACAATATTAAAGCGCGTATAAAAAATACGCTATTTGAAGTACTAATGCCACGCAGACGAAGTCGCGGGCAACAAGTCAAATAAAATATATTTTGTTTCAGAAAAATAATGGTCGAGCTAAACTGAAGGCCCAAGTTGATCGCGAATGAATTTTACATGAGCTCAACAGAAAAGCTAAATTAAATAAATACAAATTGCGGGTCGTAAATATCTAAGCAGTCGATTTAAATAAACTTCTATAGGCTATACCAATATTATGTAGAGTACCTACTTTCTTAGAGTTAAATATAATTGTATGTCATTGTGTACGGATTGGAAGGTTTACTAGCTATAAAAGTGCTATCACTCACATAAGGTTAGATTGTAATAAGATTAGGGTCCATCCTATTAGGCTAGAAGAAAAATACGCTTTGTACCTAAGTAGTTTGAATATGTTCGAACCTAGGTTTATGAATTTTTGATTATGAAAATTATTATATTTATTTTATTTGTATTTTTTTAGGGTGGCTTACAGGTAACAATATTATAAAGATAGCAGTATAATTTACAACGAAGAGCCATATATAAACCTCCACAATAAGCAAATGAACATGAGCATGTTCATACTTTTTGAAGCTTTTCATTGCACCTCATTATGATAAATCACATGATGAAATTAAGATTACCCAATAAGTAAAATGACATTAATAATTAATTGACGCATAATATAATATGGACATTTTAAGTATTAATTTTATTAAATATAATCTATTATTATCAAATAAACTAATTGTAATAAATACAAAAAAAATATCGAATAAATTAATAATTTAAAATAATACATAATTTAAAATACACACAGTAAAGACACACACATAAAAGTATATTTAACCACATACAAACAGATAGATGGCAAATAGATAACTGAAAATTTAATTAATAAGAAAAATATTAAGCGCTATTCCTCTCATCTAGACACTGACTGTATCTAAAACTTTGCTGTCGGGTGACATGGTCCATAATTGTTTCTGTAACTTATATTTACCACCTGTATGTACATATGGATGCAATCATTTTAATTTGAGTTTGAATTTGAATCACCATATCAGCCGAAAGACGTTCACTACTGGACATAGGCCTTCCCCAAGCGTCACCACATTGACCGGCCCCGTGCGTCCCGCATCCAGCGGATCCCGCAACCTTAAACAGGTCTTCGGTCCACCTGGTGAGAGGCCTTACAACGCAACGTCTTCCGGTTCACGGACGCAACTCCAGATTTTTTCTGCCTCGTCGGGCATCCATTCTGCGAGCAATGTGCCCTGCCCACTGCCACATAAGTTTGGCAATTATTCGGGCATGATTGTACCTACATTTTTTGCTCTTGACTCTAGTCTTTACCTACATGTAGAAAAACATAAATCTCGTGACTAATGAATTCAAACCTAAATCGAAAATAACTCTTTTGGTTTCTATTCACAAGTTTTTTTTTTTCTTTTTCTCATCGTCATTAATATATTTTCTTTCTTTCTGTTTTTTTTTGTCCTAAAGGAAACTATAATACCATTCTCATCATCATCATCTGCTAATCCCAACTGGGTTGCATTCGGCTTCCAGTTAAACCAGACCAAGCTGAATACTAGTACTTTACACGGAGTGACTGCCTATCTGCCCAGCACAACCCAGTTACTGGGTATCACGATACCTCCTGTGAAAGTTAGGAAGATGGCTAAATGATACTGCTGCTTATAAAGTCAACTTAAATATATTATCTGGACCAAAGGTTTAGTAATACAAAGGAGCGAGGGAGCACACGCGATGACCGCCAATCGAATACTGAATGCTCTACTAATACGAGTATCAATTAGTGAAATGAGGTGAAAATGCACGAATAAGCATAAGTGCATTATTATTAGTTTATGGTTTCACCGTACATGCTCCCGGGCCAAAAAGATACAAAAATGTTACACGTCTTCTAATCTAAAGCGACATTTTTTAGATATAGGTGACGTAGCTGTGTCCCGTTTACAATCAGTGTTCGCACTAGTTACGTTCATTTCACTTGGCAGACGGTCAGCCGTACTCTGCTTTTGCGAAAACACAACACTATTTGCCACACTTTGGGATAGTTCCACTGAAGAAACTGCTCGACACCTCCTCCATATGAAGTACGCTGCCACCAAAACGGCTACACCCAGCAGGCAGTAACAAATAGTATACTGATGAATGTCATGCGTAGACAGAGTGTAATCTGGTGAGTTAGTATTGGCAGATTTCAGTTGTTTTATACGTTCTCCCAGAGCGACTAATGAGCTGTTTATAGGATCTTCGTATGCTGTGTAATGGGATAACGATATATTTACAAAATGATTTATTTATGCTATCTGAGGGGTTACAATTTCAGAGTTAGATTAAATTGTATTAGCTGATGCATGGGCATGAGGATACAAAGCAAACTCGTTACTTTTTATCATGCATTTCGAATCTAGGTCAATGATACCGACTCCTGTCACCTGTTTAAAGGCAATTTGATATTGACGTATAATCCTCACCGCGTAGGTATTGCAGCAAAAGTACATGAACCTAGCTGGCTCATTTTATTCGAGCCATCTGTCTTGACAAGGGGATTTAATTACAATACATTGTTTTAAATTGCTATCCAGTTTACAGAATTTTTCATCAGTGCTTAAATGATTAATCGGTTTGTTAGCTTGGCACAAATATAAGATATCATTGTTCTGAGATAACTGGAGCTCTATAAATGACATTGTGAAGAAAGCATATTTTTTCAAGCTAATAGCTACGAAGACTGCGGCTGGTAGAACGCTTATCATATCATTTTGAACTTGCTGTAGAACTGGTATGATTTTATAGATTTTGTAGCTATCTCTGCTGGTCAATGGAAAGGTAATCTCAAATATGAAGTATTCTTGCATCATTCTAGCCTTTACTTTCAGCATACTATAAATATGTTTTAGATCAGACTGTAGGTTGTCCTTTGTTAATTGTCCTGAAAGAAACTGCAACTCACAATGTAACTGATCCGGTGTTAACAGGTGAGTATTGAATTTCCCGTGGTGGACATCCGTGATGAACAGAGTATCCTGAATCCTTTTTAGGTTTTGAAGCAAGTTGATGGTCGTGAGTGCCGCCAGAGCAAAATCTTGTGTTTTAGCTAAGCCTTCAACTTCTTACTTAATAACATTGGCTGCATTATCTAATTGATGCAAGTGTATGTTTATAGTTTTATGTTGTAATTGGATAGTTTGCTCGGTTCTTTTTAATACATTATATTCAGCTTCGATGATGGAAGTCTGATTTCTTTACAAGTTATCAAGATGAAGCTTGTTTTGTTTTACAAGCTGTATGTCTTTCTTGTACTGTTCTGCGAAACGTCCGTCTAATACTCCGAACAGGCTATTGGCCACGTAACCGATACCGTTAATAAGACCGCGACGCTGTCTGGTGCGCGCGTCAAAGTGCTGATTAATCATAAGTTGATTATAGTGCTGTATTTCTTTGTAATCGTGATTTAATTGAAGCGTTATCATATTACATTGACTAGTATCGTTTAGGGATGCGCAGAGTCTTTGTAAATAATCCAAATACTTTGTGTCAGCTATATTCTCTTCCCAGTAAGGGTTCATGTCATAGTAAACAATAAGATTCCATTTATCTCAAATAACTTGCATATTGCCCACTGTTTCGAAATACAGTGAATTGTTATTTGGCATCGCTTTTATGTTAAAAGCTGCGCGAGATGATGTTATCAATGACATAAAAAAGATTAACGACACTACTACCGATACGAACTTAGATTTGATTTTATTGCTTGTTTTCCGCTCGTCCGGTTCCTTTAAGCTGATGTTGATTTCTTGATTAACCTTTCTATCGTCCTTCATTTTGCTTGCAGCAGGCGATATCGGCAAGATTGAAAGTTTCATAACCGGCCTTTTGAGTATTCCACTTTTTGTTTTTAATGTTACTACCCGAACTAATCCATCTTGACCTGGGTGAGTTTCTACTACTCTACCCATCATCCATTTTCCAGGTGGCACATTATCGTCCTGGATGGTCACTAAATCATTGATGTTGATATTTTCTCAGTGCTTGGCCATTTGCTTCTTACAGATAACTGCGTTAGGTATTCCAATCTCCATTTCTTCCATATGTCATTTACTATCTTAGCTGATAAATGCCATCTAGTTCGAAAATCTATTTCCGTTTATATTATAGTAGTTCCGGACCTCCCGGTCAAGAAATGCGCTGGAGTGAGTACGTTTAAATCTTCAATATCTTCAGACAAGGCACACAAAGGTCTGGAGTTCAGACAAGCCTCAATCTGTGCTAATATAGTGCTGAACTCTTCGAAAATCAACTTCTGCTCTCCAATTACTCGCTTGAGGTGATATTTTAAGCTTCCAATGGCTCGCTCCCATAGACCTTCCGCACTTGGCCAAGATGGCGCGTTGAAGTGCCATAATATTCTATATTGAAATCTGTTAGCTCTGTGAAAAAGTTACGATCATATACGTTTTCGAAATCGTGATAGCTTTCCTGTAGCATTCTATTTGCACCTACGAAATTCGTCCCGTTTTCGCTATAAAGATGGCGTGGCGCCCCTCTTCTGTCGGCCATCCGTCGTAATGCTGCTAAGAACCCAGCACTGCTTAGGTCGGATACAAGCTCTAAATGTACAGCTTTAGTCGTTAGACAAATAAACAACGCAATATATCCTTTTTTAGTCTTAATTCCGCGCCCCTTGTTGCTTTTTACATCTACGAAACCTGTATAATCAACTCCGGTGTGATAGAATGGCGGGGCGGGATTGTTTCTGGCTTCGGGTAATTCTCCCATCAATTGATGCTGTAGTTTGGGCTCATGTTTTCTACAGGTGACGCAGTTTCGCACTTCTTTCCTTACAGCTTTGTTTCCAGCGATTATCCAGTATCTCTGCCTAAGATTAAATCAATTTAATCGCGGTCCACCATGAAAGGTGAGCTGATGAGCTTGCTGAATTATTAGAGTAGTAAGCAGACTGCTATACGGTAATATGGCTGGATGTCTCATTTTCATGCTCATGTTTGCTTTGGTTAAACGGCCTCCCACTCGTAAAATCCCCTCGTTGTCAAGGAAAGGATTTAATTTTAGTAAATTACTTCTGCTACTCACTTTATTATTTTTTCGTAATGAAATGATTTCCTCTGCAATTAATATTTTATAATGAGTAACTTTGCTTTCCGTAATTCATGCAAGGTAAGAAATTCAAACCGCTATGTTTACCTAACGAGACTGGAATCTGCTTAAATTGTATCGTTTTGATGGTTCGTAAAAGCCAACCATTTTAGTTATTTTATTAAGTGAACTGAATTTAAGTAGCAATTGTAATATGATGCTTTCCTTGCTATCTATTTGGGAAGCATTCACTTTGCTTGGTGTTGATTTTGCCTTTGTTTCTTGATCTGTGGTATAAATGCTTTGTTTTGCTTCTAATTTTTCATCAAACGTTTTCAATGACTGCGGTCCTTGCCACTCCTTGCCACACTGGGTTTTATTTTTCAGTTGTGAGGCTGAAATGCCTCTACTATCTATATAATATATATAGATAGTAGAGGCAGTCTTACTACGTATACTGCCGGATTATATACGTACTCTAGTATCTATATAATCCGGCAGATGCAGCTGCATCTGCCGGATTATAGCTCATATGGGTCCTCTGCACCTATTCGCTGTGCGACTTCCGTAGTAAGTAGTTTAATTGTCGACCCATCGTCCAATAAAGCATATGAGTCTACTTTACCGTTTGGTCCCGATAGTGTCACTAGTACTACTTTCAGCAAGGCTTGTCTATACCCGCTAGGCGCGCTCGTGTTGCTGATGAATGCGCGCGGCGCGCTGTCAGCGTGCGGCGCTGCGTGCTCGTTCGCTGTGACACGATTACGCTCTTCTGGGTCGTGTAGAACGCGCCTCTCGCTTCTGCGGTCACTGTGTAGTAGGCTGTGATGGTAATACTTGCAGTCTTGCTCTTCACACTGCTTACTCTTGCATTTATGATTCCAAGTCCGTCGTTTTAGGCACCTGAAACACAGTTTACTTGCAGCTTCCCATCTATCCTTTACTGACATTTTCTTGAAATTTGTACAGCTAGCCACACTTCTACAGTTACCGTTGCATATTATGCATGTTATTTTGTCGGACTCTGACAAGCTAAATGTTTTATGGGCCGGTCGTTGTTGACGTTTGAGTTCCGCGGCGTGTCGTGCATTTATGTCGGCTTCTCTGTCGAGAAATCGACTCAATACTACTAGACCGGGCTCTGCGTCAACCGCAGCCATCTCGTAATCAAACCACCGGCTCCTAAGCGTTATTGATAACTTATCTGTAATTACGGCAATTATTTCCGGGCTATGTAAATATTCAGTTCTATTCAGAGCTTGTACCGCGGCAATGACATTTGTGACTTTTGATGCGAATATACATATGTCAGTTGGGTTGTCTGACAGTTTAGGTAACCGACGTAATTTATTCAACTCATAAGTTATTAATGCATTTGGTCGTCCAAACCGAGATTCTAATCTTTGCATAATTTGAACGGCCGTGGATCCTAAAAATAGGCATTTGACTGCCTCTAAAGCGGGCCCTTTCAATGATATTCTGAGGCGGGCCAAATTCCCTACCTGTGTGTAAGTCGACGCAGACTCATAGTATGCTGCTTTAAAATATAGCCAATCGCCCGCGTGGCCACTAAAAATAGGTAAATCAAATCCATACCTGCTGGCAACGGGGTTACCCCGTGCTACCTCTAATAATGCCTGAGTCAGTCCTTTCAGTAGGCTCCCCTCGTCGTTTCGTTCCGGCGAGGTCGGCGGTGCGGCGTGAGGCGGCGTGGCGTGAGGCGGCGTGGCGTGAGGCGTCGTCGGTGTCCGGATGTCGTCGTGTCGCGGCGGGCCGATGTGGTCGCGATGTTCGGTGCCCGTGTCCGCGGCGTCCGTATGTTGTTCCGATGCCGCAGTCGAATTTCCCGCCAATAATTCTTCGTCGCCTGATTCTGCCTCCAGGAGCGCTAGCCTAGCGGCGGCTAGTTCCAATCTCGCTCGAGCTAACGCCTTTCTGTGGGTTTTCGTTTCGTCTAGTGTTTGTCTATGTGGAGTTGTCGTCGCCCCAGGGCTGTTAGGTTGGGTCTGGTCCGAATCTGTGACGGAATTGTTGGGTGTGTCTGTCTGTACCACCACTGTCGCCAATTCCGTGGATACGGCCTCGTCCCCTTCCTTTGCCGCTGTGACGGGTTCTTGCATACCGCGTGTCTTCACCATATTGCAGGTACTGCACTACACCACACTACCACTCTCGCGTACACTGAAGCTATGCCTGCCTGTATCCTGTTTAAACGAATGTCTGCTAGAACCACTGTCCGGCTCGAATGGACCAACTGTTGAGGACAGCGGACCTCTGGCTGCAATAAAAACACGAGTCTCTTACAACCAGATTTATTAGCTTATTACCACAGGTTTTCTATACAAGATACTGCGGTCAAGGCAGGCAAATTTGTGGGCGACTGCCACTAACAAAGAGAAAGTGGGCGGAAGACGATATACATTTTAACTACTTCCGGTTCTGGAAGCTTCTAGAACATTCTACTTATAATCTACAGTGCTTCCCCTAGCGTCGAGAAGCGACAACTTGAGTATTCATTGACAAATACTGAAAACCCATTCATATTGTCACTCTGGTGGCGAGCAGCGCAAGTAGTATATACTACTTTTCCATTCTTAAGTGCCCGGTCATTCATCAAAGCGGAAGCCCTCTGGCAGCGAGGGGCGACAACTACACCAGCATGCAAGTTGGCAACTTGGCGCCTTTTGTGAAATAACTAATCACAATATAGAACTAACAGAACGCGTATGCGACGCGATTGGTCAGTCATCTTTGTGTCAATTGACTAACCAATCGCGCGCTCAGAACGTATCCCGCTCTATGTTTCACTACCAACCTAATAACGACTTATGCGGATTCCCAACCTACATAGCGGTGATCCCATAATATTTCCCGCTGCCCACCAACAGATGTCACTACTGGTATATATCAGTCACAATCTTTGTCCCCATGTTGACAGACAGCTAAATGATTGTTCTGAAAATCTGACCAATACCTCTCTAACAACTCTAGTTGCCTTTTAAAATAGTCGTCCGATTTCCTATCGACGCTATCCTTTTTTATTTTTATCGGTATTTTCTTGATAGAACTTAGCGAGTCACGCTAATTTCAAGTTGCTGGTAGTAAAGCTCTTCCATTATGCTGCTAGTTTGTTTATGATGATAAAAATGAAAGATCTTACTTGTTCGAAACTGGCTTTCGACTGCCGCTGGTTTGCTATTGCACTACAAATTGCTCTGATGTAGCTTGACTCTGTCGCCCTGCTGCTGTAGGTACCGAGTGCTGCTGCTGCTTAAATACCGATGTGCTGCTTGCTGCTCAAGATGCTGATTGCCCCGTCTTAGAGGCGCTGATGTCCCACTGCTTAAGGACGGTGCTATTGCTAACAAATTTTGCAACGCCACCCAGTGCTGCTAGGGTTTTGCTACAAACGCTTTGCTAAATTACTGCGGTTACGAAAGTATGTCCACAGTTCACACGTATCACTGCAATCCAATATGCTGATTCCTGGACAAGTTCACTCACAAGTTACTCAATACACGTTACTTCCCAACGAAAAACGAATACTAACACTCAAGAGGTCCCGCCCGATGGCTCGAAGGACCAATGTGAAAGTTAGGAAGATAGTTAAATGATACTGCTGCTTATAAAGTCAAATTAAATATATTATCTGGACCAATGGTTTAGTTATACAACGGAGCAAGGGAGCACACGCGATGACCGCTAATCGAGTACTGAACGCTCTACTAATATCAATTAGTGAAATGAGGTGAAAATACACGAATAAGCATAAGTGCATTATTATTAGTGTATGGTTTCACCGTACATCTCCACTATACGAGAATAATGTATAAATATAACCCCGAGCAATTTTTGCCATGGATATTAAGCGTCATGATCTCAAAGTAATTCCTTTGAAGTAGCGGTGTTTGAGAAATATTTTTAACTTAGCGTTCCGTTGGGGGCCCGGCATTATATTAATGAGATCACAAAAAATAAATGTGTAACGTTTTATAAGGTCGGCTACTCGGCGTAGTAATTAATTTCATTAGATTTTATTGAATTAGTTAACACTTGTTTGATAACTATACTTGGGGCCAAGCGTAGAGCGTTCTTGGTACTAATACATAGTACGTACGAGTATGTGATAGATGTATTTGCGATAGTATAGGATTTATTTCAATTAAATCAATTACTTTATCATCATTTGGAAAGCCGCTGACAGCCTACTGCCATTGGTCTCTATTTCTCATTTTAAAGTCATTCCAAATAGTAATTTTTATTCAAATCCAACCAGAACTATTTTTCTGCGAGCTTGTCAGTTATAAGAAAGCCGCCAGCAAGCAGATTTCAAAGTGCAACGGAGACGCTCCTAGCCACCGCAGGAGACGCCCTAGGCTTTGGGAGTCGCAAGCCGATTCCCGGCCACCGTAGGCGCGGGCTTGCGGACGCGGATAGTGAGTAGCTGGCCGTCCGATAAGGAACAGGCCCGAGTCGACGGCGCGTAGTGAACCACTTGCGCCTCAAAGAGATGGCAGCAGAAATTGACGGAGTCCGCTAGGGCCGATGCATGTCTGGGTCGCGGATAAATTTGAAAGAGAGTTACCGCGGCCCTGGCACAAAGAAAAAGAAAAGGGGCGGGTTCTAGTCAGTGAAATTCTAACAACACTCCCGCTTCACCCAGAGCTGGATAAATCATTGGTTGATGCCCCAACCCCAAAACATAAGCCTTCATAGTACATAATTTATTTATCGAAATTACACCTTACTAGAGCAGCACACTGGTTATAGATGTCATTTGATCGAAAAGTTACTTGTGAAGCTATGAATTCGTACAAGATTCTATAGTATTTGAACGAATATATTTAGGTTAATGACAGGACAGATTATCCCGTCATATGGAAATCCCGGAACGCAGGTCTATGCGAAACTCAATGGCTTTTTAATTGTTTCAGTTAATTACGGCATAAAAGGGCTGGGTGTCAAATGCTGAGTTGGTAAACCTTTTGGTGTGTACACGCCCGACGCAATAATTCTTAAACCTTGTTTGTACTTTTTTTATTAGTCTTCTTTGTTACTTTGTGATTGTTGTTGTTGTGTTGTGTCTATGTCGAATAAATGTTTTCTATTCTATTCTATCAACCACACATCATCATCATCAGCCTATTAATGTTCCCACTGCTGGGACACAGGCCTCCTCTCTGTGAGAGGGAATGGGCCATAATCCACCACGCGGGCCCAGTGCGGGTTGGTGGATGCCACATGCCTTCGAATTTTTGGTTCTAGGACATGCCGGTTTCCTCACGATGTTTTCCTTCACCGTTTTTGAGAGCAGTGGTGATGAAATAATTTACACAAAGTAATGCGCCTGCCTGGGTTCGAACCCACGACCTACAATTCGTAAGTCGCGGCCGATACCACTGTGCCACCACTGCTCACAGGTTCTATCAACCTTGTTTGGTTAAAAGCGAACAAATATTGAGATCTGTCTTGGTTTCTAAATTCCATCGTGAAAGTATTATAGCCTCAGTGCTTCATTCTATTCTAGAATGTGGTCCTCCAATATGCCTAAAAAACTCAGACACTCGAAAATCAGAAACAGTATAAAATCATTTTGTATATTCACACAGGATTTCGTTACCGAGTGACATGAACGTGTGACCTCTTATTAGGTTTATGTTGTACATTGAAACACGGTACCAATCCATGAAAAGTAATAGCCTACATCAATTAGCCATATTTATTATATTGATAATATCGCGCGAATTATCGCCATTGCCTGAGGTATGGCGCTTTTAGGGTTGTTAAAATGACATTTCCTTTTTTATCATGATTTATCTGATTGCTGAAGAATGCCTTATTAAGAATATAATTAAATAAACGTTTATTCAGAGACTGCTTTGCTCCGTTGGCCTAGTGGTCTGCTGAGCATAAGAGTGAATATAAAAAAAGTTCTCTGTATCTGTGTGTCTGTCTATGGCATCATACCTCCTAAACGGATGAACCGATTTTTTTGTTTGAAAGGTGATTTTTCGAGAGTGTTCTTAGCTATGCTTGAACAAAATCGGTTCAGCCGTTCAAAAGTTATGGGCGTTTTACTGTTTGAATCGGAGTGTTTTCGCAAGATATCGTGTCATAATTACGTGTTCAATAGATTGCCGATCAAAGCGTACCTACTATGTACTAGATAAATTATGTAGCATGAAATAAAAAAAAGGTCGAGGGCTTTTAAAATTTTGAAATTTTTCTTGTTTTTTCTTTACAAATATTGTAATTAATGAGAAAATATACGGAAATACGATCCGCCACCAAAAAATAGAGCCAGTGATTAAATTTAGTTTCATTAAATTTTGCTCTTCATATTGATGTTTTTGTTTTTTGACCGATGATAAATTAATAAATAAGGATATTTTTGTTATTATTTTATTTTTTTGTTTAAAATACCTACCTACCCTAAATATTATTAATGATAATTAAATTAAATTTCATAGTTATGCGTCTAATTTGTTTGTATAGTGCAACTTATTCTATTTCTTTTGTGTGACACATATGTCACAGATATTGTAATATTCCATTGTGTTTCTTTTGTGTGATGTATTTTTTTTTATTCACTCATGATTGCCTGGGTTCGGTTCCCAGGTCAAGAAAAGTGTTATCGGTTGTTAGAAATTGCTCAGTAACAGCCTGGAGTCCGGTACTTTTGCGTGGCTGAACACAGTTAAATTCATTCTCCGGGATTTAGTCGAGCTTCATTGCCTCGACGTTTTTCTGGTGGTTGGAGGAGCAGTGGCTTGGGAATAGTGCGTTGGGATTGTACCAAAAAACCGGCCAAGTGCGAGTCGGACTCGCGCACGAAGGGTTCCCTACCATTATCGCAAAAATCGGCAAAAATATCACGTTTGTTGTATGGGAGCCCCACTTAAATATTTATTTTATTCTGTTTTTATTATTATTAATACATCATCTATGAAAATTTCAACTGTCTAGCTATCACGGTTCATAAGATACAGCCTGGTGACAGACAGACAGACAGACGGACCGCGGAGTCTTAGAAATAGGGTCCCGTTTTTACCCTTTGGGTACGGAACCCTAATAAGGCTGATGACAATAGGCTAGCCCCGTATTATATGGGACTTAAACATATTTATTGTTGTCAATTAATTCATATTGAGAAGGCTCAGTGAGCTTACCACCTTTTTGCTAAACTAGTTCTCGTAAAGAAGAAGGGCAAGAAACTCCACGAAAGCTCTTTCATAGTATTTATCAATACCTTTTACAACCACATAACGTATTCACAGTACTATAGAATCAAAATTACAAGAATAAGGCAAAAAACATAGACTAGCTCTTAAATCAATTTAACATATGAGGAATAATGGCCTATAATAGATATAGTTTCAACACAACCATTAGCAATAATTATGTTATAATATCAAATAATAATAAACGTGAAAAATGATATTGGGTTTTCCATTAGGAATTTTTCAGTAACAGCCCGGAGTCCAGTACTTCTGCCAGGCTGATGACAACGTTCGCCCCGTATTATATGAGACTAAAACATAACTGGCAAAATGTGGGTGAACCATACCTAACCCTTCGGAATACAGGTACATACCTAAAGACAACAACACAATAGGGATATTTCCTAGGTAGAAAAATTGTAATTCTATTTAGTCCGTCAGTGAGATTATCTGATAATATTGGACCCGTATTTTTTGTTTTATCAAATAAATAAAAACTGCCAAAGATAAAGCGCATCAAAGTTAAGGAATAGGGGCTCATGACGTCATTTTGTCAGTATAAAGTGTAACACACCGTGACGTCACATGATATTTCAACGCATTTGCAATGAAAAATTACGTGTCCAATATTTTGAGGTTATCTAACTGACGGACTAAATAGATATTTTTTGTCCACTACCCTATTGTGAAATGAAAAGTAAAAAAAATAGGAGGGCTATTGGGTATCGATACAAACGGATTATAAATCAAGGATGAAAACATTATTATTATTAATTGCTTACATCCATTAAGCTGAGCATGCTGACTGCTGAGCTGCGCCAGTGTCAATCAACAATGAATCAATCTGCCTAGCCGTTTCCCAACTATCCAGTCTAACCGGATTCTGTCCCGAGTTTATGTTTACTCGCAACACCGTGTCCGTGGGCTGTCAACAATTTTGACAGCTGACACTAACAGTGTAGTTAGAAAATTTGAACTGAACACGCGAGAAAATCGGTGTCTTGTATTCTAATAACGTAATCGAGCGATATTTCGGTGATTGTATTTGTTAATCGCGCCCGCCGTTCGTAATCGGCGTTGTGGGGCGTCCGTAGAGTGGGTTTAGAGTATATTTTCACGCGCATCGAAGTGCTTTTGCGGGAAACGTGCTGCCTGGTGGACTGGTGGCCGGATTCTTCGGACCAGACAGTCGTCAGTCTATCCCTTATTGTCCTTTATTATATATATTCTCCTATCCCTAACCTCACGGCACGAGATTGATCGACGCCCAGGAGTCTACCGCAGGAATCTAAGGTAAGTACGAATAGTATCACCGGACAACCTTTGTGCCACCTGTGAGATAGGTACCGGTATCTCTCCCAATAGGGAGCAAATCCCTAGCTTTCCACTGCTGCGTTACGGCAGTTTCGTGGGA
The DNA here is from genome assembly GCA_964057195.1 of Orthosia cruda. Taxonomy (NCBI): domain Eukaryota; kingdom Metazoa; phylum Arthropoda; class Insecta; order Lepidoptera; family Noctuidae; genus Orthosia; species Orthosia cruda. The sequence goes on along the minus strand of OZ059827.1, from coordinate 14,518,827 downwards.
TACGGTTCTGATTGGATCCAGGAGTGGCACGCTGCTAATGGGCCCCAGTGATGAGCTCCTGGCTTGGGATCCGCAGACCTGTATTTAACATTTGGTAGCAAGAGCGTGGGTTCATTCCACGATCATAGTATATGCTAGGACACTCGTTCACAGTGAACGCTGTATTGTTTGTCGGTTTGCTTTTTATTGTTGAGAATACTGGGTTGGAAAGTGGTACATTTTGAGTCACTCAGAGTTAGTTGTGTCTTGTTAGGGGCAAAAATCCCCCATAGTTACACTCCAATTTGTTCAAATAAAGTGTTCAACTCACAACTTAATATTGTCACTCCGGGATAGAAGGTTACAGTTTTGTATTAAAATTTGTTTATTTGTTGTATACAATATAAGTTTGATGCAAACTAAATAGTCTTCCCTAATTGTATTTAATTGAATCATAGTTATTTTTGGACTTTAAACCTTTTATCTTGGTATTGTAAGTTTGTTTACTTTATAAAATTATTCACCGCTATAGAAGTTATTGTTGTAAAGTATATTGTTACCAATTATATAAGAAAATTGGTTAGTTTGTTTGATATTGACAGTAATATTCTAATTGATTCAAGTTAAAGTCATTGTTTTTAACTATTAAAGTAAATTGAATATTGAATTCTATTGTAAAATCAACCTACCCACTTTGTGTTGATAATTTTCATTTTTTAGAATACCCTCTTGTGTGTTGATAATTTATTTTCTTGAGGTACCCACTTTGTTTTTGATAATTTATTAATTGATATTTGGGGTTCCATAATAATTTTGTACTGCAAAATAATTAAGTAAATGTAACAGGGTTCAGTACTATTTGTTAAATTAACTTGTTTTTTCTCTTACAGACTTTATTATTTGATATTTAATTTGGTACGAGAATTACTGTCAAACTGTTGTTTTGGTTACACACATACATTATTAATTTAATTTGTTGAACCTTTTGTTTATTAATTAATATTTAATCACCGTTGCTTACATTTTGACAGTATGACTGCCAAAATGTAAGCATTTGCTTGTAAGATTAGATCGGAATTGAGATGGGTGACCACGGCGGCCTCTTTAATAAGTAGACCTGATAGATCAGACGCTTTGTTGGCGCGTTCTAGTGAACTCCCAGCGCGTCAGGCCAGGGTTGATAAATATTATGCGGAATGTTTGGAACTATTGTCCACCGAGGACACTGAGCCGTTGCGGTTGAGGCAGACGTCACACAGTTCTACGGTTTCTCTGATGATATTGTTGAGGCAACCAGTAAATTGAGGGGTTCTACACAGGATGTTTTGAAGGTGGAGACAAGGTCTCCCACCCATCCTGCTTTGTTAGGACGGTTGCTTACGCTAGACTTGCCACACTTTAGTGGAGATTTGGGTTGTTGGACTGCCTACTTCGACCTGTTCAACAGTTTGGTGGATGCTAGGACAGACTTGTCGCCTAGTCAAAAGCAGGCCTACTTGTTCTCCACGTTAAGAGGAGAGGCCCTAGGTTTAGTCAGCCACCTAACTGTTACGGATCAAAGTTATAATACTGCAACATGGATGGCCACATGGTCACCTCCTGTCCGAAGTTCCTGGCAAGGAACACAATGGACCGACGGGAAATCGCCAACAGCCGCAAGTGGTGTTACACCTGTCTGGGACAGCACTTGCAGCGGGATTGCCAGAGGTCAGATCCTTGCCCGCACTGTCAAGGTAAGCACCACCGCGTGTTGTGTTCTAACCAAAATGGTGTTGGCGGGCCTGATGACCGCATCCCCACCAACCCCACCAAACCCACGTGGATCCTCGACGGGGCTCACCTCGCAGAGGTGGGGGCATCCCTCCACCCCCTCCTCAACGGGAGGAGAGGTATTTGGGAATGGAGAGGCAGGCAGCGCCGCGGCCATTCTCACCACCACTACATGAGAGACCGCGTTAGGAGCGCCGCCCGCCCTAGTTTGGACGTGCCCGTGGTTACCAGAACCCGGTGACTGGGCGAGTCGGAAGACACTTCGGCACTCCGGTGGACCACTACCTTCACTCCAACTGGCCCGCGTCCGATCTTCCGGACGACTACCAACCCCAGGGGGGTTATCAACAATAGGTGGTCGCCTCCCTCTCCTCCACTACAGCAGCCCAGCCAGAGACAGTCCTTCTGCCAACTGTCTCTGTAAGGATCTGGGGCCCGAAGGGTAACTCTTTGTTAGTTCGTGTCCTTTTGGATTCGGGTGCTCAAGGCTGTCTTGTATCCTTTTGTTTAGTGGAGAGATTGGGTCTCCCACGTGAACCCCACCATTCTGCTATATACGGCATAGGTGGTATTGAAGCGGGTGGTCAACGGGGAGAAGTTGAAATTTGTGTTTCGCCGGTTCATTGTGGGCCAAGAATCTTGGCCAAGGCCGTTGTTTTGAATTATATCATGGGCAGACACCCGCAGGTAACCATTAGCCCTGCCGTGGTGAAATTAACGTCAGACCTAATTCCTGCCGACCCGAAGTGGTTTGTACCCGGACCCGTAGACGTGCTTTTAGGTGCGGATGTTTTGGGTTTGATTTTATCCGGGACTAAGCGGGTTCTGCAGACGAATGGGTTAGTAGCTATACCGACAGTTTTTGGCTTAGCTTTAGCTTCATGGGTCCCGTGTTGAAGGGCTCCGCCCCGCGGATTGAGGACCAAGAATTGAATGTGGGGATCTCTCTATCCGACGCCGTTCAGCGCTTCTGGGAAGTCGAAGAGCTTCCACTTGCTCCAAGAGTCGATCCAGCTGAAAAAGAGTGCGAATTGAATTACCAGAACAATACTGGTCGCCTCGCTGATGGTCGTTTTGTCACTCGTTTGCCGTTTCAGGCTGCGCGTCCTCCTCTTAGTCATTCCTATGCTTTAGCGGAAAAGAGGTTATTGTCCATGGAGCGTCGAATGCGTAGAGATTCGGATTTTTGTAAGAAATACGTGGACTTCATGCGGGAGTGTGAAGATTTGGGACACATGTCTCCTTCTTATCTTGATTTCCGTTCAATCGAGCATTACTTTTTGCCGCACCATGCGGTTTTGAAAACTCCGGGTGGTAAAATCCGCGTGGTATTCGATGGCTCGGCCCCTACGTCCAATGGAGTTTCTTTGAACCAGTGCTTGCACTCGGGTCCCAAATTGCATAGGGACATTTCGGATATCCTCACCAATTTCCGCCGTCACCAGATTGTTTTTGTGGCTGACATCCGTATGATGCTCAGACAATCTCTTGTTCATCCGGACGACCGGCGCTATCAAATGATCCTTTGGCGTGAGCGACCTTGTGATCCGATTTCTGTGTACGAGTTGAATACTACAACGTATGGACTCAGGTCTAGTCCCTATATTGCCATCCGCACTTTATTGGAGTTGGGCAGCCGTGAACAGTTGAAGTATCCACGTGCAGCTGCTATTCTGAAAAACTCCGTATACGTCGACGATGTGTGCACCGGGGCCTCTACAGTGGAAAAGGCCTTGGTTTTGCGGGATGAGTTGATTGGAATCCTGAAATCAGGAGGTTACGAATTGCGTAAATGGTTGTCGAATAGTCCGGAGTTGTTGAGTGATCTGCCAGTAGAGCATCAGCAGGATCCTCTCCTTTTTGAGGATGTGAATAACCCTAATTTGATTGCCGTCCTTGGTATCCAGTACCAGCCCGTCCAGGATGTCTTCACCTATCAAGTGAAATTGGATACTCCCCAGACCTGGACAAAGTGCATTTATTATTTATTTATTTATTTAATCAGTAACACATACATTTTATATAATTAAGTTGATGCCAACATAAACTCATTAGAGTTTTACATGCTTACATGTTTTAGCATGATCTTGTCAACTGTTGCCCGGACCTTTGATCCCAATGGATGGATCACTCCTGTCATATTCTTGGCTAAGTGGTTTTTGCAGAAACTTTGGTTAGCCAATATTACTTGGGACGAGTCTCTGCCGGAAGAGTTGATGAGGGAATGGTTTGCGATTGTATCTTCCCTTCCGGATGTAAACCGGATTTCCTTGCCCAGACTCCTTCTACCAGCTGGTAAGTGTCGAGTGAGTCTCCACGGATTTTGTGACGCGTCCGAACGAGGGCATGCGGCCGTGGTATTTTTACGGACTGTAGGTCCATCCGGTTCTGTAGAGGTCCACTTGGTGGTGGCTAAGAGTAAGGTGGCGCCTATTAGGTCACGGTTAACCATTCCTAAATTGGAATTGTCTGGAGCAGCTCTTCTTACTAGGCTCCTTCACCATGTTTACAGCACTCTGGGTCGCTCAGTTGATATCTCAGACGTTTTCGCTTGGACTGATAGCGAGATCGTTCTTTGTTGATTTCTCTCACATCATTTTTTCATCTCACAGATTCAGAACTCTGAGACTAAACTGATCTGGAGACATGTCCCAGGAGAATTGAAACCCGCAGACTGCGCGTCCCGTGGTTGCGAGGCTCCTGCCCTTGTTGAACATTCTCTTTGGTGGGGACCAGACTGGTTGTCGCATCGCGAGTCGTCCTGGACCCAGAATAGGTTCTCCTCTCCAGGGGTTCTGCCAGGCTTGCGTATTGGAATTGTGGAAACGCAACCTGCATATAATTTGGAGTATCTTTTGGACAGATACAGTTCTTTGTCGAAATTGGTAGGAGTTACCGCTTGGGTCCGGCGTTTCATACGTAACGGACGGAACCCTAATAATAAATTGTCATCCTCAGTTTTGTCGCCTCATGAACGCCAAGAGGCCCTGCTGTTGTTGGTTCGTGCTGTACAAGCCGAGCACTTTGACCAGACTATTGAAACCCTGACGAAATGCTCAGCTTTGAAAGGCTCAATCGCTCGTCTTAATCCATTCCTAGGCCAATCTGGTTTGCTCCGAGTCGGAGGACGACTGCGGAATTCGAACTTGCCTTATGGTGCTCGCCATCCTTTGTTGCTCCCTAAAGGAGGAGCGTTGGTGAAATTGTTGGTGTCCGATCGACACATTAATAACGCAAACGCCGGTTGCAACGCCCTCGTAGCCATTTTGCAGCGTGAATTTTGGATTTTGTCGGCCAGACGCACTATTCGTGGCATCATCTTTAAATGTATGCAGTGCTATAAGTTGAAGGCTGCTCCCACTCAACCCATAATAGGTGATTTGCCATCCGACCGAGTGACGGAGAGCAGACCATTTGCTTCGGTCGGAACCGATTTCGCTGGTCCCTTCTTGGTGAGGACTTCTCAACTTCGGAACGCCAAGGCTGTCAAGGCCTACTTGTGTGTGTTCGTTTGTCTGGCCTCCAAGGCGGTTCACTTGGAACTTGTAACTGCCCTCAGCACTGATGCGTTTGTTGCAGCGCTAGGTAGATTTGTTTCCCGCCGAGGACTACCATCTTTGATCCGTTCTGATAACGGTACTAATTATAAAGGTGCAGATAGATATTTAAATTATATTTGTAATCATCTAAATAAGGATAAACAGAATTTGAGATTTGCCATGGCGCAAATGGGAATTAATTGGCAATTTGACCCCCCAGTGTGCCCACATTGGGGTGGCATTTTTGAGGCCGTTGTGAAGGTGGCAAAAACGCATCTCCACCGTGTTATTGGTGAAACAATTTTGACCTTTGAGGAACTTGTTTCGATATTCTTTAAAATCGAGGCCGTCCTCAATTCACGACCCCTCTGTCCGATCTCCTCGGACCCAAATGACCTGGAAGTTTTGACCCCTGGTCATTTTTTGATTGGTCAGCCTCTTAACGCCCTGCCGGAATACCCCTTCAGGGAAATTAAATCTTCGCAATTGACTCGCTTTGAGTTGCTCCAACAGATGTCCCAAAGTTTCTGGCAACGTTGGTCTTTGGAATATTTGCATATTTTGCAGCAGCGCGTCAAGTGGACTGACAAAACTGACCCTCCCAAAGTCGGAGACTTTGTATTTGTTAAAGAACCTAACTTGTTACCTTTGTATTGGCGTCCAGCATTGTAGATTTGATTTATGTGTCTGACGGAGTTCCCAGAGTTGCTGAGGTCATGGTCGGAGATTCGGTTTTGAAGCGAGCAGTGGCGAGTTTAGCACGCTTGCCCATTTATTAGCGGACATAACTCCTTATGTCCGAGACGGGGGGATGTTCTGTGCCGAGTTTTTTTTTTATTCGCAACACCGTGTCCGTGGGCTGTCAACGATTTTGACAGCTGACACTAACAGTGTAGTTAGAAAATTTGAACTGAACACGCGAGAAAATCGGTGTCTTGTATTCTAATAACGTAATCGAGCGATATTTCGGTGATTGTATTTGTTAATCGCGCCCGCCGTTCGCAATCGGCGTTGTGGGGCGTCCCTAAAGTGGGTTTAGAGTATATTTTCACGCGCATCGAAGTGCTTTTGCGGGAAACGTGCTGCCTGGTGGACGCCGGCCGGATTCTTCGGTCCAGACAGCCGTCAGTCTATCCCTTATTGTCCTTTATTATATATATTCTCCTATCCCTAACCTCACGGCACGAGATTGATCGACGCCCAGGAGTCTACCGCAGGAATCTAAGGTAAGTACGAATAGTATCACCGGCCAACCTTTGTGCCACCTGTGAGATAGGTACCGGTATCTCTCCCAATAGGGAGCAAATCCCTAGCTTTCCACTGCTGCGTTACGGCAGTTTCGTGGGATACGGTTCTGATTGGATCCAGGAGTGGCACGCTGCTAATGGGCCCCAGTGATGAGCTCCTGGCTTGGGATCCGCAGACCTGTATTTAACAGCTGGGTACCAGTATTTTACTGGGAAAGGCTGATCTGGCGTCCACAACCCAGTAACTGGGTTAAACCATACCCCTTGGCAAGACTGGTGTCGGGATTTATATGTACGAGTATATTACGTCCCTGTAATTATTGTTATTTACTATGCTATGAATGGAATTCTATATAAAAGTTTTGTTATCTACCAAGATAGCAAGCTTTGAATGTCAAGATGGTTATTGGTTATTTACTGTGTATCAGAGTTCTAATGTATGTGGTGTGTAAGGAAAGGGTGTTATGAATAAAAGCACAGAAAGACAAGACTAGGTATTTATTTAAGTAAAGCTTGTCAATTAATTCATATTTATAAGACTCATTGAGCTTACCGCCCGTTCGCTAGACTAGTTCTCGTGGGGAAGAAGGGCAACAAACCCCACGGAAGCTCTTTTATAGTATTTATCGATATCTTTTACAAACACGAAGTATTTACAATATTATAGATTCAAAATAACAAGCATAAGGCAAAGGACATAGAGTACCCTTAAATCAATATAACATATTAGGAATAAAGGGCATAATACGATATAGATACAGCTTCAACCAATGATATTCAAATAAACAGATACGTTATAAACTCACAAAACAATTGAAAAAAGTGTGCCGCATATAGCGGCAGCACACATACACACTTTTCATTCATCTAACATTAAAAAATATTTATTTTAATCAATAAATAAATAAATTACAAATACACACGATGGCATTTATTTTATTTTGTTTTTTTTTCAACAAAGCCTATCGCTCTTCGCCATGCGTGACATAAACTAAAGATTAAAGGTCACAATTGTGACCTATTCGTGTCTTCAAAATGCGCGCGCTCATAACATATCTGTATATTTGAATATCATTGGCTTCAACACAACCATTAGAAATATTAAGGTTATGATATCAAATAACTTACGTTAGTCTTGTGTAGTCGATCTTACACCAAGTATTATAAAGTAGTATACTTCTAAATAACAATATCTGGCCCGTACTGGCTTGTAGTTCACCAAAAAGTAAGTCCGCTTATCAATTACACAATATTTTATAATACCGGGTCTATCAGTGTCTCAATACGTCCAATATGAGAAAATGGCGCGGTATCCCGCCATTTTCTATATTGCATCAAATAATCCCAAAATTAGGTGAACAATAATCAATTACTATGAAGTGAATATGTTTTAAAACGTATCAAAACAATTAAGGAATTTAATATCGCCTATATAGTAATTCTTAATCAATATTCGAAAGAATATTGATACTAACAGACAGTATTGTACTAATTGTTTCAAAGGACTTATAATACCAATATAGCATTAAAAAATCCAGGATACATCACAATGATCATTACAACTTACGTACTCATTTATAGTATATTATCAACGTGGCTTAAATATAAGTTTAGAGTTATTTCCTGTACACACAACAATATAGGTGGGTACTCTTTTACATTTGAAGATAGTTGACACCACAATAATAATTAAGGTAAGGTACTTAGACATTTGTCGGTAGGTGCTTAATAAATATGACAGGTATGTATTATTTAGCAAACCATTGAAAAATTAAAATTAACGATTTAATGACGTCACACATACTTCAAATTCTAACACGTGCATCTTTTTATACCCGAAAACATCTTTTATTCCTCAAAAATTAACACTCAACAACAAGTCAGTAATTTCAAAACTGACAACCCTGGCCCCAATTAATTATATTGTATCGTTTCTACGGTACAACTCCGACTCGTCATTATGGAATATCGAATATTCCGTACGCCAAAGTGAACAGTATTGCAGTAATCAATTTAAACAATTTCATTAATACCTCTCCATTGTGGAAACCGATAAGGCTTTTCTTTTTTGTTAAAAGAAAATGGTAGCTGATCGGCTTGATGTGAAGTATTGATTTGTTGAATATTCATTGAGTACGAGGCTTAAGCTCTCAGATATAGGATGAAATAAATAAGACCGAAATTCCAAGAAATAAAACTCAAACATTACAATAGGTCGTTATGTTTGAATTTAATTTCTTGGAATTTAGGTAACATCATGGCTCTTTTCTCCGAAGGTTTATAGGCTGAGGTGTATTTATAGTACATTCACATTTAGGTATGCTAAAGTGCTATTTAATGGGGGCAAGCCTGTTGCCATCCACCGGGTACAAGTCCTGGTTCGATGTTGTTACTGAGATGTTCTAGATGGAAAACCTGATAGCATCTTGCCGACATGGAAATCGATTCCAGGCACTTATACTTAGCCATGGCCCTTGCCACTACTACTACTAAACTACAAGGCAGTCCTGGTTCGTAATTATATATTTTTGACCGTAATGCTAGTCTTGCTTAGAGGCAAGAACAACTGAGCAATATATTTGCGCCATCTTCTAAAATCGGCAAGATATTGAATAACGACAGAACTTTTCCTTATTGATAGCTAAACATTTCGACTATCGAAAGCTAAATCCTACACGCTGGAGACGGGGACAGATTGTCTAATTTCATAAAGATATATCGCGTGGAAAATGCAAAAGATATTCCGACTTGGGACTTCCAAGATGAAAATTGCAGAGAGTAGTCATTGAGGTAATAATGTACTACGCAATAGTCGGGATATCACACTTACAGGATTATTTGCGTTGCAAAGTTGAAGGTTCAACGAAAAGTTTATCGAACGGTTTCAAAACATGTTGTTGAAAAGTTCAAATACATATTTTGAATTTTAGATGTTTACTTATTTTGAGATGGGTGTTGCATTTTAAACGTAGCTTATTTTGGAGTTCTGAGAAGGTAAAAGTGAAGATATTGATCGTTTATTTTTGACAGATTATTTTCTTTTAATGCAAATGAGTTGTGTAAAACTGCCAGTATGCATCGCATAAGCAACATATTTTATGATATAATCATGCCATCACCTCACACTAATATTATAAAGGCAAAAATGTTGTGAGTGAGTGTGTATGTTTGTTACTTCTTCACGCTCTAACGGCTGGACGGATCTGGATGATATTTGGCACAGGGATAGATAATAATCAGAAATGGCATATAGGATACTTTTTATCCCGGAAATATGTTCCCTCAGGAAGATGTTTGAATTTCATACGGGCGAAGCCGCTGGCAGAAGCTAGTGGTCATATAAAGAAAAGGACGCGTTTAAAAAAAAACAAGTACAATAATAGTTTAGTTGTTTATATATCTACTTAACGACGATACGTTTACGATCTCTTTTCATCGTTTTTGCTAAGCCATTTAATGATGATGACTGGCCACTTCATGAATTGGCCAAATTAACAATCTGGCTACAATATTTGTACGACAGAATTATGTAAATACAACGAGAATTACGAATACAATTAATACCAACTAAATAATCAACCTGACATTGATACTATCTTCTTTTCATTAACGAAGCTTAATTAATATTCTCTTATTGCACGGTACTTTTTGCGAGCCGCCATGGCACAGTTCAAACCACATTTGTTGGACACATACATTTTTGAGGTTGGTGATTTTTTTGGTCATATTGACTACATACATACATAAACTCACACTATATCATGAGAATATGTTGATTTCATTCAACAACCAAATAAACACATTCACAAATACACACACTGGCAAAATTAGCGGAACAAGTAAAAATTATCGTAAAACTGTTTTTTTCCACCTTTGCATGGTAGTTTTTATTTTGTTTTATAATAAAACCAATTATTACTTATTGATATAACAATTGAACGTCATCTCTCATGCGATATTTTTAATTTTATTCGAACTTGCATAGTTTTGAGAGAATTTCTCTTATTGCCATTTTATGGTTTTGTTTTAAAATTTCGAAATTTTTTCATTAAGATCCTGAGTTATTTGTTTTATTTTTAACTTTTAGATCTTGTTGGAATCTAAGGACTTCATTGTGCATAAGTGAACCCAATCTGAGAGGGTCAAGGCACTTGAAATTAGGAGAAATGTTTAAACCTACAGAATGATGTGCTGATTTATCGTTTGCCTGTTCCAACCATTTATTGCAGTTTCTAATGATTTAGAGACACTAATGCTTGTGAGACGTGATCAGTGCAAGGCAAAAAACTATGTACTTCTGACAGGAATATCGTTTCATTCAGTTTCGCGTTCGGAAAAACCCGCATTTAAAGGTCGTTCAAGCCAAAAATGACCTAGAGGAAATTCGAGGTGTCAGAGTATGTGAGCTTGTGGTACGAAGGAAGTAGAAAGAAGCTTGTTTTGGCTTTTAAGTACTCGCCGAAGGTCCAAAACTTGGGGTACACAACCAACATAGAAAAAGAATGGCTTTTGCTCGGGAACATTGACTTTGGTCCACAGACTAGTGCAGTAAAATATTGTTTAGTAGTGTATGGAATTAATTTAAATCGAGTAAACAAACTGTAATGAATGTGTCATCATCATCATTTCAGCCGAAACACGTCCACTGCTGGACATTGGCCTCCCCCAAGCGTAACCACACTGATCGGTCCTGTGCGTTTTGCATCTACCGGACGCCCCTAGGTCGTCGTTCCACCTAGAGGGAGGCCTTCCGACGCTGCGTCTTCTGGTACGCGGTCACCATTCTAGAACTTTTCGGTCCCAACGGCCATGTGTTCTGCGAGCAATGTGCCCTGCCCACTGCCACTTAAGTTTGGAAATTCTTCGGGCTATATCGGTAACCTTGGTTCTCTTGCGGATGTCTTCATTACTGATTCGATCACGCAAGGAAACTCCGAGCATAGCCCTCTCCATTGCCCTTTGGGTGACTTTAAGCTTTCTGATGAGGCCCATTGTGAGCGACCACGTACATTTGCTTCGGTCGGAACCGATTTCGCTGGTCCCTTCTTGGTGAAGACTTCTCAACTTCGGAACGCCAAGGCTGTCAAGGCCTACATGTGTGTGTTCGTTTGTCTGGCCTCCAAGGCGGTTCACTTGGAACTTGTAACTGCCCTCAGCACTGATGCGTTTGTTGCAGCGCTAGGTAGATTTGTTTCCCGCCGAGGACTACCATCTTTGATCCGTTCTGATAACGGTACTAATTATAAAGGTGCAGATAGATATTTAAATTATATTTGTAATTATCTAAATAAGGATAAACAGAATTTGAGATTTGCCATGGCGCAAATGGGAATTAATTGGCAATTTGACCCCCCAGTGTGCCCACATTGGGGTGGCATTTTTGAGGCCGTTGTGAAGGTGGCAAAAACGCATCTCCACCGTGTTATTGGTGAAACAATTTTGACCTTTGAGGAACTTGTTACGATATTCTGTAAAATCGAGGCCGTCCTCAATTCAGGACCCCTCTGTCCGATCTCCTCGGACCCAAATGGCCTGGAAGTTTTGACCCTTGGTCATTTTTTGATTGGTCAGCCTCTTAACGCCCTGCCGGAATACCCCTTCAGGGAAATTAAATCTTCGCAATTGACTCGCTTTGAGTTGCTCCAACAGATGTCCCAAAGTTTCTGGCAACGTTGGTCTTTGGAATATTTGCATATTTTGCAGCAGCGCGTCAAGTGGACTGACAAAACTGACCCTCCCAAAGTCGGAGACTTTGTATTTGTTAAAGAACCTAACTTGTTACCTTTGTATTGGCGTCGTGGACGCATTGTAGATTTGATTTATGGGTCTGACGGAGTTCCCAGAGTTGCTGAGGTCATGGTCGGAGATTCGGTTTTGAAACGAGCAGTGGCGAGTTTAGCACGCTTGCCCATTTATTAGCGGACATAACTCCTTATGTCCGAGACGGGGGGATGTTCTGTCCCGAGTTTATGTTTACTCGCAACACCGTGTCCGTGGGCTGTCAACGATTTTGACAGCTGACACTAACAGTGTAGTTAGAAAATTTGAACTGAACACGCGAGAAAATCGGTGTCTTGTATTCTAATAATGTAATCGAGCGATATTTCGGTGATTGTATTTGTTAATCGCGCCCGCCGTTCGCAATCGGCGTTGTGGGGCGTCCCTAAAGTGGGTTTAGAGTATATTTTCACGCGCATCGAAGTGCTTTTGCGGGAAACGTGCTGCCTGGTGGACGCCGGCCGGATTCTTCGGTCCAGACAGCCGTCAGTCTATCCCTTATTGTCCTTTATTATATATATTCTCCTATCCCTAACCTCACGGCACGAGATTGATCGACGCCCAGGAGTCTACCGCAGGAATCTAAGGTAAGTACGAATAGTATCACCGGCCAACCTTTGTGCCACCTGTGAGATAGGTACCGGTATCTCTCCCAATAGGGAGCAAATCCCTAGCTTTCCACTGCTGCGTTACGGCAGTTTCGTGGGATACGGTTCCGATTGGATCCAGGAGTGGCACGCTGCTAATGGGCCCCAGTGATGAGCTCCTGGCTTGGGATCCGCAGACCTGTATTTAACAGCTGGGTACCAGTATTTTACTGGGAAAGGCTGATCTGGCGACCACAACCCAGTAACTGGGTTAAACCATACCCCTTGGCAAGACTGGTGTCGGGATTTATATGTACGAGTATATTACGTCCCTGTAATTATTGTTATTTACTATGCTATGTTTTTAATATGCTCGCTAATTGCGTGTGTTAGAATCATGAATGGAATTCTATATAAAAGTTTTGTTATCTACCAAGATAGCAAGCTTTGAATGTCAAGATGGTTATTGGTTATTTACTGTGTATCAGAGTTCTAATGTATGTGGTGTGTAAGGAAAGGGTGTTATGAACAACAAACCCCACGGAAGCTCTTTTATAGTATTTATCGATATCTTTTACAAACACGAAGTATTTACAATATTATAGATTCAAAATAACAAGCATAAGGCAAAGGACATAGAGTACCCTTAAATCAATATAACATATTAGGAATAAAGGGCATAATACGATATAGATACAGCTTCAACCAATGATATTCAAATAAACAGATACGTTATACACTCACAAAACAATTGAAAAAAGTGTGCCGCATATAGCGGCAGCACACATACACACTTTTCATTCATCTAACATTAAAAAATATTTATTTTAATCAATAAATAAATAAATTACAAATACACACGATGGCATTTATTTTATTTTGTTTTTTTTTTCAACAAAGCCTGTCGCTCTTCGCCATGCGTGACATAAACTAAAGATTAAAGGTCACAATTGTGACCTATTCGTGTCTTCAAAATGCGCGCGCTCATAACATATCTGTATAATTGAATATCATTGGCTTCAACACAACCATTAGAAATATTAAGGTTATGATATCAAATACCTTGCGTTAGTCTTGTGTAGTCGATCTTACACCAAGTATTATAAAGTAGTATACTTCTAAATAACAATATCTGGCCCGTACTGGCTTGTAGTTCACCAAAAAGTAAGTCCGCTTATCAATTACACAATATTTTATAATACCGGGTCTATCAGTGTCTCAATACGTCCAATATGAGAAAATGGCGCGGTATCCCGCCATTTTCTATATTGCATCAAATAATCCCAAAATTAGGTGAACAATAATCAATTACTATGAAGTGAATATGTTTTAAAACGTATCAAAACAATTAAGGAATTTAATATCGCCTATATAGTAATTCTTAATCAATATTCGAAAGAATATTGATACTAACAGACAGTATTGTACTAATTGTTTCAAAGGACTTATAATACCAATATAGCATTAAAAATCCAGGATACATCACAATGATCATTACAACTTACGTACTCATTTATAGTATATTATCAACGTGGCTTAAATATAAGTTTAGAGTTATTTCCTGTACACACAACAATATAGGAGGGTACTCTTTTACATTTGAAGATAGTTGACACCACAATAATAATTAAGGTAAGGTACTTAGACATTTCAAAACATTTTTTCAAAACATCAAAAATTATAGTCGACTTAGCTAACACTACTGCTAAAGAAAACTTAATTAAAAAAGCACGACAATTCAACTCAAATAATAAGCTGAACAGGCTCAGCTCTAAACATTTAAATATGGACGGCCCTGCCACACCGATCTATGTGTCTGACTTCTTGCCTCCTCAAACCTAACTCCTTTTCTACCTAGCTAGAAAATTCGCTAAAGAGCATGACTACTCATACTGTTGGACCTCAGCTGGTAGAGTTTTCCTGCGAAGAAGTGAACCAGAAAAGCCAATAATAGTTAAGTGTGAAGCCGATCTTGAAATACTGGTACCAAAAATCTGACTATATACCCCGTGTTGTAATTTTATAATCTTAGCAATTAGGTTTTTGCATGTCTTATTTGTTTTTTTACAGAAACTTTGTATCTACTCATACGCATGTCCACAAAACTATACACATTTCACAACTAAATACATTCACCCGCATCTCATTATCACTCCATTATTCATTAATACTCGTAAGAATATCTATATTATCATTGTTCACACACACCCAAAACGAAAAACGCTCAACATACAATCACTCCGAAATCGCAAACCCAAACACCAAAAATTTATGGAAAACAAAATTCGCTGATCTAAACAATGTAAACAATTTAGAAAATTTAGTTCTGACGGAATTGTATAGCTGTGAACCTGAATCTTGTAAAGCTACTATAGCAAAACCCAATTCATTTTTAAAAATATTGCAGCAAAATATTAGAAGTATAAACAAAAATTTTCTCAGCCTGAATACTTTACTGAAACGATTGCAACTGAGTTGTGATGTTATAATTTTGTCTGAGTGTTGGCTTTTGTCCGTTAACAACTTACCACTTGTGCCTGGGTACTCTGCTTTTGCAACTACGCGTAACTATAACCAAAATGACGGTGTGGTCGCTTACATAAATAACGACATTAACTTCAATATACAAGAACCAGATATATCAGAAGCCAACTGCCTACTCATTGAAATAAATAAAAAGACCGCCATAATTGCTATATACAGACCGCCTAGTTTTCACACATCAGATATTTTTTTACGCACTTTACAAAAACTGCTATTAAAACTATCCGGTTTAAAAAATGTAATTTTGATGGGAGACATTAATATAAATATCAAGGAGTCAAATGTAACTACATCAAGCTATCTCGACCTGCTTTCTTTCTTTGGTATGATACCAGTACATTATGAACAAACTAGAGGGTCTAGTTGTCTGGACCATGTGATGATTAACACTAAAATGTCTTCTCTTACTTTTATTCTTCAGTCTGCAGTTACTGATCATGAGGCTACCCTATTCTGTCTGCGCTTAATTGGACAAAACCCCAAAGCAAAATTTATGAACAAAATTGATTTTGAGAATCTGAAAAACGACTGCAATAATATTGACTTTGATAATCTATACGATAATAGCATAAATCCTAATGACCTCATGACTTATTTAATTCAAAAGTTACAAAAAATCATAATAAATAACACAATTAATATTAAAATTCCCAGAAATAAAATTGCCATAAAACCATGGATTACTCCTGGCCTCCTGAGGTGCATAAGAACAAGAGACAGAATGCATTATAAACTAAAACACAATCCTGACAATAATACCTTAAAAATATCCTACAAAAGATATAGAAACTTTTGTAATGACATAATAAAAAAATGTAAGAGACAATATGACAGTAATATGCTTGCTTCGGCTGGAAGTGATAACAAAAAACTTTGGTCCGCTATTAAAAGTATTACCAATCTAAAAAAATCAAATTCACCTCCGTTGGAACTTTTGCATGTTAGATCATCCCCACAGGATTCAGTTAACTTAGTAAATTCCTACTTTGCAAACGTGGGCATGGAGTTGAAAAGTAAAATTCCAAATGGTCTTTCTCCACTCCCAACGAACGCAACAAATGTTGTCAAGTCTTCTTGTAACTCTTTTGTGCTTTTGGAGACGACTGAGGAGGAAGTTGAAGGGGTCATCGGCAGCCTCCGCTCAGATTGTGGAGCAGGGTGGGACAATATAACGTCAACGGTCCTTAAGAATTTAAAAAGCCATATAGTCCCTCCCCTTACTTATATCCTTAATAGATGTTTGGCAGAGGGCATTTTTCCAGAATCCCTCAAAAAATCAATTGTCATCCCTATTTTTAAGAGTGGTAGCAAGGAAGAAGTGGCAAACTATCGGCCAATTTCCTTGCTCACCTCTATTTCAAAGCTGTTTGAAAGGATTATTAATAGCAGATTTGTGCACCTAACCAGTATGGCTTCAGAAAAGGAAAATCTACAACCGACTGTATTCATACATTCACTGAGCATATTGTGAGTAAATTAGATAATAAGAAAAAATGCTTGACTATCTTTCTAGACCTTCAGAAAGCTTTTGATACTGTGTGCCCACGTATACTAATTTCCAAACTAGAACATATGGGAATAAGGAACACGCAATTAAAACTATTCCAGAACTATTTACAAGATCGAAATCAGTCAGTTCGGATAGGCAATACGCTGAGTGAAGAAAGACCGATAAATATTGGAATCCCACAAGGAGGTATCTTAGGACCCCCCCTCTTCCTTTGCTACATAAATGACCTTTGCCAGCTAAACATTAGAAACTGTCATGTAATGTCTTATGCAGACGACACTACCTTAACATTTTATGGAAACTCATGGGATGAAGTTTTTGTTGCGGCTCAGGAAGGCTTTAATATAGTGACTCATAGGCTTGCACTTAACAAGCTGACCTTAAATGCCAGTAAAACTAAATATATAGAGTTTAAAATACACAATGTAGCATCACATACCAATAATTTCAATATTTATGCACACACATGTAATCCTATAACCACAAACTGTACCATGTGCCCAATAATATCAAAAGCAGAATCAATAAGATACTTAGGCATAATAATCGATGAAAACTTATCTTTCAGACAGCACATTTCACATCTGGTCCAGAAAACAAGAAAACTCATTCATGTTTTTAAAAATCTTAGGCATGTAGCGAGTTGGAAATTGGTTAAAACTGTGTATGAATCTCTTTGCCAATCAATCCTATCGTATGGTATTTCCACCTGGGGCGGCTCGTTTAAAACGAATATCTTAAATGTTGAAAGAGCTCAACGACTTCTTCTAAAAGTTGCTCTCTTCAAACCACGTTTGTGTGCAACAACTACCCTCTATAACGAAGCAAATGTATTAACGGTCAGGCAGCTTTATATACTGCTACGCATACATTCATGCACACATCCATCTTTACACGTACTCACACAAAACACCATCCTATTATCTCTCTGTCTCACACACACACACACAACACCACACCACACACACGACACCTTCCACTTCACACTTCGCATACTAACAAACAGACACAAGCGTTTTTAATTTTTAATTTTTGATTTTTTTATAGTTTAAAAAAAAAAAAAAAATTTGATAGCCTTTTTTTTTGTCATTGTTTCTTACATTAGTCCTACATGCCTAAGTTCTACATTAATTTGTGTAAATCCCAATCTCGGCGAGGGCGGCCAGGAGTCCATAGCACAGGGTATCCTAGTTTGGATTCCTGACTCCCACAAACCATTGTACCTCCAATATTTGTAACATAAAATAGAAACAAAATTGTACTTTGTGGGAGATAAATAAATATATTATTATTATGTCTTTTATTTAACTTTTTTCTTATTTATTACATTTTTAAATATTTTTACAAAACACACAAAAAAGAAAAACATTTAAAAATATAAAAAATAGAGGCCCACCGGTATCGGGAACAGGGTCCAAGCTACCGGCGGTCAGGGCTCCAGAGAGAGGAACCTCCTAACAATACGAGCCGTGTCCAGCAGTACTGCTTTCTGGATCAGGCCCTTGACCCAGCCGCCTAACGAGAGCCTCCTAAGGTGTTGGTCGAGGCTCGTGGCTATTAAGCCATGGGCTGACACGACTATCGGTACAATGATCGCTGAGTCCACATCCCACATGTCGACAACCTCGCGAGCCAAGTCAAGATACTTGATTTGCTTATCTTTCTCGGCTTTCACGAGGTTCCCGTCATGCGGGACAGTTATGTCAACAATCATTGCACGCCTCTCGATTCGGTCCACCACCACTATATCAGGCTTATTAGCGATAATAGTTCTGTCAGTGATGATGGACCGATCCCAGTACAATGTAATATTGCCATTCTCGAGAACTGGGTCGGGCACATACCTGTAGTACGGCACCTCCGACGCCACAAGAGTGTATTTCAGAGCAAGTTGCTGATGGATAATCCTGGCTACAAGGTTGTGCCTATGCAAGTACTCTTCGTTAGCTAGACGAGAACAACCAGAGATAATGTGGCGGATCGATTCACCCGGACGGTGACATGCCCGACAGATGTCAACCGTGCCATCCTTTACAATAAATCTCCGGTAGTTATTCGTCATGATAACTTCGTCCATAATTGCACAGACGAAACCTTCGGTTTCCCCAAAGAGGTCACCGAATCGCAGCCAGGCTACGGACGCTGATTGATCTACTTCGGACCCATGTAGGGCCCGGAAAAAGCGTCCGTGAAGCACCTTACTCTGCCATACCTCCCTGCGGTCGTTAGTGTCAAGCACTACAGGCTTGCGCCAGTTCTCATTCGCCAAGGAGAGCGGGGTGAGTCCCTTGTCCACTGCTACTACATCTCGATGAATACCCACGTCGGTGTTTAGAAAATATTCTCTGAGATTGCATATCTCGCGGTTGTGGAGGTTTTTGGCATTTAAAAAGCCTCGGCCTCCACACTTCCGCGGGATATACAATCTCATGACTGACGATCGTGGGTGATGCATTCGATATGCAGTCAGCAGTGTACGGACCCGCCTATCCAGGGCGTCAAGTTCCGTTTGAGTCCATTTGAGTATGCCGAAAGAGTACATCAGCACCGGCATGACCCAACCGTTGAAGGCGCGCAACTTGTTTCCACCCGAAAGAAGGCTATTGAATACCTTCTTCAGGCGGCCAAAGAAGCGTTCCCTCAACGATTGCTTCATGTCTATAGTACTGATACCTAACGCTTCCGACATACCCAAATACTTATAGGTTTCGTTTGGAGAGAGGGATCTCAGGTTTATGGAATCCGCAAGTTGAATTCCTACGGATTCCACACTCTCCCCTCGCTTTACATGCATGACCGCACATTTGTCCACACCAAACTCCATCCTGATGGCGCTACTAAAAGTTTCAGTTACCTTTAGTAGCTCCATCAGCTGAAGATTGCTGGGGGCAAAAAGCTTCAAGTCATCCATGTAAAGGAGGTGAGATATAACCTGACCACCTCTCTTCAACCGATAGCCTAGCCCTGAATTCTCCAGCATCATGCTTAGAGGATTCAAGGCTAGGCAAAACCAAAGTGGACTCAAAATATCGCCCTGGAATATACCTCGCTCGATCCTTACAGGTTCGCTATTCCTCTGGATATTTCGACATCCTGGATAGCGAAGGACTGTGCTCCATTGCCTCATACACGACATCAGAAGGTGCGTAGAGTAGTATCTATTTTATACATTTCTAGCACCCTCATGAGCCATGTATGCGGCACCGAGTCATAGGCCTTCTTATAATCTATCCAACATGTCGACAGATCCTTTCGGGAACGCCGAACCTGTTGGCTAATGGCCATATCAATAAGGAGTAGCTCCTTAGTACCGCGGGACCCGTTCCTACATCCATTCTGAGAGACCGACATGATGGAGTTATTGTCAACATGTTTATTAATTTTTACTCTCAAAATGGATGTAAGAACCTTATAGACCGTTGGTAAACATGTAATTGGTCTATAATTTTTGGGTTCCGCGGTGCTACCAGACTTGTGGAGCAGGTGGGTTATTCCTGTTGTAAGGAACTTGGGTAGCGAACCAGACTCTAAGGCTGCCTGGTACTGAGATGCCAAACGAGCGTGCGACCTTTGTAGCCACTTGATCCAAAAGTTGTGCAGTCCGTCCGGTCCTGGAGATTTCCAGTTCGGCAACGGACGGACTGCACGGGCTACATCTTGGGGGCTGATCGTGATAGCCCCCATTTCTTGTATTGGATCACACGCTCGTTCGACCTCCCGAGTCCATTCACCTTCGGTGTGACTGACAGGCACCGACCAGATGCTGCGCCAGAATGAAAACATAGCGTCATCATCCGGCAGGTGCGTATCAGTCACACCTTGGTCGGGTCGCTCCCAAGCCCGATAAACCCACCTTTCATTACTTTGGAATGTGCGATTCTGGGTGTATCGCTCCACTCTTCGCCTGTACCTACGAATACGGTTTGCCCATGCATACACTTTTTGCTTCAAGAAGTCGATGCGCTCTGTGACATGGGATATATAGTCTCGGGGGCTGACATCAGTCCCCGAAAACGCCCGTCTCACAAAGCGCATCACTCTTGGGCGACTATTGCCCTCCCTGAAACAAATTAGTTTGCCGATGAGTGCTCTGGCCCCACCAATACGACGTTCGATCCTGCACTGCCAAGCCGGTACGGCTGGTTTCGGTCGTGTAGCTCTGTCATCTGCAAATTTGACATGAGCTACACGACATGCCGCTACAGCCGCGCAGTACATAATCGAATGTGTATCAGTGAGGTCTTCGCAGTCATCAAAATAGTTTGACAACTGCGAATCCAGAACAGCCACCAGCGCCCTATTTTTGTTATGCATGGGCAAACGAGGTAATCGTGGCCTAAGTTCGGGTGGCATGTAGCGATAATCCCGAATAGCACACTCCAAAGCACTCCTCAATTCCTCATTGCACTGGGTACTTACGTTTGTAACCCTGTCACTACTCTCCACGTCAGCATTGATGGCAATATGGTTTGACTGTGGTGGTACCACAGCCTGCGACGATGGGGCAGTGACACGGTTACCCATTTCCGTTCGGAGGCGATCAAGTACAGTATCATCCAACATACGATTACGCTGGATGACCCGCACCTGATCCGAAAGTCGTTGGGCCGAAACGTTGACGGCTGGCTCAAGCACCTGAAACAAAGAGAGCATCCGGACACGGTACGCGGTCAGGTTGTTTCCTCCCTCTGTAGCCCCAAAGTATGCGCGCATGACATTTTCATTGATGATGGCGATGGTGTCCATCTCATGCGCTGCACACTTCCGCCGGGTGCTGGGACCCTATCAGAGACGGGTAGGCCTCGAGGTCCTAAGCGGTCCGGCGGCCGGCGTCCTCCCCGACGACGCGCAGGTGGTGGTGTCGTCGGCGGCGAGAAATACTCGTCGCTCGAGCTCGACGCAACTGCCGCGGCCGATGTCACAGCACTCACGGTGGGGCTGGGTTCCGGCGGCGGCGAGGCGGAGCTGGGCGACGAGGCCGGAGGTGGTGGGCGTGCATTGCGTGCTGCAGCTCGCGTCAACATGACGTCTATTCCATTTTTCTCGTTTCTTGTTGTAATTCGGTCATTTTAATTCGGTTAATTCGGTCAGCTTTCATTATATTATTGTTTAGTTTTATTTTTTCTTGGTTTCATTTTGTTTATTAGAATTTAGGTAGTTAAAATTAAATATATTGTAAGAAATTACGAAGAGAAATTTTTTTGGCAACCGTCTGTCAAGTTGAGCCACAGATTATTTAATAAAATAATATATTACATATTTGTCGGTAGGTGCTTAATAAATGAAACCCACGTGGAATGTGTTTTAAAGAGTATCCTATGTTCAAAGGTTTGCCAAAAATAACATGATTGAAGCTCAAAGAGAGAAATCTATGTCTTGGCACGAAAGAGCTGACGATATCTATTTTTAATCGACTGCATAGTTTCTGTACGGAACCGCACATTATTTTTCATACTCACGCGCCGTGCATTCTGTGCACTCAACATTTCGTACCTATCACTAAGCTAATTTGTGTAAGTACATTAAATCAATAAATCAGTGTTCAACGGACATTCGCGGTGGTCGGTTTTATTTCATCATCATCCCCATAGAATCGCCCCGGTATCATCACTAAGTGCAGGGATCCCCTACATTTATTTTTGGTCCTTCGAGATTAGCATCAGGACCTCGTCGCGGTACTTTGAGCTAGCGCGCGCACAGCTCAGTGGCAATCTCTCGCGAACGTGGTTCTGTGATCAAACCAGTGAGATACTTTTTTTTTCACTCTCTCATCCTATACTTGAGTTACACTTGACTTGAGCTTAGGTCAACAGCACGGTCGTGGTAAGGAAATCACGGCGTGATATCACCATCATCATCATCAGGCTCCCTGGAGCACATCATCGGGTGGCGCAAGGGTTCAGCGTCCGCAGTCAGCATCGTCATCACGTGGATCATCATATTTCCAAGTAAGACTGTTCCTTTTACCTACCTACATCATGGAAGATCTTATTGCCCGTCAATCGGAAATCATCGCCAATTTTACTACCATCAAGGTCAACTTTAGCAAGGACTCGGATTCTCGCAAAACTACGGAATACCTCAGGAAACGTTTAGACGCGATAGACGACCTCTGGGGAGAGTTCGAACAAAATCATAAGCAAATATCGGAGCATAAAGATGCGGCGGTCGACTATTTCCTCGACAACACGTATCAAAAGGGCAAAGATCATTATCAATTTGTACGGAATCTCATTTCGTCTTACGGCAAATCAAACAAATCAACTCAACCTGATGGCAAGTTAGACGAACTAATATCGCTGCAACGCACGAACTTTAGGGCATTTACTCGGCTGGTCAAAGGTATCAAGATTGATCAGATATCGGACAAATGGGAACTTGAGGATGAGCTCAAAAACATCCAAGTAAAGTGGACAATGATAGATACGCAACATTTGCAAATCGATCATATCCTAGCTGGAGGTGACTTATCATACGACGAGGAGTTTAACAATCATGAATTGGTCTACAAAAACATCAAAAGAGAGCTGAATAAGAAGATCTCCTCAACATCTCATTTAGAGAGATCAACCCCGCACATTGATATACCGTCATTTAGCGGGAACTACACACAATGGCCAACATTTTATGACTTGTTCACCGAGACAATTCATAACAACAATTCGATCACGAAAGCTCAGAAGATGCAGCATCTTAAGGGAAAACTTAAGGGGGAGGCAGAGCGTATTATTCATCATCTCCATATATCATCAGATAACTACGATGCAGCGTGGGATATCTTACTACATCGGTACAATAATACTCAACTTCTTTTTACCAATCACATCGAAATCTTCCTTAATCAACCCAACATCCAAAGGCAAACATCATTAGACATCAAAGGTTTATACGATACCTCAACCGAATGTATTCACGCGATTCACAATCTCGGTGCTGATACGAATACATGGGATCCGTTGTTGGTTCACTTGCTCTGCAAAAAACTGGACCCAGAAACATATGCTGGGTACAAAGAAGCACGCAGGAATCCTCGTGACCTACCAAAGCTGGAGGAATTAATGTCTTATCTCGAGAGTAAATTTACTGCTCTTGAACCCATTAAAACTACTAAGGAACCCTCATCATCAAGCAAAAGGAACCCAAATCAATCGCATAATAAGCAAAACTATAATAAAGGTTTCGCTAACAAAAATTATCAGGCCATCATTACGCAAACATCGAAATGCACTGTATGCAATTCAAATCATGCTCGCAATTTGCTATCATGCCAAAAATTTATGAAAATGACATCAGATGTACAATTGAAATTGGTGACGAAATCAAATATATGTCGAAATTGTTTATTCAGTCACGACGGAAATCAATGCACTTCAACGAAACGTTGCAAAACCTGTCAAGGAGATCATCACACAATACTCCATGAAGCGTGTTGTGTCTCATCATCAAAATCGCCAAATAACCACCCTAACGTTAATCATGTCGCAGGGGAGGACGAAGAGTTATTGTTGACCACGCTGTCAATCAAAGTCAAGTGTTCCGACGGCAGCTACGTGTTCCTTAGGGCACTTCTAGACCAGGGATCACAAATATCATTAATATCGGAAAACGCTGTTCAGCGATTAGGGTTGCAGCGTCAACGATACAACGCATCAGTATCAGGGATAGGTGCTGGTACTAGACAAAGCAAAGGACGGGTATCAATCGACTGTCAATCTATCTACGGCGACTATCATTTTACTACAGAAGCACTGGTTCTGCCTAAAGTCGCTAACTGCTTGCCTGGTGCACCATTCAAAAAACAATCATGGCCTCACATTCAGCATCTTCAATTAGCAGATCCAGAATACAACGTGTCTAAGCCAATAGATATTCTCTTGGATGTGAGTATCTATTCTCAAATCATCATGGACGGTCTCATCAAAGGACCAGCGCAGGCTCCGATTGCGCAACAGACCGCACTCGGTTGGATCCTGTCTGGCAATGTTCGCACATTTAACTGTCATATCGCGACGAATGACTTATCAGAACTATCAAAATATTGGGAGATAGAGGACGTAGAAACATCATCATCACCCCTTACCCGTGAGGAGCAGTACTGTGAAGAGTTTTATCAGCAAGCTACTCGTCGTTTGGATACTGGTAGATACGAGGTTGGCATACCCATGAAACCCGAATATGAAAATCAGCTTGGATCATCAAAATCTAAGGCTATCGCACAATTCAAACAGTTGGAAAGAAAAATGTGCAATAATGAATCATTTGCAGAAAATTATAAAACGTTTATGTCGGAATATCAACAACTGGGTCACATGTGTACGGCTAATAATGTCGATGAATCAAAACGTGCCTACTTCTTACCACATCATGGCGTAATGAAATTAGACTCAACAACAACAAAACTTAGAGTCGTTTTCAATGCGTCAGCGAAATCAACATCAGGAAAAAGCCTAAATGACCTCATGTGCTGCGGACCAAATCTACAAAAAGACCTCATGACACTCATCTTAACCTGGAGAACGTACAGTTACGTTATCACGGCAGACATAGAGAAAATGTTTCGCCAAATCATTATCAGGCAATCCGATCGTCATCTTCAATCAATCATTTGGCGGCAATCATCTCAAGAAATACTTAACGAATATCATCTTACTACCGTAACATACGGTACTAAGGCCGCTCCATACTTAGCGATGCGAACGTTAAAACAGCTGGCAATAGACGATGCCGACAAGTATCCTCTAGCTTCGTCAGCCCTGAGTCAATCATTTTATATGGACGATCTATTTAGTGGAGCAAATACCATTCAACAAGCGAAGGAGCTTCAGCATCAACTCATTGAGACGCTGAAGGGAGCTGGTATGAACCTCCGGAAATGGTCCAGTAACGTACCGGACCTCCTGGTAGATCTATCACCAGATCAACTCAACAACCCATTAGACTTCAAGTGCTCGGAAACAAGAAAAACACTTGGATTAAGATGGAACTCATCAACGGATAGCTTCACCTTTCAAAATCAATTGGATTATCACGATAAACGCGTCACAAAGAGACAGCTACTTTCGGAAATTTCAAAGATATTTGACCCCTTAGGCTGGCTGTCACCATTATCAATCAGAGCAAAACTGCTTTTTCAAAACGCATGGTCATCACATTTATCATGGGACGAAGAAGTTCCGCAACCGATTCAAGATGACTGGATTCAGATCAAGAATGATTTCAACACCATAGATCAATTTATCATTCCACGTTATCTCGGCAACACAAACCAATCATATCAAATCCATGGATTTTGTGACGCATCCGACAAAGCATACGCATGTGTTGTGTATGTAGTAGCTAAGGACAATAAGGGTGACCGCACATCAACGCTCGCTGTAGCAAAAACAAAGTTAGCACCACTGGCAAAAAAGGTATCATTACCACGACTAGAGTTATGTGGTGCGCTACTACTATCTCAACTTATCAAGAAAGTCATGGAACCATTATCAAATCAAGATGTGGAGATTTACGCCTGGACAGACTCGATGATAGTTTTAGGGTGGATCCAAGGCGACGTGAAGAAATGGAAACAATTCGTAGCTAACAGAATCAACAAAATCACTATTATCATTCCACCCTCAAGTTGGCATCATGTGAGGTCCGAAGAGAATGCAGCAGATTGCGCTACTCGGGGTCTGACGTCACGGAAGCTTTCAAGCCATCCGCTGTGGTGGCAGGGTCCGAAATGGATAACCAATTTCGAACAAAGCACCCTCCCTACCACCTCATATCAATCACCAGATTTGGAAACCAAGAAGCCTAGAGTAAACACGGCTTTATATCAAAATCATATTTCATTGATACACGAGTTACTACAGAACTACAGTTCCTTAACTCGCATTCTGAGAATCGTCGCTTGGGTCTCGCGTTTCATAACGCAATCACGAGGTAAACGCACATCAAAATCAGATGTTTTAACGTCATCAGAATTGAACAATGCATTGAATATCATTATCAAAGATGACCAACTAAAACAATTTCATGAAGATATATTGTTTATCAATCAAAAGGGGCATGTGCATCCAAGAAGCAAAATATCATGTCTTAATCCATTCATAGATGAACACGGTCTCCTTAGAGTAGGTGGACGACTGAAAAACGCACGCATCAACGACTCATCAAAGCACCCTATCATATTATCAAGCCACAGTCGTCTCACAGATTTAATCATTGATCAGGCTCATATTACCACATTGCACGGAGGCCCGCGACTGACACTTTCATACATCAGAGACAGGTATTGGATCATCAGTGGAATCCGTACCGTCAAAAGGAAGTTGAGATCATGCGTTAAGTGTCAGCGCTTTACTCAAACGCAATATCATCAAATCATGGCCGATCTTCCACAACCACGAGTCACCCCGTCACGACCTTTCTCTCACACCGGTGTCGATTTTACCGGACACGTCGAGCTGAAGGCTAATAAGGGACGTGGAATCAAAACCGTTAAGGGCTATATTGCTGTGTTTGTTTGTTTGTCTACCAAGGCTGTTCATCTGGAGCTAGTTTCTGATCTCAGTACTCCATCATTTCTAGCAGCCTTTCGTAGGTTTTCGGCCCGTCGTGGAACACCAAGTCACGTTTACAGTGATAATGGCACAAATTTCGTAGGTGCCAACCGTATCATAAAGAAGGAATATCAAGACATCATAGCCACAATCAACACCGATTTCTTCAATAACATCAATGACATGAACATAAAGTGGCACTTCAACGCTCCTGCATGGCCAAGTGCAGGCGGTCTTTGGGAGGCTGCGGTGAAAAGCCTCAAATATCATCTGAAACGCATCATCGGAGATCAGAAACTCACTTACGAGGAATTTACTACACTTCTATTTCAAATCGAGGCATGTCTGAACTCAAGGCCCCTCTGTCAGTTGACAGAGAGCCCTGAAGACGACGTTCTTACGCCAGGTCATTTCTTGATCAGCGGCCCGCTTCTATCTAGACCACAGACTGATCCAGATCACATAAACCAGTCAACTAGGTGGCAACTCATTCAATCAATGAACAAACACCTTTGGAAAAGGTGGTCAAGCGAATATTTACAGCAACTGCAGGCTAGATCAAAATGGCGTAAGCCAAGTAGGAACTTCGAAGTGGACGATGTCGTTCTTATCAAGGACGAAAACCACCCGGCAAGTGGGCGCTAGGACGTATTCAAGCAGTTCATCCTGGGAGAGATGGCTATGTAAGGGTAGTCAGCTTAAAAACCAAAAATAATATCATTCAACGTCCAGTCACCAGACTTGTGTTGTTACCAGTAAACGAGGATACAAGTCAGGATGAAAAAGTCAACCATCAAAACAAATCAGATGAGCGAAGCAAGAGAAAGCGACTTCCTCGCAACAACGTTTCATTGAAGAATCTATTCACTAGCTTCATATTACTATTTTTCATGTTATTATCATCGACTTCAGCGGAAAATATACCCAATCAAGAATCGTATAATCTGACGTCATTAGATCAGAATCAAGCTATTTACTTCGATAGAATATCCAATCTTCAGTACATCCAGGACGAATGGCGTCTAGTTGTCTACTACAATATGACGACATACTGGAAAGGGTTAGCCGAGATCAAGAGTTACGTCAATCATATCAAGTCATTATGCATAACTCAGGCAAATAAACAATATCAGAGTATCATTCATCAATTAGAGCACGAAATAAGTGACATTGAACATTATGATATGTTACTTAAATATCAAAGTCCAAAGAGGCTAAAGAGAGGCCTAGTGGACGGCGTGGGTTATATTGCCAACTCGTTATTCGGTGTACTAGACGAAAGGTTTGCTGAAAAATATAAGGGTGACATCGAACAGATCAGTCATAATGAAGCACATCTACAGAAACTTATAAAAAATCAAACAAGCATCTTAGAATCTGAGTTCAACATCGTACGCCGTAACGAGGATATCATGAATAAACAATTTTCATTTATCAAGCAACATCTACAACATATATCATCTGAGGTGAATAAAGTACGTCTCGCAAACGAAGATAGTCTTTACATTACCTCATCGGCACTAGCAGCATCAATAATTCTCACAAATATTCGTTGGATTCAGCAAACGCTAATCGGAACCGTAACAGATATTTCACACGGGCGCATTGACAGCCATTTGCTGTCACCGGAGCAGTTATCGTATCAGCTGAGCACTATCTCCAGTCGACTGAATGGTAAACTTACGATACCTGTGGACTTAAGGAATGTCAAGGATTTGTACCGGTTACTAAAGGTTTCGGCTAGAGTCTTCTCTAACTACTTAATCATTGAGATCAAGGTTCCACTCATAAGTAACGAACTGTTTGAGTTGAACAAAATCATATCAATTTCGCAAAAGAGAGGACAACAATATTATCATCTCATTCCATCAGTACCGCTCATAGCCTACAATTTGCGCAAGGATACAGCATTTCTCCTATCAGAAGCAGACCTTCAATCATGTACTCATGTTCCTAACGATATCTTGTTATGTTCATTAAACATGCCCATCTACAATCTAAACATGAAACAATCAATTTGCGAAATCAAATTATTCAATAAAAAGCAACTATGCCACTCCGTAAAATCATCATGTGACGAGCAATGGATCAAATTACACAGGCCGAACAGCTGGTTGTACACATGTTGCTCGGAATGCCAAACTCGCATTATTTGCGCCAACGGAATCACAATGGTGAACCTTGTCGGCAACGGGATTATTACCCTAGGTCAAGGTTGCACATTGAAAGGAGAGACCTTCAGTATCTATGCCCATAACAATTTCATCAATCACGTGAATATTCATCATCACATCGAAGTCCCAAAGGTGTCCGTACTAAACAAAATCATGAAAACGTCTGCGCCAGAGAACTTCAGTGAAGCTGAAGATCATCATCTCATTTGGAATAAATTAAGGGCTCAGATTGACGAGGTTAAGGAACAGTCATCTACAGATCTGAGCATTCACGACATTCATCACTACACTGTGTTGTACATCAGTGTAGCTTCGGTAATCATCTTGGGTGGCGTCGTCGTGTACCTCATCAAAAGCCAACGAAGTACGGGCAGGGCATCAGCGTCGCCGGCCCCCCAGGGCCAAGAGGCTCTCGGGGTGGGGCCTGTGGCGGTCGCACCGGCATCGCGTGGATCATCAGTGCAAAAGTGTAGTGAAGTGTTCACAATCAGTGGTGTAGACAGGGCTACCTCGCCCATGTGTACCGTAGAATAGTCGTTTAGTTAGTATTTTCACATTTGTATCATTAGCAATCTATATCATTTTATTTTACTATTTTACTTGTCTCTTAATTTAATTTTCTGTTAATCAATCATATCAGTTGTCTGATTGCGGGCAGGATGTACGGAACCGCACATTATTTTTCATACTCACGCGCCGTGCATTCTGTGCACTCAGCATTTCGTACCTATCACTAAGCTAATTTGTGTAAGTACATTAAATCAATAAATCAGTGTTCAACGGACATTCGCGGTGGTCGGTTTTATTTCATCATCATCCCCATAGAATCGCCCCGGTATCATCACTAAGTGCAGGGATCCCCTACAGTTTCTATAAGATAAGCCACAGAATCATATCTCCTAAAAGTGCCAAAACTTATTTCTGTCCACCTTAAAAAATACGAAAGGTCTCTCCATGACATTCGGTAAAAGCTACGCTTTTCACGACACTATTCTGAAAGTATTCGTTATGAGGTAATGGGGGATAACAGAGATTCAGTTTAAAAAAACAGTAGATGTTGAGTATCAAGCTCCAGGTGTGCTGCTGGGCAGAGTGGTCACAGTGAAGACTGGCTCTGACGGGCATTGTCTAGCCAGTCTTCTTCGCCATCCGGCTTGAAGGACCATATGTTGAGGATCAAGCTCAAGCAGCACAAGGAGTGGTGCTTGTGGCCTTGACTTAATAATAAAACGACTTCGATTATAAGTATGATCATATTTCTGAGGTACTGATTTGATACAACCGATATGTGCGCACGCGCAGGATGTCAGCGTGGAGTGGAAGTGGCGGGGGGAAGCCCGCGATCACAGTGTGGTATGTGGCCCGATGTGACGTCAGGAACAGTAGAAGTGAAAGTTTGGTAAAGATCCATTTGAGAATATGCACAAATTGAAAGACGCTAGTAGATAATACATAATTATCGTATAAATTGTTGCCACAGCACCTGTCGTGGAGTTACGGAAAACAACTCGTTTTAACCTGTTTAACCTATCGGATAAATTGTTGCCACAGCACCTGTAGCCAAGTTGGCAACCTACAATCGATAACGCTAGTAAAAAACTAATAAATGTATGGGAATGAACGTTAAGTCACGTGGTCAGACCATACAAATAGAAGACGTTTACGATTGTAGAAAGAGATTCGATACGATACGTTTGTAACTTCGCTAGGGGGGCAGATGTTCGAGTATTCGCTATTTAAAATCTTCTTCACCTCTGTGGAGTTTGGCTTGGTTTTTGGACAATCATAATGACTACGTGATATTTCCTAGTAACAACAATTCTAAGACATGTGACATCCAATAACCTGCACACAGGCCTGCATGGTGCATTACGACCCACATGCTCTCAAGGGATGAGTTACTAAATTAACCTATTTTATTTATGTTTGTGAGAGAATATACCCCCGAACCACGTCAGTGAGAAATCTTTTTAGTTAAGAGGTTTATTTTCAGCATTTTTTTTCTGTTCTGAACATAAACACAATTGGCTTTTCTCTTGTGTTTTCTTCACTGTAGGTTCTGTGGGGTCGTAGCCAGAAAGCGCTACTTAAATAAAACTCTGGATTCACTGGTTTAGTTATATTTCAGCAGCAAGGTGCCTGCACCTTCTATCGGACTATCACATAAAAGCTCAGAGGAGCCCTTATATACACGGAAAAAGTCTAGCGAAAACATCTTCATTTATTTTATGTTCTAAATTCATATTACCTTTCAAGTAATACTCATTGCCAGTGTTTCTATAGGCAAGTAGGTTGCCTTCTAGTTAAGCAGAGTCCTCACATGAACTACGCCCCTACGAATAGACGCGCAGAATCATATAAAGTGCTTCTATTCTATGTCTTGAAAGGTTAGATGAATCCTACCTTACCCTTACCCGAACATTTACCTAATAGAGGAATCACATTTACATTTGAGGTACGACCCTTAAAAGGGGAAGGCTTAATCATGACAAACGAGTTATCGAACGCTCTGATATGTGCTTTTAACTTAAGCTGACGTGCACATACGCACTAAGAAATCAACGCCGTCATGCTGGAACCTCCTTGACCAAAACCTCTGAAAAAGGAACAAGGCGTCCTCCCAACACAAGAATGATGCGTCAACTCACATCGACCCGGATGGGGTTTAATCTCAAAAATTCAGATATGATATAATTTTTCGATCTCGTGCATTTATCAGGCCAGAGAAGGAAAGGCTGGATCGCATCGAATTTAAATTCTATTCATAGAACTTGCACCAGGGCTTCTCATTACAAATGCATTTACTTTTTTAAATTACAGTCATTAACTGGACCGATGATGTCAACTCTACATCCTTTGCAAAGGCTATGCCCCGTTAGGAAAGTCGGTTTCAGTTAAAACCATCACATTAAGCAACCCTCTGGTTTAAACTAATATCCTGGCTTAAGCCTATGTAGCCCTAATCGTTGCTCGCCAGCTAATGTTGCCAGCCTCTTCTTCGCCCAGCAGCATACAACTCATCAGCACCTCAGCACATGCAACGGAAAGAATTAATTTAATTATATATATCGATACTATTTGAAAACAACGACAATAATAAAACTATCGATACATTTTTTCAACTTTCCCATCCCTATTTACATCTAATACGTCAAATTTGGTAGTTATCATTCATATTATTTTTTTTAATTGACACACACCTACACGGAAACCTTAATAACCTTAACCTATTCATATATTCTAACCCTATGTCTACATTAAACGACCTTAACTTATTTATATGCATCTATCTTAGGCCTAACTCTCCTATTCGCCAATTTTCTATCTATCTAGAATAGACTTTATATCTCTACATAACTATTCCTATCTATGGTCCGGCCTAACTAATCTGTGGCTAATATGGCGCTATATGTATAATATATAATTTAATAAAATTATGGTGTGAACACTGTGCTTTATTATGTTGTTTATGGCACTATATGTCAAACCAATTCTTATAATGAAAACTATCCTTTACTTTTGACAAGGTTTTGACACTGTCCTTTTTTATATTATCTGTGGGAATACGTGTCAAACCATTTCTTACAATGACATATATGCTTTCAAAGCATTTAGCCTTAGGGGCTTAAAAGACTTTTCTATTTATTTTTTACTATTTCTGACTAAGTCCTTATGGATTTGTATTTGGACTTCGTCAGCAATTTCAAAAGCTAATCCTATTTAGGAAATAAAGACAAGACAGAGTAATATTTAATTTCATCAAAACATATACAGATAAATCATTCAAATAATCAATCGCATTAAGTTTCTTTCGATGCCCAGCCCGCTTCGCAAATGCCTTCTATGTTGGACCGTATTCATTTGCACGACATGAAAAGAAAACTTTGGTTAATAAAGCACAAAATATAAGACGTGACACAAAAACATTAAGTAAATCAGTTTTCATAATACATTATTTACAAAACTTTATACCTAATCTTCTTTCTATAAAATTTCCATAATTTGCATTTTACGAGATCGAATTGCTTTATGTGTTCGATATGCAAAAATCTTTGTGCAATGTTACACCTAACACAAATATGATGGAAATTCTTCTTTGCCACAATTCTAGTAATCTTCTTTCTACGAAACCTTGCTCCCAAGAAGTTTTATTATAAATTCTTTTGAATTTAATTCGAATCATAACTTTTTTATTGATCGCCTTCTTTGAATTTATGTTGGTGCAAAAAGAACCTTTTCTAAATACCTTTTTAATTTTTGTACGGAACTCCTTCGACTTATTTCGAGAATTTTTTTTCTTAAAGTCTGTCAACTTCTTTCTTTTCAAAATGACTTTTATAAAAATTTGTTTTATATCAGATTGAGAAATTTCAATATTATTTTCAATATTACGGTTGAAATCAATGGGATTCTTATGCATGTTAACATCCGAGACATATTATTGTCTCGATGGAACCACAACTAGTTGTTCCGACGAAATCTCATCATTGTTTTCTGCAAGATAAATGGAATTAATGGAGTCAATTGGACTGGACCGATACATCACAATACCCTCGTCCGCGCACTCGCTGTTGGATAGGCAGTCCAACTCGTCGTCAGCCGGGCCGTCCGCGCGTTTGCCCTGGAACAGACTCCGCCTCCAACTTGACATCGATGGGGCCGTCATCTCCGCTGGTCTGGTCACCATCGTCCTCGTACATGCAGCTCCCTTCGTCGGTGTGGTCACCATCGCCATCAACTGCGTCGCGTTCTCCGTCAATGTGGTCAACGCTTTTCTCACTGCACTGAATATTGTTTTGTGTTTGTTCGTCCTTAATCACGATACTAGAAAATAAATGTACATTAACCTCCTCACACAATACATCAGGTTGTTTTTTATCTGCTTTTATTTCAGCGATTATTATGCGCTGTTCGCAATAACGACATCTGCAGTGAAATATTGAGAATGCACTCCTCAAGCGATCGCATAACACTGCAAAGTCCATGTCATATTTAAAAATCATACGGTAAAAATAATATGCAGCCGCCTGCAGGAATCCTCCTAAGATCAGGCTAAAGTCGCTCTCTCTCCATTCATTTATTTCGGCCACTGACTTGAATTCGGTTAAAAATTCCTCCAAGCAATACCCGTTCGTGCCTGAGTAATAATTATTCATCATGCTTTCTTTATGCTCAATTACACTAAATAACAAAACCACTTAGCTTTATTCCGACTTTTCCTTATATTTCCATCCGCTTATGAGAGGGAATGAGAGATAACCGCACTCTCTGTTATCATTTATATTGCCTCATGTACGCCGATAGGGCTTCGTGCACTGTATATCGCCATGCACACGCGAACTTCTGTCTTTTAAACACTTTCCTTCTTTTTTTCTCATTTATACGTATACTGTACGCCGTATACACGCGTATTTATTTTGTATCTTCTTTTACTTTTATTTTTACTGGGATACTCCACTGTACCCGGCGCAACTTCACCACTTGTGGGGACGTAGCCAGAAAGCGCTACTTAAATAAAACTCTGGATTCACTGTTCTAGTTGTATTTCAGCAGCAAGGTGCCTACCCATAGGCACCTTCTATCGGACTATCACATAAAAGCTCAGAGGAACCCTTATATACACGGAAAAAGTCTAGCGAAAACATCTTCATTTATTTTATGTTCTAAATTCATATTACCTTTCAAGTAATACTCATTGCCAATGTATCTATAGGCAAGTAGGTTGCCTTCTAGTTAAGCGGAGTCCTCACAGTACTTACTACAATTTTTTTTAATTTTTAATGACGGAATTTATTTTTCACTCTTCAAAACGTTAACGTATAACGTTGCTGCATTTCAAAAGAGCTTTGTCAATCATGGCGACCAATCACTTCATGTTTGCTTCGCGTCGTCTTGCCATTGTTGCATTAAGTATGATACGTGTTACCTTTGAAATAAACAAGAAAAGACATATCCGCATATTTCATCATGATTCATGATTATTGGTATACTGAGGTGGCCATTTGCCAGCCTAATTGCGTCAGTGAATTCGGCAAGGCAAATAGTTTGACCCCATGAAAGAGTATGACAAATTAAATATAAAGGTATTGCCAATTTTTTTTTAAAGAGAATTTGTTATACTCTCTCGTGGGGTCAAACTCTTTGCCTTGCCGAATTCGCTTTCATTGGTGAATTTCAAGGTGGGACAGTAAGCCCCACACATGTTAAGTATGAGCTACTTCCATATATCATTCGTGGCGTGGTGTACAATATTAGTTAGTCATAAAGAAGGTTATATATACGCTACGACACAGATGTTGCTAAAAAAGCCACAATATTAAAGTGGGACTGGCTTAACTACGTCTCTCGCGTCTAATTAGCTGTGGGCTAAAATAACCGCTATGTGGAGCCCTGAAACAGTCGGACGGCATAGCGAGCACGAAGAAGATGGCGGGAAGAGCTCGACAAATGAATAAGAAATGGGCCCCACTAGTCCTGGGTTGAAACAACGGAAACCTTGAGCCAGCTTTTTAAATCCTTTTTACCCATCACGGTGATAGGAAAGCTAACGGATCAGATATTTTAGAAGAAAAGAAAGATAGAAAAATAAAAGAAAGAAAATACATTTATTTTCACAAGCCACTAGAGCACACAATATAAAAAAAGATTGTGTGTTTACAAAGAAAACTTTAAAACTATACAGCAGTAAAAATAGAAAAAAAAATGAATATGACATTTTGTGTCTCACGTCTGCGCCAAATAGGACCAGTTCAGCAAAATGTCGCGCAACTAGTGCCTGACGCTGGTTTTCAACTGGACCTGTGACTGTGACATGACGGACGTTAAGCAGTTCTATAGTGACATAATGTGTATGTAAAACATGTACTTACTTATATAAAAGATAAAAAGATGTGTACATTACAATATAAAAATAACAGATACACGACATATGAATATATAAGGTGAGTGTGACAAGAAATGAGGTGAGGGTAGGTAGGCTAATGCGTCATACTATTGAGGCATTCAGTGCGGCCATATTCAGTTTACGTTGCGCTTCTACCAGATACTGCCGTAAACGACTTCTGAATGAGTCTATTGTGTTGGTTGTTCTGATCGGTGGTGGAATGTTATTCCAAACTTTGGAAGCCGCATAACGAAAGCTGCCTCTGAACGCTGCTGTATTGTGCGATTGAGTCGAGAGCTGCTGCGAGCATTGCCTTCTTCCACATTCTCGTCTACTCGTTATCCAACCAAGTTTATTATATAAATAGTCTGGTTTTTTTTATTTTTAACCACACCAAACAAAAGGCATGCCAAGTGTAGTTTGCGCCTGGACTTCATTTTTAGAACAAAATGTTGATTTAGAAAGGGTGTTACATAATTTCTGCGAGGAATGTTGTAACAGAACCGAGCGCACGCGTTTTGTACTCTTTGTATAAGCCTATCTGTACGAGCTAACAAGCGCGGGCCATACACTATGTCGGCGTAGTTCAACCTTGATAGAACCAGTGTTTCAACAAGTTGTTCCCGTAATGATTCAGCTAAATAAGGCCTCATTCTGTATAAAACTTTTAAGCGGTAAAAACAGTTTCTTACTGAGTATGCTATGTGTTTCTCAAAACTTAGGTACTTAAATACTGTGAGACTGAAGTAACCTGCCAATTCTTTTTTCAGATGTCCTGTCAAGTGTCAGTTCACCAAAAACAATATTTACTTTTTACTTGTTATGCTACGATTGACAAAAACATGATTTGTCATTTCATCATTATATAAAAAGAAGTTTGCCAAATAATTCACTTTAGAAAATAATTATCATTTTAAAATATCAATAAATAAAAAGGTACAAATGATTAAACATCATCCGAAACATTTGTAAAGAGAAGCATTTGTCAATTAAATGTTTATAAAGCGAGTGTTTATAAAATAAAACATTTGCGGTTTAAGTTGTTTCTGAAATAAATAGTTCACGAAACGTTGGTTGTAAAATCAACATTTGTCAATGGTGTTTTGGTGAAATATTAGTGAACCATTTTTCAACTTTGGTACATATTATATATCTTTGTTTTTAACCAACTTCAAAAAAGAAGAAGATTTTCAATTCAGTTGTATCTTTTAAGGAAAATGCTCTGTGAACTTTTGAGCCTCCCCTCGTATGTTGTCCCACAGCTGGGCAAAGATTACTCCCATAGCCTTGACTCTAGACTCATCTGTTATGCTATAAATTCTACTAGTGTCCGACCGAAATTGGTTTTTACGACTGAAACCGAATTTCGGCAACAGTCTCAGTTTCGGCCAAAACCGAAACTTCCTTTCAAGGATCATGTTTTGGGATATATAAAGAAAATGTTATTATAATCAGTCAGTCTTTATTTTTT
Organism: Orthosia cruda; assembly: GCA_964057195.1. Lineage (NCBI taxonomy): Eukaryota > Metazoa > Arthropoda > Insecta > Lepidoptera > Noctuidae > Orthosia > Orthosia cruda. The sequence goes on along the minus strand of OZ059827.1, from coordinate 14,480,798 downwards.
TATCTTAGATTGTTAGGTTAAACTTGATTCTACTATAAACTATGTATTAGTTTGTTATAATGAATTATTTTTTGATGTTTACTACCTTCTCTTATGGTATATCACATAATAAAACTTACTGTATTCAAAATTAATCGCCCGAAAACTCTCAAAAAACAAAACGAACTGCAAACAAAAGCTAGTCGTGACATGATTAGGCACGTGGACGCGGCGGAATGTCTTTGTCAATTACTCGCTTGAATGGAATTGAACGCGCTTAACATTACCGATCACAGCGCGGGAACTCCCAAATGCAGTTTCGGTTTCGGTCGTAGATTCAGCAGGTTTGCCGCCGAAACTGAAACTAAATCTAAATTCGTTTTTTTGCCAAATCTCGACCGAAACCGAACTTTTGATCGGACACTTCATTTTACATATATGATGAGTGTCAGAGTGTTTAATTCCACTTCAATATTAACCTTCTGCCAAATTAACACTGAATTCCTTTGTGTTGGTCATTAAAACCAATCAAGTTAGAGCTAGATATCTATTACCCTGAGGCATTGTAGATAAACTAATCAGAATTGTGTCAAGAACTTGGGCAGCAAATATCCTTTGTGTAGATAACAACTAGGACTATGATCCATCTGTCATTCTTGGTAAATAATTATTCAATAGGAAGTAACACCGTCAATAAAACCAAGGCACGGAGTCCTAGCGCTATCAAAGAAAATTCGTTTGAAATAAATGTCACTAGATGGCGCAATATGAAATGGCACAATTATTGAAAGTTGTGTAAAATTAACATTTTCTAGAATTGATCATACAAATTGTATGTTCTTTTTTAATCAACTTTCCTAAGCACAAAATTAGGGAATATTGGGCTTATTTCACATTTCATAGATTATTTAAACTGATCATATAAAATGGATACCAATAAATGGCGCGGTTATAAATTTCTGCGGCGTGCCACTCGATTTTTTAATTTGTATGGTAACACTATTTGGTACAATTAAACTAAAAATGTGCAAAAATATACTATCAAACAAATCGTCACTGTTTTTAAGAAAAAAATAGTCGCGAACCGAGAAAACCCTTTTACTTGCAAGTCGCTGCTAACACCATCTATATCTATAGCTGTGGAACGGAAACGAGCGCGATCAAGGTACTTCTAAAAATAATCATCATAATCAGACGAAAAACGCTAGTTACGTTGGCACGGTTTCTTTATACGGGATGAGGCATCTGTATGCTATTAATTAAAAAAAACGAGCGCGATCGAAGTACTTATAAAAATAATCATCATGATCAGACGAAAAACGCTAGTTACGTTGGCACGGTTTCTTTGTATGGGATGAGGCATCTGTATGCTATTAATATATTATCTGTGACCATAGTTTTTGCCACCGTCAGGGCCAAATGCAAAAAAAGAATTATAATAATATATCTATAAGAAAGAAATAAAACAATTCCCTAATCAAATCTCTATAGCACTGTGGTTTGCTGTTAGAAAACTCAGTTATGTGTTAACGAGCTTAACCTATAACTCGGTTCCATTGTACGAGTATATAAGCTATCCTATAGTATTTGTGTCTGTTTGTTTTGTGTACAATAAACAATATGAATATGAAAAACATTTAATTGATGGCAATACATCAGACTTTTATGGCATCTATTCCTATAGTAGATACCAAAGTTATGCAAAACATAACATAACATAAATAGGTGCTGTCATAAAAGTACCATATTGTAGCCGCTAGATAGACTCTAGCTGCTACAATATGGTACTTTTATGACATCGTCAATCAAAGAGGCTTTTTAAACACACTATTATGATAAACTATTAAAGACATTCAAACCTTTTTAGACTTCCACAAAATACTAGTTTCACTAAAAAAACAGGCTTGTATCCAACCCCTAACAGTACTGTACCCAACAGTACCAGTTGTCCGCTCTGACACCCTTTGTGTACTTGATCGGCAACCGGCAAAGGATAACAATTTTTTAGGCTTCCCTTTGTGAATCTTGCGGATTCTACAGTGCAGAGAGATTTTATTCGTGCCTACAAATATCGGGTCTTGACTTTATACCCCGAGGAATGTAAAGATTTTGGTTCTTCATTTATTTTATTTTGATGTGGATGTCTTTTAATGTCTTTTCTCTTTTATTGTGTTCAAAATACGAGAAACAACGTTGAGGACATTTTTGTAATTAAAATGTTTTCATCGGTTGATTGATTTTGTTTTTACAAAAAAAATGAAAATTAATTTAAAGCGTTTCATCAACGTCATCATTTCAGCCGAAAGACGTCCACTGCTGGACATAGGCCTCCCCCAAGCGTCGCCACACTGATCGGTCCTGTGCGTTTCGCATCTACCGGACGCCCGCAACCATGACCAGGTCGTCGCTTCACCTAGAGGGAGGCTTTCCAACGCTGCGTCTTCCGGTACGCCGTCGCTACAATAATTTTAAAGCGTTTGCATGAAAATAAAAATATGAGACCCTGTACTTAAGGTTGCCCTCTAGTCGACAGCATGAACTATTGTGTGCGCGGGGTTAAAATGCATGCGACAACACGTGCGAAAGATATAGATGCTGTGATGAGCAGTAAAAAGCTAGTTCGCGTATGAATACACACTTTTGTAAATTTGTAGCGAAATGGATGAAGATTTAGGACGAAAACGAGCGCGCGAAGTTTTATAAACAGACCTTTGGGAATATATATATGTCGGGTTTAGTCAATAGTACGGACGTCAAAACAAATCGCAAGCACGCCATCTGGCGGCAAAGCAAGAACAACTACGTATTGGCGCGCTTTTACTAAGTGCTTGCGTGGTGGGGACAGTGGAATAGAGCAGTCGAGTACAGACAGCCTTAGAGCTAAGACGTCGTCGTATCAGTGTCGATCCGTAATATTAGTAAGCAAGATTATAACTGTGACTATTTAAAATAAACCCAGAGTATCGAATAATTTCTGTGATTTCATTTGCACGATTGTACCCAACGACCTGCCCACACACGATGTCTTAACCTAAGGGAATACATCCTGACTTCCCGATGGTTTGCATCTATCGGCCAGCCTTGATGCGACATCAGAATTGGGATTCAGTCGTGCTAATGAAATCATACGTAAAAACAATGCTAGTGAAAATGGCGGTTGCATTCTTGCAAAAAATGTTGCGGTGTCAGTTGAAGTGAAATCTGTTGTTTCGTTTCTGCGACTACCCTCAGTCTTGAATAATAAAAAAAAACCAGTCCGGAACGGAGCAGTAGGGAGACTAGCAACAACCAAGGAGCTGGACAGGTCAAGGAGGAGCGTGTGGACGTGTGGCAAGATCCATACACACGGATTTTTATACCAATCCGGTGAGTCGTTTTCATTTTGTTATGACTATGGCCAAGAGCGTTCATTACTCAAAATTCTGGTTTTGTGTACGGTATGGCGCTCAGTGTATCGTCGCGGTGGCCCATGTCAGGCCATAATTTCATGTTAGTTATCGATGGTCAAGTTTTGGTGTTGTTGAACAGTTATAATTCTACTATCACTGGCAATAACCCTTGACTGGCCTTGGCTGACTGTCATTGTTTGGAAGTTGGAACGATATGTTGACATAGACGTACCTACCTTACACTTCAGTCTGTAAATTATGATAATTCCAAATGAATTATTTTGATTAGTTTTATGTAGTGAGGGTTAACTAAGTTTGAAAAGAAGCATAGTATTCTTCTTTTGTGGTTGGAGGGCCAAACTATCTAAAAGGTGGTAAACCCTACCAGGCCTCGTTAATTGCGACTTAAAATGCTATGGCATTCATTTTTATTCTCAGATCTGGGCACTTGGGACACTGTAATGTGTGGTTCATGTTTTGGACAGGGACTCTGCACTCATATTCGGTGTCCATAATAACACATTTTGCAGATTTAGGTTACTAATACTACTAGAAACTCGTGGCTAAATAATAGCAGACGCACTGGTCGACCATCAAGGTTAGGCAACGCTTGACGAGGTCAGTCCGTGGATGGGTGACCATTTCAACATACCGGGTTTCCTCCGTGCCTCGGAAAGCACGTTAAGCCGTTGGTCCGGGCTGTCATTTGAAGATCTTCGACAGTCTTTACGCGCAGTCAGAAGCCTGAGATCTGACACTAGTCTTGCCAGGGGGTACCGTGTTACCCAGTTACTGGGTTGTGAAGGTCAGATAGGCAGTCCCTCCATGTGGAACACTGGTGCTCGGTTGAATCTGGTAGGACTGGAAGCCGAACCCAATATAGTTGGGAAATGGCTAGGCAGATTGATTGGTTTAGGTTACTATACCGCTGCACTGGTTAAATCCCATCAAAGCTGTGAATAGTCAAGATTACTGTGTGAACATTTACTCTCGTAGTATTTTTCATGTTTCAGATACCATATTGTCGCAGTGGAGCCTATGCTGCAGGCTAGCGGTCTGGATGCTGCATGAGAAGGCTGAAGTATCAAAACCTGAGAGGTCAAGAGGAACGGCAGGCTAGCAGTTTGCAAATGGTAGCCGAACGTTATGACAACAGCTTGTGGGGTCATAAGCTCGCAAGTTTGGAATGGAATACTCGGTGAGTCGCTTCCATTTTATTTTGATAGTGAGGTCGAATTTCCAGTTATAGGAGTGTTCATGTTTGATCACTGAATTGGTAGTGGTTATACCTAGCACTATCACTAGGTAATTGAGATACGCTTGGTAAAAAGCTAGTAGATAATGAGTTTCCTATTGACGGTAATAGTTTCAACATTTGGTGCAGTACGAACTTTAGGATGAGATATCTCATAAGAAGGAGATGAGATATCCAAATTGACTGAATAACTAGTCGTTTTCAGTGGCAAAGCGAGTTAGTAATGTCGTTGGGCTATCGCAATTGTATCTAGGTAGTATCGGTACTGGTCATTTACGTGTATTCAGAACAGATATTGTTGCGTAACGAATTACAACCACCGTCTTCAGATTTGAATTCACTTGTTTACTTTCAAAGTAATATTATGATAGCGGTAGATCTCTCGGTCGTTTTCCTTACGTGAAAACTGAGTTAGTGAGCAATAGCAAAGGCTTACTGTTGATAATCTGATTTTAATGATATTGATCCGAGTTAATTCGTGAACCTCCTTAATATTATCAGGGTTAGTTGTTTCCCTTTTATTAGCCGTCAGTATATTCCAAGATCTTTGAATAAAAAGCGCGAATCTTGTGAGAAGGATACCCGATCACCAAGTTCCTTGAGAATTAAACATCATCGTTGATGACAATGGTAGTGAAACCAAATCTGATTAACATGTCTACTCATAAGACAGATTCTGGACCGCACCTCATGCGTAACATGTGGCGATGGGTCTACGAAGAGGTTTCATGAGTTGAGTATGCATTGCCTTTGGATATTATAGTAAAGAGTAACAGAATTATTACAGTTACTTTGTTGGTTGTTGAAATTTTTGATCATCGGACCATTCTAATGAATAGTGTTGAGTGGGAAACTTTAGTATGAAAACTATATAAGCCCTGTATTAAGTCCGTGATAGGTGATGATGACAGAACGGTGATCGTTATACACCGAAAGCTTTAAATAGGTACGCTGAGAACCTACAAGTATGCAAACGGTAGGTTAAGGAAGATGCCAGCGGGTCAGGTACCAGTCGATGTTGATGTTAAAAGAATTTTAATGATGATGAGCAAGCTTAAGATGTAGAGTAATTGAGTCTATCAGCCGTATTATGTTTGACCGTACCAGTGGATTCTGGCGGAGTTCGGGGTCCAGAGAGACTATTGTATGAGAGCAATATAATTGCTGGTCGGCTATAGAGCCGTGGCGTTAGAGGTTTTACTCGAGGGTTTCTGTAAGCCTGGCAGTTTTTGCTGCAGAATAAGTTTTAAAGTTTGTTTGGAGCGACTAGTGGTACATGGCCCAGGGTAATGATTTAGTTAAAGAGTAGAGTTCTAAAATTTCCCTATTTTCACGAACCCAATAAACTAGTTTGGTCAGGACTAGTCGAGCGTTGTGTGTTGGTCTGTGTGGCAACTGCAGGTCTTTGTAGCAACTGTGGGCCTGTAGGGCACCTGTTAGTCGGTGTAAAAAATGTGTAAGGAACCTTACAGAAAATTCATATTGAGTTATGAGGTAAAAGTAAGTAAACTCATATAGTCACGTGAGAGGTGAGGTCACCATGTTAATGTTGATGACGTTCGAATCGTTAAGCCTTCATTACGAAAATTGAAATTTTGGTTTTCTAATTTTTATTACTATGCGTGGATCGTCTTAGTAAGACACAAAAAGCTCAAGTACCATACGTAGGAATAGACGTAACATACGACAGGCTAAATGTATCTGTGGAACAGGTTCTACGTTCAGTGATTTGATTTGACTTTACATCATGGGGATGTGCGAGTAGAGCATTTGTGATTTCAAAGATAGCTAAGAGATAGCTAAGAGAGCAGTGAGATAGCTAGGAGAGCTATGTGATGGCTAAGGATCGTAAATGAGATACCTGGTGTCTTATTTCTTATTCTTTAATGTGACATTAACGACTATCAGTGGTACTTGGACTTTGTAATCACGAAGATTGGGTGCTTTTAGGTACCAAATCGATGATTAAGTTGCTATTTTCTTTAAATTGGAAATAGAATAACTCGTTCCTTGCAATAGTGAACAGAGTGATTTAAATGATCATGTTTGTTTAAAATATTTCCTCACTCACCTAGAGTATGAGTCAGGATTGGACGAGCGAATACTGTTTGGAAATTTTGTATGTTTCAGAAAAACATCCCTTGTGTGATGGGAGATTGCCAGGATGGAGTGGACTAAGACGATGTGTGGTGTAACACGAGGTGACCATGAGATAGCATGGAGCAAGGACAAGAAGATGATGCCTGCGGGGGATAGATTTGGGGATCTGTCACCTGAGAGAGGCACGAGAAGACGACGTGATGTGTTCCACGCTCGCCTCTCAAGCGGAACTACGGCCTAGAGAACACCATGTGGTTTTAGTCAGTAGGATTCTGACAGACCCCTCAGCTTTCCCCAAGGGCTGAGGACATCCATGAGGATTTCCACATGATTCGATACACTGTTAAAACCTGACAATGAGGAACAGACGAGGACGCCTGTCTCGCAGGATGGCCGTGTCGGGTTTAGTCAATAGTACGGACGTCAAAACAAATCGCAAGCACGCCATCTGGCGGCAAAGCAAGAAAAACTACGTATTGGCGCGCTTTTACTAAGCGCTTGCGTGGTGGGGACAGTGGAATAGAGCAGTCGAGTACAGACAGCCTTAGAGCTAAGACGTCGTCGTATCAGTGTCGATCCGTAATATTAGTAAGCAAGATTATAACTGACTATTTAAAATAAACCCAGTGTATCGAATAATTTCTGTGATTTCATTTGCACGATTGTACCCGACGACCTGCCCACACACGATGTCTTAACCTAAGGGTAATACATCCTGACTTCCCGATGGTTTGCATCTATCGGCCAGCCTTGATTCGACATATATATAATGAAAAAGCTACTAAATGTATATGTTCATAATAAAATTATTGGCATTGTTACTAATCTATCCCTGTATGGTGACTGTTTTGCAATTTTCCTTCTTCTTATGGTATTTATTTCCTCCCAAAGATGCGTTAAAATTAGTGTTGAAATATGGAACTTTCGACGCTCATAACTTTAAAATGTATTTTTTTTTACTTTTTTTGTTTCGATACAGGGCTAGATAATGATGAGACAAATTGATATATTTTTTTATTTTGAACGTTTGAACAGTGGAATAATCGGCCAACTACGTTTTTATGGAAGAATTATCGACTAGGGCAACCTTAACGAAGCCGACACGAGAAAAGCTAGTAAGTAATCAAAAACACATAACGGCGCACTTAAAACCAAGAACCAAGGCTTGCAATCTTTTAAAAAAATAACCCGTCATTAAATGTATTAATCGGTTTTATCGTTTATTTTGTTCGGTGTCTAAATGTTAAAAGAGCGTTAATAAAACGCCTAAAACTTAATAATTTTTGTATTCCAGCGCGTTTGCGCATTGACAGTAGGTGACAAAACCGTTCATAACCGGTTAATTTCAGTAAAACTATTTACGACCTTTTGTTGCCTTAAAAAGGTTAAATGTGGTTAAAGGTAGAACAAAACCGAAAGATAAAATCCCCTAAGTACTTAGACATTAACCGGTTCGAAATCTTGCCGGTTTCCATGCCTTGCCAAGAAACATGATCCAATTCCAATTATCACTTTAAAACTACCTTGGAACAAACACTACCTTGAAAAGGATAAAAACACACACATTTCTGACATCTCCATTATTTTTCATCTACCCTCATGTCACGTCAATATTTGTTCTATTTCGGATGAAATATCATGTTTCGACGTAAAGGTAAGTGCTTGACTATCCTACTAATATTAGGAATGTAATAGTTTGTAAGTGTGGATAGATGTATGTTCCTCTTTCACCTAAAAACTTCCAAATGGATTTTGTTAAAACTGCACAGTAACAAAAACATCAGAATGACACAGAGGCTATGATTTAAAAGATACCTTGCCCCTGCTTTGCACGGTACAGAACATGTACAAAAATCTTCCACGATTATCGTTCTTTAAATTAGTATACTAATAAAAATTATCATCATAATCATCATCATTTCAGCCGAAAGACGTCCACTGCTGGACGTAGGCCTCCCCCAGGCGTCGCCACATTGACCGATCCCGTGCGTCTCGCATCCAGCGCCTTCCCGCAACCTTAACCAGGTCATCAGTCCACCTAGCGGGAGGCCTTCCAACGTATCGTCTTTCGGTTCGCGGTCGCCATTCCAGAACTTTTCGGCCCCATCGGCCATCCGTTCTGCGAGCAATGTGCCCTGCCCACTGCCACTTAAGTTTGGCAATTCTTCGGGCTATGTCGGTAACTTTGGTTCTCCTGCGGATATCATCATTTCTGACGTGATCACGCAAGGAGATTCCGAGCATAGCCCCCTCCATTGCCCTTTGTGTGACTTTGAGCTTTCTGATAAGGCCATGATGCATATGTTCACATAGTGGTCATGGCTGAGACCATGGAGAGCCTCAGTAAAATGCTCGATGACCTCAGAAGAGCTTCCGAAAGAGTGGGTCTTAAAATGAACATGGACAAAACCAAGATCATGGTGAATGCCCATGTAACACCCACTCCTATCAAGGTCGGAGACTCTACACTCGAAGTTGTAGACGATTATGTCTACCTGGGACAAACGGTCCAGTTGGGTAGCTACAATTTCGAGAAAGAGATCAACCGTCGAATCCGACTCGGCTGGGCGGCGTTCTGGAAGTTGCGTGGTATCTTCTCGTCCAATTTACCGCAGTGTCTCATGAAAAAAGTCTATGACCAGTGTGTGTTGCCAGTGATCACCTATGGAACCGAGACGTGGTCGCTCACAATAAAAATCATTTAAACAAAAAAAAATTGCCGACTGCCAAACAAAACACTACAAATCGAAAAAAATCTTTCTTGTCGGAAATCAGTGTCTTTGGAACCAATTTTTTTTCGTTATTGACACCGACTTCCGAAAAGAAAGTATTTATTTGCTTTGTAGTGTTTTTTTTGGCAGTCAGTTTAATCTTTTTGTTAAAATATTTTAATTTTGGTCTTTTTGTTTTGGTAAGTACCCATAAATTACATTAAAAATCATTTACGCCCCGAAGGCTTCTAATAACAATTCCAACAAGCCTAAACATGACTATATACACATTGTTTTATTGCGGAGTTCCGGTGCGTATCTTCCGGTTTCATCATCAGATCAGTTCGATGGTACATTTTCATAAAAACCATTTATTTAAATTTGTTTCATCACAGTTATTTAACTATTTGATATATCTTATACCCAAAACAGACTTAGCATTTAAAAGTTCCAGTGGCCATCTGAGGTCATCTTCATCAGTTCCACTTCACCAAACGATACTTCTTGGAATTTTGGTATTTTCATCAACATTCATTTCAGCCACATGGCAAGCATTTGATACATTGCAAATGCTTGCCATGTCGCTGAAAATACCAAAAACGCTATGAGTTCCCTCAATTTCCATGGGATCCCCTCATCACATCCTGACGTGGTGTCAATGGAACCACCTCAAGAAAAACCCATTAAAACAAAAAATGATTTTTCAAAATCAGTGAACATACAAAAAAAAACAACATTTCCAAGTTGTTTTTTTTTGTATGTTCACCCAATATTAAGTAGAATCAATGCCCATGCCATCATGATATATTGATAGGCTTGTGTTTGACTACAATCTCACCTGATGGTGAGCGATGATGATCGATGATGGACCATGCTTGCCTAGAAGTAACCTATTCACTCTTGACTTAAAGACCCCCTGTTTATAGCTACCAGAAAACACATATTCCGGCAGGGAATTCCACGCCTTAGCTGTACACATAATGAAGATAATGAGATGAAATTTCGAGACTATTAGTTGTGTGTAGAATCGTGTTCACCGTTGTCATGGGGGGCTTTAACTCGAAACAGGGCAAAGGAGATGACGATGAGCTGCAAGTGCGGCAATTTGGATTTGGACGACGGAATCACCGGGGTCACCTACTTGTCAGTTTTATGGAGAAGGCGGGCCTCTATATAATGAACTCCTTCTTCAAAAAGCGTGAACACAGGAAGTGGACAGAGCCCCTATGGTGCAACAAAAAATGAGACGGACTTCATCATGTCAACCAAGAAGCAAATGTTCAATGATGTTTCTGTGATCAATTCGGTAAAAACCACAGGTAAGAGGCACATTGAACATTTATATTAAGCTTGAAAGATCTCGACTGGTGAAGTCCACGTACATAACAATTTCAGATGAGAATATTTTCTTGTTTCATACTTTTAAGAGCGTGATTATTCGGTAGTCGAGATTTAGTTTTTGAACTTATTTTTTAACCGAATTTCCAAAATAGAGGTTCCATGTTGTTTTTTTTTGTATGTTCACTGATTTTGAAAAATCATTTTTTGTTTTAATGGGTTTTTCTTGAGGTGGTTCCATTGACATCACATCCTGACGTGGTAACCGAACTCCTTAGCGACAAACAACACGAACGTGTAAATTTAGTTATTATGGGTATTTTGACAATCCTTTTAAGCTTTTTTACCTTACTACAAAACTTCCTCACCTTTTATTTACAAAAAAATAAACCGACTTCAAAGCAATACACTAAAAGTGCAAAATAACTTTCCTTTCGAAAGTCGGTGTCGAAAATCATTAAAAAAGAAGTACCAAAATCACCGGCTGCCGAAAAGAAAGTTATTTTGCACTTTTAGTGTTTTGCTTTTGCAGTCTGTTTATTTTTTGACCGGTATGTATGTATTTATGTTCATCTGTTCCGTCATAACTTCCAAACGCCTACCTAAGTTTATGCACCTAGAATAACCTAACTGTTATTCCTAGGTGCGAATGGATCACTAGAATCACTGATTACAATTATTTTACTGTAATTTTGATATTCTAAAGTGCCTTTTAATGATCTTATTGAATTAAATGATTTGACGTTGACCTAATTATTTGGCTGACTATAAAATACGTCACAAAACGCTGTTTGAATCAACAACAAATCAAGAAATAAACTTCAGTGCCCACTGGAATTCACGAGTCCCGTAATAAAACCTCGCGAGCCATCCAGAGGCCGAAAGTGTTTGCCCATAAAAATGCCCTTTTTTCCATTCACGGCATTTCAGGCATCATGGGCGTCATAAAAAGAATCTCCACTAACCGAACAGTTCACACAGTAAATACGCGATAATAATTCTGCCCGAAAACTCGTGAAGCCGTAAAAATGTTTCTCAAATGAGATCGAATGCCCGCTGTTAGCTCACAGAATAGATAGATGCAGAACGCAAGGAGTCTTCTGCCCGCGGCTTTGCCCGGGTGACATATGTTTTATTATCCCAATGGAACATTATACCGGTATAAAAAGCCAATATTCAATTTCAGACTATAATCTATATCTGTACCAAATTCATCCAGATCCGTTAAGCCGTTCTGGCGTGATTTGATAACAAACATCTATCCATTCACCCAATATTTAGTAGAATCAATGCCCATGCCATCATGATATATTGATAGGCTTGTGTTTGACTACAATCTCACCTGATGGTGAGCGATGATGATCGATGATGGACCATGCTTGCCTAGAAGTAACCTATTCACTCTTGACTTAAAGACCCCCTGTTTATAGCTACCAGAAAACACTTATTCCGGCAGGGAATTCCACGCCTTAGCTGTACACATAATGAAGATGAGATGAAATTTCGAGACTATTAGTTGTGTGTAGAATCGTGTTCACCGTTGTCATGGGGGACTTTAACTCGAAACTGGGCAAAGGAGATGACGATGAGCTGCAAGTGCGGCAATTTGGATTTGGACGACGGAATCACCGGGGTCACCTACTGGCCAGTTTTATGGAGAAGGCGGGCCTCTATATAATGAACTCCTTCTTCAAAAAGCGTGAACACAGGAAGTGGACAGAGCCCCTATGGTGCAACAAAAAATGAGACGGACTTCATCATGTCAACCAAGAAGCAAATGTTCAATGATGTTTCTGTGATCAATTCGGTAAAAACCACAGGTAAGAGGCACATTGAACATTTATATTAAGCTTGAAAGATCTCGACTGATGAAGTCCACGCTCCGTCCACCACAGATCCAGGTTCTAAACCTCGAGAGCTTTCAGCTCGAACTCCAGAATCGTTTCGAGTGCCTAGGGAGCTCCGTGGATGAATACAGCAATGGGTTCGTGGAAGCTGTCCATACGGTCGGGTCTAAGTTTTTCAAGACTCGTCGTATAGTCGTAAAGGAGAGGCGTGAGATGATCCTGCAGTCTTCAAATGAGGCGTTCAAATACCGGCAGCTCAATAGACAGATCTCTAAATCCTTGAAAAGAGACCTCCGCTGCTTCGTATTAGCGTATTAAAGACGCGATCGAGCGAAATAAAGGCTCCAAGGTGTTTTCAAGGGGTCTGACTATTGGGCAGACCCAACTCACGAAACTGAAGACCGACGATTACAGGATCGTATCCGCCAAACCGGAGCTTCTGAGGAAGATCGAGACATTCTATGGGCAGTTGTACACAAGTTAATTCCGTCATACTCGAGTTTTCAAGAGTCATCACGAATCGTCTCGCGCGCATGTTTGACTGTTTCCAGCCCCCCCGAACAAGTCGGATTCCGAAAAGGTTTTAGCACCGTAGACCACATACATACGCTGCGGCAGGTTATACAGAAGACCGAAGAGTATGACCTGCTTATCTGTTTAGCGTTTGTGGACTACGAGAAAGCCTTCGATTCGATCGAGACTTGGGCTGTACTGCAGTCTCTCCAACGGTGCCAGATCGACTACCGGTACATTGAGGTGTTAAAGTGTTTGTACAAAAACACCACAATGTCAGTCCGTCTTCAGGATCAGACCTCAAAACCAATCTTTCTACAGCGCGGCGTGAGACAGGGAGACGTCATTTCGCCGAAACTATTCACTACTGCGCTGGAGGATATCTTCAAGGTTCTGGACTGAAGGCGGCTTGGCCGGTACTCACCTCCGGTTTGTCAACGACATAGTGGTCATGGCTGAGACCATGGAGAGCCTCAGTAAAATGCTCAATGACCTCATTAGAGCTTCCGAAAGAGTGGGTCTTAAAGTGAACATGGACAAAACCGAGGTCATGGTGAATGCCCATCTAACAACCACTCCTATCAAAGTCCAATTTACCGCAGTGTCTCAAGACAAAAGTCTAAGACCAGTGTGTTGCCAGTGATCACCTATGGAAACGAGACGTGGTCGCTCACTATGGTCCTTATCAGAAAGCTCAAAGTCACCCAAAGGGCAATGGAGAGGGCTATGCTTGGAATTTCCTTGCGTGATCACGTCAGCAATGATGATATCCGCAAGATAACTAAAGTTACCGACATAGCCCGAAGAATTGCCAAACTTAAGTGGCAGTGGGCAGGGCACATTGCTCGCAGAACGGATGGCCGATGGGGCCGAAAAGTTCTGGAATGGCGACCGCGAACCGAAAGACGATACGTTGGAAGGCCTCTCACTAGGTGGACTGATGACCTGGTTAAAGTTGCGACACGGTGGTAAGGTCCTAGATCTATATTACGAGCAAAATCGTGCGCACTCATTGACTCGCTTCACGTGCAGAGTGTAACCGCATCTTACGCCCGGCATTTGTTTGAGATCACCGTCCAGTCGTCCATACGTGTCTATGAGTGTGTATGCCTGTTTTCGCTCGTTGTACGCAGTCAATCTTCTGAGGACCCCGTGACTATATAATAAATCGTGTCACGCACGGTTCGATCTTCAAGGTTAAGCAATGCTTGCCGAGGTGGGCTCCATGTAAAATACTAGTACTCGGCTGCATCTGGTTAGACTGGAAGCCAACACCAAATTAATAGGGTAGTTTAGTGAAAATTTAAAAAAACGAGTGTCCAATATAATTTGATAATCTCACTGACGGACTAAACAGAATTATCATTTTTCTACCCAGGAACATCCCTATTTTATGCAGTCAACCTTCTGTATCTATATACTCTGTGTTTAGGTGTTATTGCATTTCAACAAAGATTTATTGACGCTTGTTTCGTGTGCGTTTTTATTAGATACATTGTTTGTTTCAACGAGTAATGGTTTGGATGTTCTCGTGCGTTATTATGGATATTAATTGCGTTGGGTCAACGTTTTTTCAAGGGCAAAGCTAAAATAGATGAATTTGAGTATACAACGTTGTTAGAGGCAAGATAAAGTGACACTTTAACAGTGATACTAATAAATTATCGAAATGACAAATTTAAGTGATTGAGCACGTCACGTTTCGGCAGCGCATATATAGATCCATACATTTTGGAAATTCTGACGATCGTTATCGTCGATGGTTTATCACTTTGTCAGGAGTAGTCTTATAAATCTGTAGTTCATGTAGTCTCTTTTACGTGTTGGTTAATTTTACCCGACTGCAAGTAAAGGGTTATGTTTTTCGCGCGTATCTTGTATGTATGTAATATTTTGTATTACTTCATATCTTTCAAACCGCTCTACGAATTTATTTATTATAGGACATCGTTAGATACGTCTTGACCGCCCAAGAGTTCTTAGATAGGTGAAGTTAAAAAAAACAAACATGGCGGATTTTGGGCGTCATATTGTGCGGGTCTCATATTTAATTTGGAACCATAAACAAATCATCCATACACGAAACTTTTTTGGCTGAATGTTTAAAGAAATTCAAAAAAATAAATATACCTAACTAAAAATTGGTAAAAAAAAATAATAAAAAATCACTGCTTAAGAAGCAAACTAAAAAGCTGTAAACAAGAAAACGTGCTGTGCAGTCGGAGGATCAGTGGGTCAACTGCACAGCGTGTTTTTTAATGCTGTTTTCTGTACATTTTTGTAACCTTTTTTCTTAGATATTTAGCAACTAAATAGAGAAAGAAAGAAATACAAATTGTTTATTTGCGCCAGGCACGGCGCATACCATAAAAATCTTAAATACAATAATTACAAAGTATGCGTCACAACTACGCAAAACAGTCATCGCTACTATAAAGCTGGGACTCGTGTGCGAGACAGAGCCACAGCGCTGGTTTTCAGCGATAGCCGGTGTCGACTGGGTGACTCCAAACCAATGAAACCTTAGTGGCAAGTGACGGAGCGAACAGTTTTATTTAAGAATAAAAAAATAAATAGAGCTTAAGGCCATCAAAACATTTCGCCGAAGAAGACGATTGTCAACAACCAAAGAATAACTAAATTGAAGTCAATATTTCAGCAAACGTGCCTAAAAGTATTTACACAGGAATGATGTTAAGAAGTCTGAAAGCCGAAGGTTTTTGTTTACAAGCCATTATATAAAAAAAATTGAATAAATTACCTACATTTGTAAGCTACTGTACTCACTTTGGGGCTCAAAAAGTCGTTAAGTGCACAAGCCTAAAATATGAGTAAGTACTCTTTGAAAAATATAACAGAAAAAAACATCTTTCTAACATCCCTCGTTGCAAATGCTACAGCTTAGCGTGAGGTCCTGGGTTCGATTCTTAATCCGGGGAGTGATATTGGTTTTTTCCCATTTGATGGGATTAGGCTCTTGTTACATAGAACTTAATATAACTGGGTGTATTATTGGAACCTTCACCTCTGTTTAATATTTAGTTTCTTCGTGAAAACTTAGAAGATAATGAAGGCTGACTTAACAGGAATTGTCATATAATTCCTTTTCTTGTTTCCTGTTTCCTTATCTGATTAAATTACTTGCGGGTTGCAGACTGTTAAATCATTCCCTTGAGGATGCTGTCGAGTATCTTCACTCGTGACTTTTCTCCCGGCTTCATTTTCGTGGCTTAA
The DNA here is from genome assembly GCA_964057195.1 of Orthosia cruda. NCBI lineage: Eukaryota > Metazoa > Arthropoda > Insecta > Lepidoptera > Noctuidae > Orthosia > Orthosia cruda. The sequence goes on along the minus strand of OZ059827.1, from coordinate 14,464,432 downwards.
AGCATAACACCCCAAGTTTAGTTTCGACGGGCTGTTTTCGCAACTCCACGACTAAGTGCGTATTTTGCATACGGGTGGGATTCAGTTTCATCATTTAATCCACCCCAGTTTCCCGGGGAAGACCAGTAGCGCCCTGTTGCTGCCGACTATCGTCTGCAGGGTATTTGGGTCACCGAAGTATTTGGCCCTGTAACTAGCGATTACAGGGCAGCTTAGGAGCAGGTGTGCTGCTGCCTCATCTTCCACCATACATGCTCTGCAGAGTGGGCTGTCCGTGATTCTTGTGGCAAAAAGGTGCTTATTAAAGGTCCCGTTACGGCTGTGACTGCACGCAACTGTGGCTTGGTTAGTCGTAGGGCTTTTTTGTGAAACGGCCGTCGACGGAGGGCAGTGCCTCCTTGGCCAGTCTATATTTGCTATGGTCAATCCATAGTTTGTGGTATCCGGAGCAGGGTGGAAAGTTCCACAACCTCCATTGAAAAAGCAGGATCATCTCATTGAAGATGGTCGTTTTTGAGGCTGTTGTATGTGTTCAAATCGCGCGTAGAACTTTGATAGCGCAATGTAGTATTTATGTGACGTCAGGCCTTTTTGTAAGTAGATCGTATAGTGGCGTTATATATGTCACTACCGGCTATTACAATCCGAAGGATTTTGAAGAAAATTAATGATCCAATGCTTGTGCCTGAAAAGCTCGTCAACTCGACAACTTAAAGAATGCTATGAATGTTGATGAACTGTCAAAATGCCATGCCTTCCGTGTTGCTGTAACATTTAAGCGGAGTTTTTTTTTATTAAAATGTAAACGCCACATCACTTGTGGCGTTTACATTTCAATGGCCTCCTCATTTGTATAAGGACACGCAGAAGGAGTGTTGGTCGTCCGGCAGCGAGATGGGCAGACACATGTTGCCGCATCGCGGGTATGTTCTGGGTAAGGGGTGCACTGGAACATGAGGGTTGGCATAAGAAAAGAGATGGCTTTGCCCAGTAGTGGGCGAAGCCATGTTGCGGATGAAGATGATGACGGCCCTAACCTACTTACTACTAATATCAAACTATCACACTTAAACTATAATTTATAATAATACTAGCTGACCCCTGTAAAAGCTGCTATTGTGACTTATCTTTGATAGTGAGATATACTCTTTTGCAGACTTTTTTGTAGGTAATAATGAGTACTTTAATAATGTAGAACATAATTTTATATATCATCAATAGTTTTCTCAGCGCACGCCAAATAGTGATTTTTATAGGCAACTTTTTGCTACTTTGGGTTAAATTATTGTAATTTCCATAAGGATCTCATTTTGTTTTTTTAATAATGTTTGGCCTTTATTTCTCGGGAATAATGTAACTTTTCATACGTGAGAGAATTTTTTAAATCGGTCCAGTAGTTTCGGGGCCTATTCGGTACAAGCAAACAAAAAAATATTTCCTCTTTATAATATTATTTATTACTAGATCATCCCTAGACCATTTGGTCGATAGACGTAACAGGGTGGTGCCCAAGACAACCCAAAAGAAAGAAAAGAAGACAGTGTCGTAGATGGGAGGAGGCCATTAGAAGGATAGTGGTTATTACATGGAGAAGAAAAACTCATAGCCGCATAGTGTGGCAAGCTCTTGGGGAGGCCTATGCCGGAAAGCACGATATTCACGTAACGATGTCAGATAGTTAAACTTTTTAAGTAAATGTAATTTGTATGCAAGATTGTTAATTAAAGGCTATTTCTATTTATTTTATTATAAAGGCGAAAGTTTGTGAGTGTGTGTTTGTATGTTTGTTACTTCTTCACGCTCAAATAGCTGGACGGATCTGGATGAATATGGCACAGAGACAGATTATAGTCAGGAATAGCACATAATATGATACTTTTTATCCCGGGAATATGTTCGACCGGGATAATTTTCGACTTCCACGCGGGCGAAGCCGCTGGCAAAAGCAAGTTATATTATAAATGTGAAATTTAGTAAGTATGGATGTTTGTTACTCTTTCGAGTAAAAACTACTGAACGGATTTAGATAAATCTTTATATTAATATAGTTTATACATCAGAATAACACATAGGTTATAATTCAAGAACATATTGTGCATTTACTAAATCCACATGGGCGAAACCTCGGGCGGCAACTAGTGTCCCATAAACAAGCAAACTATTTTACGTGTGTATTAAATTAGTTTATAGTAGATTAGAGTATCACAAAGGCTGGATCACAGAATTTGGTACAGCGGCTGTGTAAAGCTAAGGATTATACGATGTATTCTGTGAACTATAGTAATAAACTTTAATTCTAGCGTCCATTATTAAATAAGAAGGGATTATTGTACACAAATGATGAATATATTAATCTATTGTAGTACAATCTTAGTAATTTTTTCAAATAAGTAAAACCGAAGTATATGTTTGTAATATCAAAATAATACGAATGTGACATCCACTAATCCGCGCTGGGCCCACGGATTTGATTAAGGCCCGTGCCTTCTCTCACGAAAGGATGCCTGTGTTCCAGCAGTAGGAACATTAAAAAAGGCCGCTGATGATAATGAAACGCCTATGAAAATATATACGGTAGGCACTTATAATAAAAAACCTATATTTAAAATTGTTATCTGTCTGTCTGTTTCTTCCGATTTATCTTTGAAACAGCTGGACTGATTTTGACAGGACTTTCACTGGCTGATAGTTGATGTTATAAGGGGTTCTTTTATAGAAATAGAAAAAGAGTGCGGGTTAGGCGTAATAATAAAAACCATGTTTTTTTTCGTTTTACGACTTTAACGCGGACGAAGTCGCGGGCAACAGCAAGTAAGTTATAAAGTAGGGACCCACGTTCAGATTTTCTAAGCGGCTTATAAGATGAGTAGGTATTGTTACTCTTTCTTATTAAGATATAAAGGTATTTATTTCATTAGCCAACTTCAAGGGCGGATCATTTTCAGAAGGCCAACGAATTCTTTCAAGGTCACTCTCTGTTTAAGTTTTATAGCAAAAATGACACAAAGTACCATCTTTTATCATTTGCGAGCTCGTTATAATTACGCTAATCAGTTCGCACTTAATTATAAAAAGCTTTTTGTCGGCGAAACACGGAAGTTGCGTTAAAATCGAAATGGAAGATAAACGAAAGGAATTTGAAACTTTTTATACCTATGTGACTTTGTGAGTTTGGATTATTGTATCGTAGGCTGAATCACGTGTTAGGTAATGGATGAAAACATTTGGTAAAACTTAACCGCACTTGTATCTTATCCAGTAACCTGAGGGCCTATTAGACAAAGTGTTAATTAGATATTTGGCAACGATTGTTGAAAAACCGTTTGGGCTTTTCAACAATCGGTACGCATACGGGATTGATATGTACTGCCAAAAAATCAAGTGGTTTTTCGAAAGACAAACCATTGGTTGATACTGTTGCCAGTCATTATAAAATGCCAATTTGTCTCTACCGAGTTTTCACAGTAGGCGAATGAAACCAAAGACGGCAGGTAATTTTATTCAAGCGGGCTTTGCGAAACTTTACTGTAGTGCACCTCATATCCAACGAAGTATGCAGTTGTTTATTTATATAAGACCACTTAAGGTTTACAAAAGATAATATCAAATGAAAGGAAAGTCTTGTAAACCTCGCATTAATAATTTCCTAACATCGCTCCAGGGAGGGATATTCATGTCATATCGGCTTAAGGTTTACTTTTTTTTTTAAGGTTTACTTTACTTTACTAATAAATTGTTATCAAAGATAGTACTCGTTCAGCGATGCTCGCTTGTGAATCAGAAGTCATGCCGCGAGACTAACCGGTCAATTCTACTTACAGTGCGGATCTGGCCACCCCGAGTGAGTGGTGCGAGCAATATCCCGTCGCTCAAGAACACTCGCTTATAGCCGAGCGACAAAAATATCGGAACTATACACTCGCTTATCCAGTTTCTAGCACTACTCGCTTCTCGCTGATCGTCGGCGGTTGAACAAGTGCCTAAGTTAGTTAAGTTTTCATACAACAAAATATTTAAAAAATGTTTAGAACTTTTCCAATTTATATTATAGCCTCTGTCCACCCACTACAGACATAATCCTCTACCCTTTCGTGTCACCTCTAACCTAACCTAACCTAACCTAACCTAACGCTTCACTTTATTGCGCCAGTTTTGTCTTTCTGAAGACATTTCGACAGGACTGACAATGTCTTTGACCCGCATCGGTCTACCCACGCGTTGGGTCTACCCACGTTTCTGCCACCTTTGTATTAACCTGTCAAGGATTTACTGTCTAAAATACTCAGAAATATATTGTCACAAGGGGTTTGAGTGACAGACACGACGTTCTAAAAAACGAAAATTTTTAGCCCCCTTTTTCTAAGATTTTTTAAAGAAACTTCCACCACGAAACTCGAATCAGGCACCGTGATAACGACAAAAACGCCTTGATAAAGGGCTCCCAACGGTAGGCAAGAAAAATCGGTTGTAATACATTCAAATAGATATAATTCTTATAGAATTTTATGTAAAATTAAGATTTTAGAATTAATCTAAAAAAAATTGTGTGTTTTTGTTTAATTTACTATCTTAAGCACAACATTATGGAATATTGGGCTCTTAAATCACATTTCAAAGATTATTTTAACGGATCATTTAATGAAAAATGCCAAAAGATGACGCTGTATATATTTTTTAGGTTTTCTTACCCGATTTTTTAAATTTGTGTTGTTACTCATTTTGGTACAATGAGATTGTAAAAACTTGAAAAAATACTTTGAAACTAATCGACACCGTATTTAAAGAAAAATATATTCACGGGCCTAGTAAACCCTTTTACTTGCAAGTCACTGCTAGCACCATCTATCACTATGAGACGGAACTGAACGCGTTCGACGTACTTTTAGTAAGTAGTCCATGGAAAAACGCTAGTTACATCGGCACAGTTCTGTCCATGAGATGAGGCATCTGTATGCTAGTATTATATTATCTGTGGTTTAACTGTCAATTTGGTGACTCGAGGTGGAGTCAAGTGGGAGAACATGACTTGGAAAATTATAATCTACTTGATCCGGTGGCCATGACAACGAATAATAAAACTCTCGAGTCAAAGACATTAATATATCGCTAATAACAATGTCAATTTAATTGAGAGAGATACCCGGGTCATGATTTAAGAATTTGGAGTTCCAGAACTTGTCCTACCTACTTTAATGGCAAAGTTAGTAAGTTTTTATAGTTTGACAAGTATTCAACTTTATTAGTTTAAAACTGGGGATTAGTCGAAATTGAGTCAAGTGGTATGATGGAAATGACTTAGAAATACGGGTGTACAATCAATGATATTCAAATAAACAGATACGTTATACACTCACAAAACAATTGAAAAAAGTGTTCCACGCTGCAGCGGCAGCACACATACACACTTTTCATTCATCTGACATTTCACTACAAGTCAAAATGATGCAAAAGGGATGGCATGTCAAAACCAACAAGAAAAAAAAGAGACAGCTAGTGTTTGTCACTTGCGCGTGAATGTAAACAAAAAATATTCTGGCCTCCAATGTATTTACCATCTTTCTTTTTTCTAACGTCCAAATATAGCCTCAGAACATTAGGAAAAAAATTAAATAAATTGAGGTGTATTGCGTACAACTTACTTATAGTATGAGATCTCTTGTGTTTTATGTACTTTGGTATCATAATTGGTACACTTTATAAATACACACGATGGCATTTTTTTAACTTTGTTTTTGTTTCAACAAAGCCTATCGCTCTTCGCCATGCGTGGCATAAACTAAAGTATAAAGGTCACAATTGTGACCTATTCGAGTCTTCACAATGCGCGCGCTCATAACATATCTGTTTATTTGAATATCATTGTGTACAATTTAAACTTTCATTTCTAAGTGGTAACCAGTCAATGGTTAAGAATGCCTAAGACATTAAGACCGTCGGTGTACATACCTATGTTAGAAGTTTTAAATAAATGAATGTGCCATAGCAATAACGAAATAGTAAGTAGAATTTAATATTGAACACCCCTACGTTTTCCTAGATAAAAATAAAGAACTGTGCTCAAAAGAAAGCACCACTTACTGTTGGCACATATAATCGGTGCCTAACAAAATATATGTTAGTTTAAATAAGCAATACACTGCTCATTCGAAATGGGGTCGTAAAATAACCATTACACTGAACGAGCAAGCTATATTCTACAGCCTTTAGTAATATAATCTTTCAAGAGTCCGTTAAAGATCTTAAAGAAATGTACATAACGTTGTTTTGTTAAATGTGTGTGTGTTCTGGTTTTCTTTAAAATCTTTTTATGTTCTTTAAAGATTATTTTTGACAGTTCTTCGTGACGCTGGCTGGGTTTTTGGGTCATAGCCAATTTAAAAAGTCTGAATAACCGCTGTTAATTGATGTCAGTTTGTTCTCTGAAAAACATTTTCTAGCATAACCTGAAATATTTTTAATGACGTCAAGAACGTCTTGATTTGAAAAAATCGAAAGCATTGGCGTTAATCGGGTTCCTTGGATTCTTAATGTTTACCTTTTACATCTTAAACATAACCAGAAGTAACATCTAACGAAAGCATTTCCACCACAAAACAGTCAACAAGGCCTGTATCAAATTATGAGTGAATTAGTAACATGAAACGTCAACGGATTGCGTAACATTTATCCAACAGTTAGCTACAGTATGTTTGCTTAGAACACTCATCTCTGCGGTCACCCCCTTTTTGTCACAGCCTGGTTAAGGGCACTTTTCCATCAAATGTGCGAGGCCATAGGCGATAGGCGATGCGAGGATTTGTAGCGGCACCAAAGATACATACATATACAGACTTAGAGAACACCTTTGTTAAAGGTTTATTTTATATATAATTTATGGATAGCCATGTCAGTTACAGTGACTTTATTCTTTCTACGAGTATCAAAGCTGTGCGAGGAGCTTGTGTGATGCATAGATGCGTAGTAAAGATGTGAAAGCTGAGAGGTGCGAGGATGCGTAGTGGTGTGTGTGGGCGTGACCGGAGGCACCTATTCCTCGCACACATCGCTCGCTTTAAAATACATAACACAGCATAACGCCTTCACTTCCAAAAGGTTTGGCAGAATTGCACATATAGCACTTGCCTCCGTTCATCCCTGGTTTTTTTTAATGACAAAATAAATACCTAGCGCCACTATTTCTTTTCCACCAGAGTTGCGCTAAGCCAGGCTAGAAAATAAGGCAATCCTTTGATGGATTTTTTCCTCGCGCACCGCCTATCTACATCGCACTCTTGTGGAAAAGCGCCCTTAATGATCTGGTGATTTTCTTTGTATATTTGGCATTGGTGCTGTGTGTGCACAAATTAGAGGAGTTCCTTGTGGTTTAATATGGCATTCTGTGGTTTTGCTGGTGATTTTGTTACGTATGGTTTGTTTATTTTTGTTGTGCTTTCTTGTTTCTACAAAATATGTTACAAACAAAATATTCGTGGTATAAATTAGGTTATGCAGTTTTTTTTAGCTTATGTAAGTGTTTATAATTAGTTCGGCTGTAATTTAAAAAAAAAATGTTCCCAAAAAAAAATGTTTGCACCAGTTTAATGCAAACAGGTATGTATGCATGAGTGAGCAAGTTGTAATTATCGAATGTTATTTATCTGAATGAGTTGAATCACGAATCCAGAGGACATAGACAAAGGTACATTCTGGCAACGATAATGATTATCAAGAAGTAAAAAATGTATGAGATTAACATCCGCACATGGAGGATCCCATTTATTTTTTAAAGCATCTTCGTGTCAATACATATAAATTATAATTATAATACTACGCCATTCCTACGGAATCCTCGGTGGCAGCATAAATATAGGTTACTTAGGGTCCACGTTTTGAGTACAGAGACCAGGAAATAATATATATAGATAAAGACTTCGTCGAGAGTAGAATAAACCAACTTCGCTGTAAAATGTCGCTTTGTGTAGAGCCTCATATGGTCATCAGGGCGACAAAGTTTCACTGTTATTCTGCCATAATAATAATTCTCCATAATGGTAACATAACAATGCATTTTAAAAGGACGATAAAACGTGCCGCATTGGGGGAAAGCCAAACCAAAAATAACAAACGTAAAACATGAAAAGGCAACAATCGTAGGGGAGGAAAGCGTTCTTTAATTATGAAGCATATCAAAGAACAGAACACTCAAAGTGTACAACACGCTTACAACGATTTTGTTCCTTAAGAGGTTTTATATTCGAGACGATAATAGAGAAAAAAATGTGGTCCGTGTACGATTAACGGCGAAACTTTAGATGACAAAGTTAGACGATTATGATTCCACGGCATCGAGTAATCGGGATTAAAAATGGAAGAAAATATCCTTTGTCCCTATTTAGGCCATGGTTTACCTTCGTTCTAAATTTTATCCAATTTCGGTCTGCTGTTGATTCATGATTTATTATAAAACATCCAAACGCACAGACTATCATTAACAATGTTAGTAAGATTGCAAAGTTCACACGAGCACTCAATGTGTACTCTAATTTGCCTGTAACCGATTTAACACGCTTACAACTGCTATTCTTACTTCAGACAATGTAAGGTATAATGGGCAAACATTTTGTTGTCTGCGTACAGTTGACTTCGAAATGAAGTGTAAAAACTAAGGCAGAAGAATGAAAAGTGTGACACTAACGATAAAGAATTCGACGAATGTAATTATCATTTTATTTGTAGTTCTTTTGTATTTTCTCGTACACGACTAAAAGAAATTAATGGTTCATACTGATTAGACACACACATATAAGATGATGGGGGATAGATAAGTGGCAGCTTCTTTTCAGTTTTCTTTCAGGTTTTTTGTGAGCTGAGAGGATAATGATGACGCAACTCAAAACGAACAAGTACTCCAAAATAACCTTATTTCAATAACCCATTTTGTTCCTTAAGGGTAAACTAGTCAACGGCACGAACTATTTGGCGGCGGAGCTAAAATATTTTCTGTCTCATCCGACATCACGCACGAAAGAGATAGACGCTGTGATGAGCAGTAAGAAGCTAGTTTGAATACGTATACACACTCATAACGCTGTGTGATGCGTAATTTCATTGAAGAGCGCCGATAGCGGTGTGTGTTTCACTTCATGTTATGACAACATAAACTCATAGATACAAATAGATGTGTGTAACGTAATTAGAAGGCACTCAATTTACTTGTTATTATGCACCCAAACTTACTCGCGACTTTGCCAACTTGACAATAAGATCTCTTGCGAAAATGTGCATTGACGTAGGTATTGTTATTATCAACAAGTAATTTTATTGATTTGACTTTTAAATTATTTTTGGCGGAGGCGACGACAGCGCAGCGGGAGCTGCTTGCGCGCTTATTGAATCTTATGCCCTTATTTATAAGAATGAAGTGTTTGAGCGCCAAGTCGGTAGATTTTATGTTGGCAGGCCGGTCGCTAGGGCTTCGCTGATTGTAGGTATCGTACCTGCGCGTGCGGAAAGCTAGGCTCTATACTCACGGGTGTAGGTCATGTTTTTGTATTTTATTTCAGGTTGTGCAAATATTACAATGCAATATAAAATGTTAAATAGGTATTTACTTACCTTAGCTAGTTAGCTATAACTATAGGCGACTCCCCGTAAGTAGGAGGTATTCATACCAGCCAGAGTCAGGATAACTGCTTTTTCGACAGCGCCAGTTTGATGTAAGACTTGTTTTCTAGGTAAGTAAGTATTTAGGTTCATCTTATAAAAAATAATGTTATTTTGTAATTGTTTATTGATTGTTTGTTTACAATAGCGGTTTGAAATATTCTGTTTGTTATCACAATACAAGAGATAAAACTTACACATTTTTGGCTTCATTCATTACCTACTTAGTAACTTAGTCGCGGGATAGTAATCGGTATTGTGATACATTCAATGATTTTGAGCAATTTTATTTGAAGTTGTTTGGATAACAAACAACATTTTTGCTGACTTTACCTTACTGGTTCGATTCGGCAGCTATGACGTCACAATATGGCGCGAGGGCCATCCTATTCTTTAGTTGAAACGCATAGTGGTAGGCATCTAGGTAGGTATTAGATACTACGTCATGTCACAAAGTAAACAGTAGCTTCGCTTCGAGTAGTCGAGCCAAGCTTGTGAGTGTCGGCACGCATAGCAGGTATACAAATAAAAAAATAATCATCAAAATCGGTTCACATTAAAAAAAGTAGGTATTTAGGTAGGTACAACAAATTATAAAAAATACAGTCAAATTGAGCACCTTCTCCTTTTTGAAGTCGGTTAAAAAATAGCTTCCTTTTGTTTTTGTCCGCCGCGGAAGCCGAGCCGATATAATAGGTATATAATAGGTACTTACATAATAATGAACTGCCGCTATAATTAGGCACGACTATCGAAAATCTAAACTACATAATCTAATTGGAATCTATATACATAATTCTATGTAAGTGAACAAATATATACAACAGAACTCTTCAATAAACAACGGCAAATCTCTCGGGATTGCTGCAATCGCATATCTGTTTATTGTATACGCCATTTCGTAACATAACGTCAAGCCGTTAGGCTCTAAAGGGGTACGCAGATATGTACAGTTCACCCTGGTAGGTACACTCTCATTGCGGTTGTTATTCAGGTAATTTATTCAGGCATAAATTTAGGCATTATTGGCTCAGATTTTCTCTAATCTGAGATTATAGGTAAGTACCATATTGAACTTGCTCTTTATGTACACAACTAAAAAGTGAAAAATATAAAACGAAGAAACAAAAACATCGACTTCCGAAATTGGAGTTATTTTTCACTATGTAGTGTTTATATTTGGAAGTCGGTAGTATTTTTTTGTAAAAAATACTTTCTAAATAAAGATGAAGATAGGTACGATACGATAAGATACTATCCTAAAACTCCACTTGAAATAACATTTGACATGTTTCCAAATATTTTTACAGTCCGTTCAACCGATTTTGAGTTCTATCCCGTAAACATAAGGATGACATAAAAAGCATAAACCTGTTACCAAAACCAACTGTTTACTACAGCTACCATTTGTCGTATCACCAACGCAATAGATGTCAAAATCGGTTGGACGGGCTGTAAAATGGGCTAATTTAAACGTCTAATGTTTTCGCAAATGGAGTTATAGTAGGTAATTTATAATTCTAAAATTTTATAAATGCGCGTGAAACATTAGAATTATAAGTCAGTGTTTAGGTATAAAAGTCATGTCAAGCGCCATCATGAATTGTACAAACTAAATTCAATAAAAGATTCAACTTAGAATCCAAAGTCCAACGCCAGGGTCAGTAAAATTTTGGACTAATTCAAAATAATCAAAACAAAACATAAAGGAATATCGGAATCCAAAGTTCAAGCCAGGTGTCAATGTTATAAAATATTATACGAATACGTAATCGTCGATAAATATCAGTTACATAGGTACTGTGAGGACTCAGCTTAACTAGAAGGCAACCTACTTGCCTATAAAAATACTGGCAATTGGTATTACTTGAAAGGTAAATGAATTTCGAATAGAAAATAAGTGAATATGTTTTTGATTGTCAATTCTAGTGTAGCCGCCCAGAAGGCAGGCATATTGTGAAAGTCTTACAAAATATATAAACTATAAAAGTTAAAGTATTTAATTTGTTAAACTCTGACTACGCCTTCTACATTTGGTGGAGGCGCCGGGTACAGAATCCCAGAAGATAAAAAAAAATATAAAAAATAATTACGCGTGTATACGGCGTACAGTATACATATAAGTGAGTGAAAAACGTTGAAAGTGTTTAAAAGGCAGAAGTTCGCGTGTGCATGGCGATATACAGTGCACGAAGCCCTATCGGCGTACATAAAGCGCGATAAGTTTAACAGAGAGGGTTGTTACCTCTCATTCCCTCCCTTAAGCGGATGGAAATATAAGGAAGAGTCGGAATAAAGCTAAGTGGTCTTATTATTTAGTGTTATTGAGCATAAAGCAAGCATGATGCATAGTTATTACACGGGAACGAACGGGTATTGTCTAGAGGATTTTTTAACCGAATTCAAGTCAGTGGCCGAAATAAATGAATGGAGAGAGAGCGACTACAGCCTGATCTTGGGAGGATTCCTGCAGGGGGCTGCATATTATTTTTACCGTATGATTTTTAAATATGACATGGACTTTGAAGTGTTATGCGATCGCTTGAGGAGTGAATTCTCTATATTTCACCGCAGATGCCGTTATTGCGAACAGCGCATAATAATTGCTAAAATAAAAGCAGATAAAAAACAACCTGAGGTATTGTGTGAGGATGTTAATGCACATTTATTTTCTAGTATCGTGATTAAGGACGAACAAACACAAAACAATATTCAGTGCAGTGAGAAAAGCGTTGACCACGTTGACGGAGAAGGCGACGCAGTTGATGGCGATGGCGATGACACCAACGAAGAGAGCTGCATGTTGGAGGACGAAGGTGACCAGACCAGTGGAGATGACGGCCCCGTCGATATCAAGTTGGAGGCGGAGTCTGTGTTCCAGGGCGAGCGCGCGGACGGCCCGGCTGACGACGAGTTGGACTCCCTATCCAACAGCGAGTGCGCGGACGCGGGTATTGTGATGTATCGCTCCAGTCCAATTGACTCCACTAATTCCATTTGTCTTGCAGAGAACAGTGATGAGATTTTGTCGGAGCAACTAGTTGTGGTTCCATCGGGACACCAATATGTATCGGATGTTAACATGCACATTAATCCAATTGATTTTAACCATAAAATTAAAAATAATATTGAAATTTCTCAATCTGACTTAAAACAAAATTTTATAAAAGTCATTTTGAAAAGAAAGAAGTTGACAGCCATTAAGAAAAAAAATGCTCGAAATAAACCGAAAGAGATCCATAGGAAATTCAAAAGAGTCTTTTGTAAGATTTCTTATTGCGCCAACATAAATTTAAAAAAGGCGATTAATAAAAAAATGATTCGAATTAAATTCAAAAGAATTTTTAATAAAACTTCTTGGGGAGCAAGGTTTGGTTCAAGGAAGATTACTATGATTGTTGCAAGGAAAAAATCACTTCATATTTGCCTGAGATGTAACATTGTACAAAGATTTTTGCATTGCGAATACATAAATCAATTCGAACTCGTAAAATGCAAATTATGGAAATTTTATAGAAAGAAGATTAGATACAAAATGTTGTAAATATTGTATTATGCAAACTGATTTATTTAATGTTGTGTCTTATATTTTGTGATTTATTAACCAATGTTTTCTTTTCATGTCGTGCAAATGAATACGGTCCAACTTAGAAGGAATTTGCGATGCGCGCTGGGCATCGAAATAAACTAAATGCGATTGATTATTTGAATGATTTATCTGTTTTTATGAAATTAAATATTCCTCTGCCTTGTCTTTATTTACTAAATAGGATTAGCTTTTGAAATTACTGACGAAGTCCAAATACAAATCCATAAGGACTAAGTCAGAAAAAGTCAAAAATTTATAGAAAAGTCTTATAAGCCCCTAAGGCGAATAAATGCTTTGAAAGCATAGATGTCATGGTAAGAAATGGTTTGACACGTAGTCCCACAGATAATACAAAAAAGGACAGTGTCAAAACCTTGTCAAAAGTAAAGCATAGTTTTCATTATAAGAATTGATTTGACACGTAGTCCCACAGATAATACAAAAAAGGACAGTGTCAAAACCCTTGTCAAAAGTAAAGCATAGTTTTCATTTTAAGAATTGGTTTGACACATAATGCCATAAACAATATAATAAAGCACAGTGTTCACACCATAATTAAATTTAATTTTACTATATGCGCCGTATTAGCCACAGATTAGTTAGGCCGAACCATAGTTAGGACTAGTTATGTAGAGATAAAAGGCCCATACCAAATAGTTAGAAGATTATCTGATGTAAATTATGTAATTATAAAAAATAATAATAGGCGATTTAGGGACATAGTACATGTAAATAGATTAAAACCTTTTTAATGTTAGAGTAGGATAATAGATAGGTTTAAATAGATAAGAATAGGTTAAGGTTAGTAAGGTTTCCATAAAGAAAGAAGCCTGTTGTCAAATAGAAAAAAATATGAATGACAACTATCAAATTTGACATATTGAAGTTAATAGGGATGGGAAAGTAGGAAAAAATGTATCGATAGTTTTCTTATCGATATTCTCTAATAGTATCGATATATATAATTAAATTAGTTCTTTCCGTTGCATGTGCTGATGAGTTGTGAGCCGCAGGGGGAAGAAGAGGCTGGCAACGTTGGCCACGCATCGAAGAAATGATTATTGGTTATGCGATTAAGGCATAGGCAGAAGCCAGGGTATTAGTATAGGTTTCTTAAAGTAATCGTCATAACTGAAACCGACTTTGCTAACGGGGCATAGCCTTTGCAAAGGATGTCGAGTTGACATCATTGGTCCAGTTTATGTCTGATGTTTAAAAAAATAAATGCATTTATAATAATAAACCCTGGTGCAAGCTCTATGAATAGGACTAGAAATTCGATGCGATCCAGCCTTTCCTTCTCTGGCCTGATAAACGCACGAGATCGAAAAATTGTGTCTTATTTGAATTTTTGAGATTAAACCCCATCCGGGTCGATGTGAGTTGACGCATCATTATTGTGATGGGAGGACGCCTTGTTCCTTTTTTAGGGTTTTGGTCAAGGAGGTTCAAGCATGACGGCGTTGATTTGTTAGTGCGTATGTGCACCTCAACTGAAGTTAAAAGCACATATCGGAGCGTCCGATAACTCGTTTGTCATGATTAAGCCTTCCCCTTTTAAGGGTCGTACCTCAATTGTAAATGTGATTTCCCTATTAGGTAAATGCTCGGGTTAGGGTAAGGTAGGATTCATGTAACCTTTCAAGACATAGAATAGAAGCACTTCATATGATTCTGCGCGTCTATTCGTAGGGGCGTAGCTCATGTGAGGACTCAGCTTAACTAGAAGGCAACCTACTTGCCTATAAAAATACTGGCAATTGGTATTACTTGAAAGGTAAATGAATTTCGAATAGAAAATAAGTGAATATGTTTTTGATTGTCAATTCTAGTGTAGCCGCCCAGAAGGCAGGCATATTGTGAAAGTCTTACAAAATATATAAACTATAAAAGTTAAAGTATTTAATTTGTTAAACTCTGACTACGCCTTCTACAGTACACAGCTCGCGCGTAATTACGGTGACGTATTATACAGACAACAGCCGATTGAGGTCCACCGGGGCAACCGGGCGCGGGCGCCGGGCAGCATCTATACTAATGAGCGTGTGTGTGTGGACGCGCCGCACGCGCCACCCCTCCGCCCCACTAACCGGGGAGGAAATTTGTAGCGAAATGGAAGATGATTCAGAACGAAAACCAGCGCGCGAAATTTTATAAACAGACCTTTGGGAGTCTAGATTTCATGAAAAAACTACTGAATGTATCTGATCAAAATAAAATTATTTGGATTGTTGAATTACTAATCTATCCCTGTATGGAGGCCGTTTTTTAATTTTCCTTCTTCTTATGGTATTTATTTGCGCCCAAAGATACGTTAAAATTAGTGTTGAAATACGGAACTTTCGACGCTCATAACTTTCAAATATATGATATTTTTATTTTTTCGGCTCCATACAGGGCTAGATAATGATGAGACAATGGGTGATTATGAACCTACGACACAACTATCAGTCTCGGCCCGGTCACGGTACTGTGTAAGTGTATGTGTGTACCCAATGTAAAGGAAAATAGACATTATCTCAATAAAAACTGTTAAATTTTTAACCTATAAACTATAACATACAACTACTGCACACTATATAACAACTATATAACTATTAAGAACTCCACATTGGTGACCCCGATTCACTAAGAAATATTCATAGTCTAGTCATGAAGGACGAACAGACTCACTACCGCATGTATGAGTGAGGACATGACACCTCAAACCACTCACGAGAAAAGGCCTATTGTCAGACCGGGAACACAGTGCTTGCGCAAAATCATAAAGATGGGTCGTATCGAGTGTCCCTCACTATTCTCTACATGTTTTGTTGGCTCAGTACTGTCATGACACATTGTCAGTGTTTTTGAAGACGATCCTGTAAACATTGGTCTATGAAACAGCTGCCGAACTTGAGGGGTCGGATGTTATCTTGAAAGGGGAAAAGAAATAATGTTTATAGGCACAATTTTAATGGAATACCATTTTATGATGGATGGAGAGGGAGAGGAAGGTCAAAGAAAAGATGGATGCATTGAGTGAGGAGTCAAAGAAAAGGGAGTCAGAGATACAGTGAGGGGGTAAGGACATTATGGAAGAAGAAATCGTGTTGCGCCGACCCCAAGTAACATGGGATAATGGCAGAAAGATGATGATGTGTTTTTCACTTATGATTACACACGTTTGCTCAAATATAAGCTTGTACTGCGATTATCTAACTTCAATTAATAGGCATGGTGATTGCAAAACATTTCGAAGGGCTCCCGTTGACACGCGCGGAGCAATAATAAGAAAACGATATGCCAACGATATTTATAAAAAAGCTGTAAATTGCCTTTGCATTGCCACGTTACGCCACGTTAGTAAATTGAAGTACGTGTTGGTTCGCCCTTAAAAATACTAGAACAAATATTACCGATACATAATATTATTATTATAGAAGATTTAATGTCATGCCATCTTCTTTATATATTGTCGTTTTTTTCGTAACCCAGCATGGCATATAACAGCGAATTGAATTTTATAAAAAGTTGATCATTCTATTATAATTTCTCATTCAAAGATATAACTGTCACCACCCACGTTCAATCGTTCACTCCTTCCCACTCTAAAAGCTGTCTATTTACAGTCAACGTGATAAGGATTACAATACACAGACATAAGATGACAGAACACGGAATCGTCGCGCCGGAAACGGCTAGAAACGCCAATTCTAATAATATCCGTGTGAGCCATCGCTTGTGCGTAAGTTTTAGAATTTCTCTCATAGCCATAATTGAAGATCAATCAACCTGTTTAGCCTTCTACCACATTTGTTTTTACGTTTCGTATTGAACCTCTTTCTACAGACCTTAACGCCTTCTATTTGTTTGGTCTGAACACGTGACTTAACGTTCAGTTGTGTCATCCCATACATTAATTCGTTTTCTACTAGCGTTATCGATTGTAGATTGTCAACTTGGCTACAGGTACTGATTACAACTTATCTGACCAGTCTACAATCAAAACTTGGTAACGCGATACCATTGGGAGAAGTGTTTTTAGATTTTCGGGCTTCTAACTACGCGTATCGATTGTCGAAGATCTTAAAATGACACCTAGGATCAACGGCCTAACGTTATATCGATATGTAATGGATAGTTCACAGAACGACTTCAGCAAGCGTTGCTTAATCTTGGAGATGAACCCGCTGTTAGCACTTAGCCACAAGTTTATATCTGAATGAGCCGTCATTTCTATGAGTACCTAAGCGATGACACCCACTGCAGTAATGGCTGCTGAGACGTCTCTGGACTCTGTGGATGAGATCTTATCATTCCTATCACATACATCCATAATATGCATTGTAAGTGCATTGAGTAATTGTTATCATCAATACTTATAATAAATCTGTAGAAAAGTCGTTTTTGTAAATCGAAAATATGTTCTAAAAAAAATAACGAGGATGTTAAAGGATAACCAATAGAACCCATTTCCAGCATTTTTGTTTTTTTTTTCTGTTTGTCAGCTTATCTGATTGTCTGTTTAGTTGTGCACGTATCATGTAAAATGTACGAAACCAATGTAGATAACTTTTTGTTGTAATGATATCTAAAATATAAGACTAGTAACGCCATCTACCGCTGTCTATGTATATTTTATTGTTTATGAAATAAATTAGTCTTTGGTCTATCTTTGCAAGTAACGCTCGTTGTTTTATTTTAGGTTATGGGCCGCTCGCTCATAATTTTTTAATCGCGATTGTAGTCAGTAACCAGTATTTTGCAGTGTCAGCAAGTGTTAAAAGACGATTTCGAGACGCGATTGAACTGTGTCGTGACGGATTGTTAGCAGAATCGAAGTGGACTAGTTTAGTGTATAGTAGTTCAAAATGTCAGCTAACTACCTAGTCAACGTTCCCAAATTAACGGGACGAGACAATTACAGCGAATGGTGTTTCGCAGCAGAAAATTTCTTAATCCTAGAAGGCATGAAGCATTGCGTGAAACCAGAAGCCGGAAAAGAAATAAAAACTGCAGACGACGAAAAAACCAAAGCGAAATTGATAATGACAATTGACCCGTCATTATACGTACACGTGAAGACAGTAAAATCTTCAAAAGAATTATGGGATAAGCTAAAACAATTATTCGACGACAACGGATTTTCACGAAGGATAAGCCTACTGCGGAATTTGATTTCGATTCGCCGAGAAAATTGCAATTCGATGACGTCTTATGTGACGCAGATTATCGATACAGCACAGAAACTCAGTGGAACAGGGTTCGAAATTAATGATCAGTGGACAGGATCATTGCTTTTGGCGGGATTGCCTGATCGTTTCTCCCCTATGATCATGGCAATCGAGCATTCAGGGATTCCTATAACGGCAGATTCCATCAAAACAAAATTGCTGGACATGGATTTGCCAAGTCACGACGAGAGTGAAGTTAGCGGTGCTTTTACCATTCGTTCAAAGTTCAAGGGAAAACAAATTACTAATTTGTCTATGGCCCGGAAAAATGATGTTGGTAACACTGGTTCGTCAAAGTCTAATGTCAATGTCAAGCAGATAAAGTGTTATCGATGTAAGCAAATCGGCCATTATAAAAATCAGTGTACAAATAACGAAAACAACTCGTCAAATCACAAAAATAAGGAAAGAATGCAATCTAATGCTTTTAGCGCAGTATTCCTAAGTGGAAACTTTAGTAAAGATGAATGGTATATCGACTCGGGCGCAAGTGTACACCTTACAGCAAAAGAAAGTTGGGTTATGAATGCACAGTATGAACAAGATAAAGAAATTGTTGTTGCTAACAGTGAAAAGGTGTCAGTATTGTGTTCTGGTGATGTAAACATCACGACTACAACAGATAACTGTGAATATGACATCATAGTGAAAAACGTGTTTTGTGTACCAACTCTAACCACAAACTTATTATCTGTTAGCCAATTGATATTGAAAGGCAACAGTGTCTCTTTTACGGAAGATGGTTGTTCAGTTTATAACCAGAAAAATGAGTTAGTTGCTAAGGCAGTGTTGGCCAACGGAGTATACAAAGTGAATCTGTCAAAACAAGAATGCTTAGCAGCAACGGTTGTGTCAGGACTAACGTGGCATCGCAGACTAGGACACATAAATAAAGATTATTTGAATAACATGAAGAATGCAGTGCAGGGTATGTCACTTGATGAAAAAGTTGATATAAGCAAGTCCTCATGTATAACATGCTGTGAAGGGAAGCAGTGCCGGTTACCATTTTACAGTACTGGCCAGCGAAGCAGTAATCTTCTAGATATTGTGCATACAGATATCTGTGGGCCTATGGAGACTGTTTCTATAGGTGGCTCGAGATACTTCTTGTTGTTTGTTGACGATCATAGTAGGATGACATTTGTTTATTTTCTAAAACACAAAAATGAAGCTTTGAAGTATTTCAAAATTTACAAAGCTCAGGTGGAAAATCAAACCAAGAGAACAATCAAAGTATTAAGAAGTGATAACGGGCTGGAGTATTGCAATAAAGAATTTGAAGATTCTCTAAACAGGGCTGGTGTGATTCATCAGAAAACCAATCCATACACACCACAACAAAATGGATTGTGTGAACGATTCAATCGTACAATTGTAGAAAAAGCAAAGTGTCTTCTTTTTGATGCAAAATTAGGGAAAGAGTTCTGGGGTGAGGCCACTAATACGGCAGTGTACCTGCAAAATCGAATTGTAGCTGCACATTGGACAATAAAACTCCATATGAATTGTGGACTGGCTCCAAGCCGGACATTAATCATATAAGAATATTTGGTAGCACTGTTATGGTCCATGTAGCGAAAGAAAAGCGAAAGAAGTGGGACAAGAAGGCGATCAAAAGTATTCTTATAGGATTTCCAGATAATATAAATGGATACAGGGTCTACAATCCAGAAACAAAGAAAGTGACGACTAGTAGAGACGTGATCATCATTGAGAAAGAATCAAAACCTGAACATCTCATTGAAGTGCATGATCAGAATTTTGATTCAGTGGGGGATAATAAGAAACCTGATGATACACAACAACGAGAAACTGAGTCAATATCTAGTCAAAATAATTCTGAAAGTTTTGTAGACAGTTTTGAAAGTTTTCATGATGATGAGACATATGTTCCCAGCGACTATGAAGACTCTGACAACACACTAAAGGATGTTGAAGAAGAAAGTCCGCAGTGCCGACCCAAACGGGTAAGGCAAATTCCAGATAGATATGGGTTCTCAAACCTTTGTGTCGACAGTGAAACATATGATGATGCGGCTGGCTTGTCTCTTCATGATGCTTTGAACGGACCGGAAAAGGAGCAGTGGGAGTCTGCTGTCAGAGAGGAGCTACAGTGTTTTAAGGACAATGATGCATGGGAGTTGAGTGGCGCTCCAAAAGATGGTAGAGTTGTGCAGTGCAAGTGGGTGCTTCGTAAAAAGTATGATAGTGAAAACAAAGTCCGTTTTCGAGCGCGTTTAGTAGCTAAGGGTTTTTCACAAGTTGAAGGTGTGGACTTTACAGAAACCTTTTCTCCTGTGGTGAGACATACAACTTTGAGGTTACTTTTTGCACTGTCAGTACAACTAGGTTTAAATTCAGCCCATCTTGATGTAACGACTGCTTTCTTGAATGGCACTCTAGAGGAAACTATTTATATGCAGATACCAAAAGGTTTTCCTGAAAGAACAAAAAATGGTCAGGTACTTAAATTAAAAAAAGCCATTTATGGGCTCAAACAGTCCTCTAGAGCTTGGTACAGGAGAGTAGACGAATGTTTATTAAATGTGGGCTATATTAGATCTAAAATAGAGCCATGTATGTATACGAAAATGCAAGATCAAATGAAAACTATTGTTACATTATTTGTAGACGATTTCTTTATTTTTTCAAATAATATTAATGAAACTAACCATTTAAAGCGGGTATTAGCTAGCCAATTCAAAATTAAAGATTTAGGAGAGATAAAGAGATGTCTGGGTGTAAACGTAACTTTTAATAAATCTCAGCAAACAGTAACATTAAGTCAGAGAGATTATATTGATCAGTTGTTGCATAAGTTTAATATGAGTGAATGTAAACCAATTCAGACTCCAATGGAAAATAAGTTGAATGTGTCTAATAATGAACATTGTGTAGGTAATTTTCCATATCAACAAATAATTGGATGTCTTATGTATTTAACAGTTTTAACTAGGCCAGACATTGCATATACAGTTAGTTATTTAAGCCAATTTAATAATTGTTATTCCAAAGAACATTGTGCATATGTAAAGCGGTTGTTGAGATATTTAAAATGTACCAGAGATTATGGCCTGAAGTATTCTGGTAATGGAAGCTCAATACTAAAAGGTTTTGTTGATGCTGATTGGGCTGGAAACATCATCGATAGAAGGTCGTACACTGGAATTTGTTTCACTTTATCTGGTTGTGTCATATCTTGGGAAACAAAAAAACAGAAAACCATTGCATTGTCAAGTAGCGAAGCCGAATACATGGCGATTACTGAAGCCTGTAAAGAAGCGGTTTATTTGCGAAATTTACAGTATGAAATAACACAAGAAATGTATACTATTGATCTTTTTAATGACAACCAGAGTGCACAAAAGTTAACCATAAACCCAGCTTATCACAAACGAACTAAACATATTGATATAAAATATCATTTTTGTAGACAATGTGTAGAAAATAAAGTTGTGAGTGTTAGGTATTTGCCTACAGCCGAAATGCCTGCTGATTTATTCACTAAGAGTTTATGTTCCACTAAACATTATTATTTTTTGGATAAAATTGGTGTGCAAATTGTTTAATAGGTATTTAAGTGTTTTTATATTGTTAGATATAGTGGGGGTGTTGTAATGATATCTAAAATATAAGACTAGTAACGCCATCTACCGCTGTCTATGTATATTTTATTGTTTATGAAATAAATTAGTCTTTGGTCTATCTTTGCAAGTAACGCTCGTTGTTTTATTTTACTTTTATAGATAAAAATTGCGTAACTTGAAATATTACTTAGTTTTTGTTTCATCGCAATCAGTTTAATCTATCAAAAGTTAGATGAATTTAAAGTTTCAAAAAGTAAAATATCACAACACACGCAATACAGATACTCGGACAGTTGAACTCCATATTCGATAGATGGCGTTGTGCATTTGACGTCATTTTCTGAATGGTGGTATAAGATGCTGCGCGGAACAATTACCCTAGAAAAAAATCTGTTGTTAGGCTAGCTAGCAAGGTAAGTAGTAGGGTAGGTGGTCGGTAAGTAGGGTAGGGTAGACAGTTAACGGGTGCGAAGCCACGGTCATAGCTAGTAATAAATAAATAAATAATAATATTATAATAAACTGGAGTCAGCAAATAATGACGTCAGTCATAAATTGACCCAAGCCGTCATTATCTATGAGCAAACAGTGACACTCACTGACACCCTTTGTTTTATATAGAAAGCATTGACAATGCCGTCCCTGGCAGTGCCCGCTGAGGCGTCTCACTGCTCTGTGCCTGAATCGCTTAACGGGTGACCCGCTTGGTTTGAATGGAACATTTTGACGATGCCATCTTTAGGACTACCCACCGAGGTGTCTCGATATTCTGTGGCTAGAACCTTATCATTCGAATTACATTCAACTATAAACTGTAGTCAACCGATGATGACTATGCAGTCTTATATTGCCATGGATCGATAATTATTATGAGTATATGGTGACACTTACTGACACACTTGTTTTACACGGAAAGTCTTGACAATGCCGTCTCTAGCAGTGCCCGCTGAGGCGTCTCGGTGCTCTATGCCCGAATCTTATGATTTCTATCACGTTCATCTATAGGCTGTTACATTTTCACGGCACGTCGGCTATACTTTTGATGTCGGTTTTAAACATGAGGACGTTTCGACGGTATGCTGTCTCTTAAAGTGAGACCTTTATTGACGATATGCTGTTTTGTTAGGAGGAGATGAGGGAAAACATATTGACCTTAATGAGGGTATAACGTATAGTATAACGGGAAGGCCCAGATTATTTTTAATGGTTATTAGTAGTCTTTTGTTTTTGGATTAAGGCTCGCACACTGCAGGCATACAATTGTATTGCCAGCTGGTCTATTCTGTAGACATCTCACCGTGATAACTTAGGTGAAGTGAGTTTTCATTCCAACTAATGCTAGGGATTGACAACTCACCTAATCATAAATCTTATTAGATCTCTAATCGCTCCCTACCTAACCATTTTCGACCAATTTCTATCCTTCCATTTCTATCCAAAGTGCTGGAGGCCTGTGCCCATAAGCAGCTTTCAGGGTTTGTTCATCGGAATAACCTTGTTGCTCATTCCAGTCTGGATTCAGGCCGGGGCACAGTATTGCCTCTGCTCTCCTCAAAGTGACTGCAACATTAGAGAAGTGATGGAGGATACCAAAGTTACTGTTTTGGTTTTAATTGATTTCTCCAATGCCTTTAACGCCGTCAGTCATGATATTCTCCTTTCTATCCTTTCACATCTTATGGTTTCTTCCTATCTTCGGGGACGTCAGCAGTCGGTTCGCGTTGACGAGAGTTAATCGAGTTGGTGTGACCTAGCTGCTGGTGTTCCGCAAGGCGGTATTCTTTCTCCATTGTTATTCTCCATCTTCATAAATTTTATAACTCTCTTTCTTCGGTGTTCGTATCAACTTTATGCCGATGACCTTCAACTGTATGCATCTGCGCGGATAGAGGGCTTGTCGGACGCTATAGGCTATGTGAACCTGGACTTAGTCGCTGTCAAGAACCGGTCTGATAGATTTGGGTGTCTGTAAACCCTTCAAAATGTCAGGTCATTGTAATCGGGAGCTCCCGCATGATAGGTCGGGTGGGGATTAGCTCTCTTCCTCCTATTATTTTAATGGTACCGTTATTCCCATCAGCCCTAATGTAACAGATCACGGTGTACATCTTGACTCGGTAACTTGGTCCTACTATTAAATTTAATAACGTTCCGGTAAAAAGGAAGCAGTCCGTGTGCTATCATGGTCTAGTGTTAGAGAGGAATGTTGCATTTATAGATCATATTAAAATAGTCGGTGAAAAAGCAAAAAAGAACTTCTATGCCTTAACGAGAATATCTAAATCTACGTGGGGTCTGTCCTTTTTGACTTTAAAGACTATTTATGGGGCTACTTACTTGGGTTGTATCTGCTATGGGGCGTCTGTTTGGGCTGATAGGGCCACAATAGGGGCGGTACGACGTAAATTACTTCAGAGTCAGCGTTTGGCTTTGATATTCTTGTGCAAAGCATAAAGGACGGTTAGTACTGAGGCCTTACCGGTACTTGCTGGCGTACTTCCGGTTGACCTTGAAGTGCAGCGACGTGCTGCAATGTACTATTCCGCAAAAGAGACCATGGACGCGGACTTTTTGACGCGGAGTGGCGTAAGAGTAAGTGGTTTAAAATGCTCAATTTGCATTAGTGAAAAGTCAAAGTTATTTTAATTTATTTAAAGAGCCTCTCAGGCTGATTGATATAATATTCCACAACGAAATGAAGCGTACTATCATCGGGATACTTATTCCGTTTCTTCTTATATACGTTTTAAATAAATATTCTGCTTAATGGGAAAGCTTTCGTTACAAAGATATTTTTCAATTGTATATAATGTACCGCCTCATCCATGTTTCTGCCACCCCATCGCACACGACAGACGCCATAAAGATTTATTCCATATTTGTATGACCTACAGATAGTTGATCTGGCTCTGGGTGTTGTGCTTGAAAGTCAAAATGTTTGTAAATGCACCCACGATACAGGAAGAAATTCCTAATGTGGGGCAACGTTTCATTTAAAGAAAAAAACTACAAAGTATGGTCGTCTTTAAGAATTCAATATGATAAATATTTATGCGTGTTTTGTAGTATAGATTTTGTTATTGTAAACACACCTTGAATTAAAAGACAACATACAATGTATGTGTACTAAAGGTTCAACTGTGACCAACCCTTTCGAAGAATGCTGGCGTGAATTTGTAAGACATCTTTTTCTCCTTACTCACCAGCCAGCTCAGGGGTAGGTATTCTGGATGAGACAATTGCAGGGATGACTTCGCATGAGGGTCGACAGAAGTAAAAGTCTTTATATTTGGTCAACTATTTTATTAATTCTCAGGGCATCACTACTGCATCACAATTTTATAGGTATCTCACTTACTTGTGGATGGTATATAAACTACCCTTTAAACTTAGCTTCAGATATATGATATCACAACCAGCATCATTCCTTATGTGCCGATTGCATCACGTATTTCACCAGCCGAAGTATCATGGGTGTCCGGAGCCTGTTGTTAAATACTGTGTAGCTTTTCTTAATGCATATAGTTGACCAAGATTATTTTATTATTGATTATATTAATTAATCCTAAGAAGCCCTGTCGATGGGAGAAAATGCGGTATTAGCATCATACAAGCACATGTCTCACAAGCATGAAAATATAGTTCAATTCCACAAATACTCACAGCGCTTGCTGGCACATTATTGCTTTAAATTTAGGGCTGTTTCCCTGTCTCATCCGAGGCATTCAGGTTTCTCTTATTTTCTTTTTCACCAAGATCTGATTTTTATTACTTGCTCGGTATCCATTCGTAATGAAAAAGAAATGTCACTCTCGTCGGCCATAGACATTGAGAATTTTATTGACCCATAGAGATGTCATGTCTATATTTTCTTTAAGTAATTATGTATACCAGAAATTAATAGGCTAGACATGTAGTAGATTGTGTGCTTGTTGAATTATATTAATACACACAATAT
Organism: Orthosia cruda; assembly: GCA_964057195.1. Classification (NCBI taxonomy): domain Eukaryota; kingdom Metazoa; phylum Arthropoda; class Insecta; order Lepidoptera; family Noctuidae; genus Orthosia; species Orthosia cruda. Next base: position 14,438,437 of record OZ059827.1, on the reverse strand, counting down.
TTAACGGGTTTCGTAAAGAATTTATAATAATTCCGTCCCGATCTCAGCGCCATCTAGTCCCAAAGTGCCTCAACCACCTAGTGACACACCTAGGTGAAAAAGTACACTTGAGACACCAGATGTCGCCGGGAGTCGTCGCGGAAATATGTTTGTTACAGTACATCTTACCCCGGTTAAAAAAAATTGATTTACAATTTTTTTTGAATTGACCATATTTCCATACATATTGTGAATCTAGCTTGCTCCCTAACAGAAATTAAGGCAGTCAAAGAAGATCCGATTCATATTAGAACTAACTACATTAAATTTAAAAGTAAAAAAAACATAGTTCTGTACAATAAAGTTCAAAACTTTAAGAATTTAAAGTTCCTATCAGGTACTCATTGTACCAAATAATGGAACAATGGACATAGATCAACAAAGTAGTAGAAACGAACCTTGATTGCTCTTATCTAACCAACCGTACATATGGTACCCGTACATTGGTTGACTTAACTAGATACTGATAGAAAACTGGGCCTTAATTTTTTATGAATATTGCCTGTCATTGACAGCTTACAGATAAATAGGTAATAAAACTTAAAAACCAGAATCGAATAATTTGAAGGGTATTCAAAATAATGTTTTTTGTATATTAATTTAAGTACCATCGGCCAATGGTGTCTACTCTGTGTATACAATAGAAGCTTTCATAAAACATAGTTCCCTCTGTCTTTCTTTAATGTTTTTTGCATTTGATAACTAAATACGGGAAAAACGACCTTGACGTTGTGATTTGACTACGGGGACTATTTAATTTTAAGTTGAAAATCTTCTTTATCCTACTTAGAATATTTATGTGAAAGTCAGTATGTTTGGATGTTTTTTAAACAATCATGCCTCATTCGAAATATAAAATGGGCAGACGGTTGGCGCAGTGGTTGATCAATTGGCTGCTGCGCTGCGTGTAGGGTGTATTCAGGCTTTTTGGTTGCGTGTGCGGCCAAATTGGCGGCTGATCTAGCACTGTCCTGTCCCCGCCGAATTCAATCTTAAAGGATTAATAAATATGATTATTTTATGTTACAGTGAATTTATAGTTTATAAACTAATGATTTAATTATAGCAAGAACTAATAATTATGGTCTACCTCTTAAAACACAGATATATATTTTTATTTTTGGTAGGCTCGAGCTTGATCATTATCTCACCTGACGATAAGCGATGATGTGGTCGACGATGTAGCACGCTTACCTAGAAGAAACCTATTCACTCTTGACTTAAAGTCTCCCAGGTTGTAGCTATCAGGAAATACAGACTCCGGCAGGGAATTCCACTCCTTAGCTGTACGCATAATTAAAGTATTCCCAAAACGTTTGGTGCGTATGGGTGGGACTTCCACCATGTACCGATGACGCATCGCCGTACGTCTTGTAGTCAGATTATGGAATGGGCTAGAAGGAATTAGTTCATGCAATTCCAACGCACACTCCCCGAAATGTAACCGATAAAAAACCGACAAACTGGCAACTTGACACCGATGTTCAAGGATCTGGAGCCTTGACTCGACCAGTTTCTCATTGCCGATGAGCCTCTTGGCCCTTTTTTCGATCGACTTTTGTGCATCCAGCTGACACTTGGCAGATCCATCCCAGAGATCAGAGCAGTACTCCATGCATGACCGAAATTGCGCTTGATACAAGTTGAACAACTGTTCTGGCGTGAAATACCGTCTCATCTTTGCAAGAATCCCCAACTTTTTGGCAGCCAGATGGGCTTTTGCCTCAATGAATGGACCAATATTGAGGGTCGATGTCAACGTAACGCCAAGAAGCTTAAGATGGTCCGTTATCGGCACGGTCACACCACGGAAAGTAGGAGCCGGGTGGAATTGGCTCCTTTTAGCGGAAACGCTGGACGGACACGCCTGGGTCTTAGCAGCATTGAACCTGACCAGATTGGCATCGCCCCACTCGGATACTGTCTTCAAGGACAGATTCAAGCGCCCAACCATGGTCTCCCGGTGAGACCGGATCTAAGGCCCAGTAGCTTGCCAATTTGCTTACACTAACAAAGTCGTCATAAAGAAGTTAGAATTTAATAAACCACTTCTTTATGTCAAAATGACCAGACTGCTAGTGCTGACTCTGGGGCAGGCAATGTAAAATTGCCCGTGTCGGACGCAATCTTGCCTTAAATCCATGCCTGCCACTGAATGAGTGACCTTAAGATTTATTTATGTTCATTGCAAAGCAGACTTTAAGAGGAATTGTAATCGTTTAAACTCAAAGACATATACAGAGGGTATCAGTTGTACTCGAGTTATGAAAACTGTTTCCCCCCGAGCACATCCAGTAATTATTCACATAAACTTTAACACCCCTTTTTACCCCTTTCAGGGGATGAAATTCATATAATCCTTAAATTATTGTTTGTTTAATTGTATTGAATATATATATTGTATCCCTTTAAGGGGTCAAATTCAATAAATCCTTAAATATGTATTTCTATATTTGTATTGAAGAGCATAAATACTAAATTCCAAGTAATTTTGATACTAAACAATTTAGTTTTCATAAAAACTTCAACACCCCTTTTTACCCTTTTAAGGGATGAAATTCAAAAATAGCTTGAAGACGTATTTTATAATAAGATGCTAAATACCAGAAATACTAAATTTTAAGTAATTTTAATAATAAACAATTTAGTTTTCATACAAACTTTAACACCCTTATTTACCCTCTTAAGGGATGAAATTAAAAAAATCCATAAATATGTATTTCTTTAATTATACTGAAGAGCATAAACACCAAATTCGAAGTAATTTTGATATTAAAAAAAATAGTTTTCATTCAAATTAAAACACACTTTTCAACCCCTTTAAGGGATTAAATTCAAAAAAGCCTTCAATACTTGTTTCTTTAATTGTATTGAAGAGCATACATACTAAATGCCAAGTTATTTTGATGATAAACAATTTAGTTTTCATACAAATTTTAACACTCCCTTTTACCCCTTTTAGGGATGAAATTCAAAAAAAGCCTTAAATAGGTGTTTCTTTAATTGCATAGAAGAGCAGAAATATTAAACATCAAGTAATTTTGATAATAAACCATTTAGTTTTCATAATAACTTTAACATCCCTTTTTACCCTTTTAAGGCATGAAATTCAAAAATAGGTTCTGACGTATTTTATTATTTTATATTTATAGGCTAAATTCCATATTTCATATAAAAAATGACAGAGTTTCATACAAACTTGCATCCCCTATTTCACCCCTTTAGAGGATGAATTTCTAAAAATCCTTTCTTAAATGACGCCTACAGTATAAAACAACATCCACAAAAATTTCAAACTTCTATCATTAGTGGGTTAGACTGGGCGTTGAAATGTCAGTCGGGACATTGCCTTTTATATATATAGATAATATTTATTATGTTTATTCATTATGTGCTGTACATGTATTTGTGTAGTGTATTTATTATGTAAGAAAATAAAATATTCATTTGTTTTAATGTTTTTTTTTTTTGTTGTGCGCATTTGTTAACAGTCCTAATTGTGTAAATCACTCTATAACACTGAGGTTTGCTGTAAGATAACCCAATTATGGGTTAAGCTCGCCTACATAAGTTGTCCTTCTGTATTTGTATGTTTGTTTCGTGTACAATAAAGAATATGAATACGTTCCCTTAGTAAGATTTCCGCCGTAAAAGTGGGAAAAGACGCTAGCAAAAATAAGTGGTTCATAAAGAGCACTATTTTTCATTCAATATCAGCTCGGTACTGTACCGAACTACAATCCAGTAATTCTTTTACTGTTGACGCCGTGACTCGGCCTGTGCCCGGAACATTCGACGACCTGATTTCGGCCCTTTAACCTTTCGGCCTAAACCGTCCGATATTAAGCTTGTTATGTACCCATCTACCAAACTATACACAGCTGTGACGAAGAGATTTGATATAACGTTTTAAGTTCTGTAATAATAGTTTTTGCTAATACTGAAACGCGGTCGTTGTATAGTCAAACTCATAATGGTAACTCTTGTAGTTCGAAAATCGCCGTTGCAGTTTTTTCATAAAGGCTCTTACAATGTTGTTGTACCTTCCTTATTATTAAGATTTTCTTTATCATTCATATCACACCGAGAAGCATGTTTACGACACAAAATTGCAAGTACTATCACATGGACTCAATGCGACGAAATTCGACCGATTTGCATTTGATATTTGCTTAGATAAAAACAATAAAATGTGAAAAATAACTTCAATTTCGGCAGTCGGTGTTCCTGTTTTCGTTTCTTCGTTTTTACAGACTTCCGTTATTTAAGTTATTTTTCACTTTGTAGTGTTTTTATTTGGAAGTCGGTTGTATCTTTTTTCTATATTTCAGTTTTAGTGGTATATAATGGATAAGTTCTATAGTAAGGTACCTATAATGCCTACAGTCATGCCAGAATAGATTACCCAAATAACATGTAACTTGAACATAACCGGTGGAATGAGAGGTACCAGGGTGAACTGTATACATTTAGTGTACCCCTTTAGAGTGTACCATGTTATGAAATGGTGTAAACAATAAACAGATTTGCGATTGCAGCTATCCCGAGTGACTTGTCATTTATTGAAGATTTCTGATGTATAACTCTGAGGTTCTTCACCAGATCTTGATGAAATTTAAATGGCAAGCTCGAACTTTCAAATAAAAAAAGAATCGTCAAAATCGGTTCCCCTAGTTAAAAAAATATGTGATAACCACCTCCTTTTTGGGAAGTCGGTTAAAAATAGGTGATATCGCATATCGACGCATTTAATGTTGTGCTGCGCCAGGCAAGTTCTTATCTTAGTTTTTAAGAGCTACTAACACATTTATTATTACGAGCTTACCATGAGATGTCTGTTTAGTATATAAATTTGATTCGATTTAAAATCGATTGAATACCCAGGCAGGCCACTGCAAGCACAATTTGGCGAAATAGACGGGGACATAATGTGAATGCGTGCCCTATGCAAAATATGACACACATGTTGGAGTTTTCCAAGTGTTCATACAACTAGAGGAACTAATGACCGCCACTGATGTTGACCTGTCGGCACACAAAATCCTGCATCACACAAGCTGAAATTTCGGCGCAATTCGATCACATACAAGATTCCAGCAGCAACCGTTGTGCAGTTGCCCGAACTCACAGACTCGCATACTTTCATAAAATAATAATAAAGTGATTGTTGTTTATGAGTATATTGATCGTTTTGTTTAAATGAATTAACAAGTAAAATATTAAAAAATAAGAAAACCCCGACTCATTTTTATTTCATGCTACATAATTTATCTAGTCGTAAGTAGACACGCTTCGATCGACAATCTATTGAACACGTTATCAAGACACGATATCTTGCAAAAAATCCCCGATTACAAGTAAAACGTCCATAACTTATGAACGGCTGAAACGATTTTTATCAAACATAGCTAAGAACACTTTCGACAAAGTAACCTTTCAAACATAAAAATAAGAAATCAAAATCGGTTTATCCGTTATACATAGGATAGGTACATACGTCAAACTCATAACAACCCTCTTTTTCAAAGCTTGAAAAGGGACTTTTATTAAGTGTACCAGGAAATTTGTATCAAAACTTTATCTATTCACGAGTGCTTATATTTGCTAGACGGTCATTAGGGAATTAATGGAAAGTTTAATATTACACTGTATATGTACCTACACTAATATCAATACTCTATCCACACGAACATAAAAATAAACCATTTTGTTTAAAGCTGTTGTGTGCCCAATTTTAAAAGCAAAATATTTTTAGCAATACTTTACTTGCTGAAGTACGACGTCAGTTTAGCCTACTATGTTAAATCGTATGCATTTTTATGTAAAGTACCTAGATTCTTTTAATGAAGTGGCAGCCTATTCGGTCTCCATAACCCAGTCACTTAGTAACAATACCCCACAGCAAAACTAACCACCTTCAAAGTTATGCTAGCATAGAATTATTTTACCTTATAATCTGACTAACACAAATAATGTTGGCATCAGGCTGGAAGTTCTATTCCAATTTCGTGAATATATCTTTTTTATTAATTATTTCTGACATGTTTTTGCTACGTTATTCGTATGTCCTTTGGTTTTGTTGTCAGCTTATGTCAACTATTGTGATCTCAACTGTATGTTTCGTGAATAAAAATTTATCTAAAATAATTAACATCTGTGCTTACCGTCTTTCTTCTTTACAGTCCACACGCTCACCAACACATAGGGGGGTCCAAAAGTTGTACCAATTTTAAGGAAAATAGCCCGCAAATTTTTTATAATACTTCCGAAGGAGGGTAATGTTTTTAACAGTCTATGTATGTATGTATGTTTATGGTGTTTTAGAGACCAAACGCGTTGGCCGATTTTGATGATTATTATCATCGATCATATCATCAATCGATTCGTCTTAACCTTGCAAGTGTCACTGGCTATATTTAAATTAGAAAAGAGAAAAACCGCGGCTTTTTGGCACCATATTATGGGGACCCAATTTTTTTTTCTTCCTAACCCGTGGGGTAACACGGGATTGGAAATTGAGTGGGGTTTTTTTTTTTATCCAAACCCTTCATGGGTTTATCAAAATGAGGTGAATTCAAAATTATATAACACTTATATGTTTAAATGTTAACTAAAATGTATAAATAAAAAGTTAATAAAAAAATAAAGAAGCCCTGATTTTTTTATACATTTGTGGGGTTTTTTTTGGCTCGCTCTTTACCACTGTCTCACCTGATGGTAAGCGATGATGTGGTCCACGATGAAACACGCTTGCCTAGAAGAAACCTATTCACTCTTAACTTAAAGGCTGCCACCCAGGTTGTAGCTTTCAGGAAATACAGACTCTGGCAGGGAATTAAACTCCTTAGCTGTACGCATAATAAAAGTATTACCAAAACGTTTGGTGCTTAAGGACGCTGTTACATTTTTGACGAACTCAAATTTAGGTATCTAGTAGCACACAACAACATTACGCGCACGCACTCATTGAAACTACTGAGCGCTCGATTTTATACATCACTCAAATAATATTGGTCCTTGTTATTATTTTTTAATTTTATTGAAGTTGATTCAGGAAGGTTATTTGGCACTTTGGAAATGCATTTGGTAACTATTACAAACCGTCGTCGTAAAAAGTAGGTTCTATTTTCAACCGACTTCAAAAAAAGGAGGTGCTCTAACTATTCGACCCGTACGTATCCGCGATTTTCTTTAAAACTACTTATCCGATACTATCGGGTTTACGTCGATTAATGTATGTGTTTTCAGGGAAGGTTTTATTGTATAATATATTAGGATATGATAAAGATCTTCGTAGATAGACAATGGAACTCTTCAATAACAAATAGCAAATGACCTGCGATTAGTGTGATCGTATAGTTATGTTTTGTTTTCACCATACCATAATATAAAATCACGCTTGTACGTTTTTAGGGGGTTAACAGATTTATTTAATATACCTACCCAATATGGGGTACCAACAAAAACTAAAAAGAGAAAAATAATAACTTTTCCGTGTCGAAAAACGAAAAGCAATAGATACCGACACCGACTTTCGAAAAGAGAATTAGCTTTCACTTTGTTGTAGTAAGTAGGTATTTTTAAAAATACGTAACGTAAAATAAGTAGATACCTAAAACGAAATAATTTCCGGTCACAAGGATTAAAAAACCGGCCAAGTGTGAGTCGGACTCGCGCACGACGGGTTCCGTACCATTATTGCAAACAACGGCAAAAAAACACGTTTTTTGTATGGGAGCCCCAATATTTATTTTATTCTGTTTTAGTATTTGTTGTTATAGCGGCAACAGAAATACATAATCTGTGAAAATTTCAACTGCCTAGCTATCACGGTTCATGAGATACAGCCTGGTGACAGACGGACCGCGGAGTCTTATTAATAGGGGAAACCCTAAAAATAACTTGAACATTTTGCATTACATATTATATAATATAAAATATTACCATCAATTTTTTTTGGAATATTACTTAATGAGCATCAGCTAATGACATACTACCCAAAAACCATGAAAATGTCACCCATGACGAAAAGATGTCAAATTTTCGCCAGCGCCATCTTGTATTTTGGTTTTGACCCCGTATTCGATATGAGCGACCCCAAAATCCATGACAATGACACCCATGACGCAAAGATGTCAAATTTTCGTCGGCGCCATCTTGTATTTTGGTTTTGACCCCATATTAGATATAAGCGACGCCAAAAACCATGAAAATGACACCCATATCGAAAAGCGGTCAAATTTTCGTCGGCGCCATCTTGTATTTTGGTTTTGACCCCATATTCGATATAAGCGACGCCAAAAACTATGAAAATGACACCCATATCGAAAAGCGGTCAAATTTTCGTCGCCGCCATCTTGTATTTTGGTTTGACCCCGTATTCGTCATACATACAAACCGGTTCAAATCATAAATCTCCTCCCACCCATCCACTTCTAACCTTCACCGCCGCCAGCTTAACCTTACCCATCCAAATCTTAACCTTACTAAGAGCTGCTTAAACCCACCCATCCATTTCTCAACCTTATCAACAACTGCTTAACAATACCTATCCAAATCCCGATCATACCCAACATAATTTCTAAATCACATTCTAATAATAAAAGGAAACTCAAACATACTTTTATTTCGGTCCGGTAAAATATCAACTCCTTTCGATCACGACATACGACTCACGCATGCACACTACAATATTTTCTATTACTTTTATCGTATTTATTTTTTGCAAAAAAGCGATACGCTCGTCCTTCCACGAGCGCTTCTGAGCGCGGAATGATACGCTTCGAGTGCAAAATGTATGAAGAAGTCGGCAAGTGTTTTTATTGTAGCTAATAATTAAAATATATATTGATTTGGGTAAAAAATAATTATCTGAACCTGTAAAGGACTATATATACCGCAATTTTTTTATAATTTTGAAGATAAAAAATGCTGTAAAATTAACTAAACTGGGACCTATTCGGACCCTACTTTTTTAATATTTTTGCGATTATCGTGATGGGCAAAACGTATTTGTGCGAAAATTTTGTATGATGTCATGCAATTTTTCTGATGCCAATCTGGAGCTGAATATATTATCTTTAAATTAAGACCATGATATCTTCACATCTGTGATTGCATATACCTTAAAATTGTACCTGAAAAGCACTTTTATTTGTAGAAAAATGTAATAGCGTCCTTAAGGGTGGGATGACCACCATGTTTAACTAGTAAAAGTGTTTGTTTAAATCAATTTACAGAAGTAAGTATCATACATCATTTATTTCAGGGATGATATGAACCATACAAGAGGCTTTAGTCAATGTTTCATTCTATTAGCGAAGGCGATAGTCGAAACGCCAAAATGTATCGGATTGATAACGTATCATTTCGATAGCGCTTAACATTTTTACCCGACTGCCGAAGGAGGGTAATGTGTTTATCAGTCTATGAATGTATGTAAGTATGTATGTTTGTAAGTATGTATGTTTGTAAGTATGTATGTATGAAAGTATGAATGTATGTTTATTCCTATGTGGCGTCCTAGAGACCAAACGCGTTGGCCGATTTTGATGATTCTTACGTCAATCGATTTGACTTAACCCTGCGAGTGTCACTGGCTACATAAACATTAGAAAAGAAAAAAAAGATTTTGGGCGTCATTTTGTGGGGGAATTTTTTTTTTTTCTTCCCAACCCATCGTGTGGGGTATTAAAATAAAGGAGTTCAAGAGGTGATTTCAAAAATATATAACACTTATATGTTTAAATGTACCTAATTAAAAATAATAACTAAAAGTTGTAAATAAAAAAAGTTAAATAAGGAAATCAAAAAAAACCCACTGCTTAAAAAGCGAACTAAAAAGATGTAAACAAGAAGAAAATCATGCTGTGCAGTCGGAGGATACATCTGGTTTTGGTTAGCCAGCTTGCGAATATAGCAGTCGGGTTTTTTGATTTCTTTAATTAACTTTTTTTCAATTGTTATCGTGACGCTTCCAATTATTTCATCACCATTGGTCTAAAAACGGTGAAGAGAAACATCGTGAGCATACCTAGTATCAAAAATTCAAAGACATGTGACATCCACCAACCCGCACTTAACCCGCGTGGTGGATTACGGCCCATTCCCTCTCACAGAGAATATGAGGCCTGTGTCTCAGCAGAAGGAACATTAAAAGGCTGCACCTCTACTCGTTTCCTGCTTTTGTTTACAATTGCCCACAAACCGCTGAGATGGGAATAATCTTCCTTCATAGCGGGCAATCCTCCCGATCCGAAGGCCGGTTAAGAAAACAATTCCCCATACTCCACAATGAAACCTGTGCATATCATAATAAGGTCCGAATTTCCTTGTGTTTTACCTTCTTAATTAAAAGTCAACATTTTCGGGACAAGAGAATTTTCTAAGTTAGTGGTCTCTTTTACATTAAACGTCGCTTGTTTTCGCTTTAAGCGAGTTCGGGATTAATTTTAGCAGATTTGTTAAGGAAGGTCGTATATTTAATTTGGGTAAGTATAGCGGAATCAGATTATCTAAACACAAGTATCTACTTAAGTTAAGTAAAGAAAAATATCAGATTAATTTTTCTTTAATTTTTACAATGAATGGGTCAAAATCTAAAATCAAAACTATTTTATTTCAACTAAACCATTAAGGTACTTTTGATTGTCTGAAAAAAAAACAAAAATGAATCTAGTTGCAAATTTGCAAGCGTCATCGTCAGTTGGTCTCTATGGAGAAAGAACGTGCAAGAAACTTCACGGACACTCTTTTCTATCAATAACTTTTAATTACAAGGATCTGGTTACATCATTCTTGTTAGAAAATTAAATAAATGTGAAAGCTATGTAAAAAGACGGCACTTAAAAGCGTCTAGAGTAAAATAAACAACCTCAAAATACAATAATTAATTTCTAAAAACTAAAACTGATCGCACTCGTTCACGAACATGACGCATGGATTAGCACCTCTCAGCTCAAACATCATGAAAGGAACCGAATGATCCAACTCATTTGTCACTATCAGAGAGTAAGACACTAAAATAACTGCACAGAACATGACGTGTGAGTACTATGTACCAACTGTAAATCTAATATTTAGTGTTCCTGTTACGTTGTTGGTTGACTTGAATTTGCCTTGCCAGATAACACACAAATAACAGGACTAGCATTGAGCCAAACATTTTTATCAGCGATGTAATCCCCCAACTTATAATATGCCTGCATAGTGTGCGTTTTATACAAGTTTTAAATTGCGTCTCATTTAGTTCTAGAATGTGGGGACGTATTTTATTATAAAATTTTATACAGTACCCCATGACCACCAGCAGCCATATTTCGTAATTGCGGAAAGAGTTTAAACTCTATCCAAATGATCAAATCGGCCAATCGCACAAAACGGAAATCCACATCGCCTCATTCATCTCGCATGTGATAGGTCGATTTGGTCGGTTGGATAGAATTTAAACTCTTTGCGCACTTACGCAATACGGCTGCAGGTTGAATTAATCGGTCCTTAGCTAAAATAATAACTGCGTCACGAGACGATCTTCGAGGGTAAGCATTACTTGCCGAGGTTAAAACCGAATCAGGGTGGGCGCGAACATCCAAGAAAAGGTAGACGCATTTGCACGGTACCTCGAAAAAGTCTTCACACCAAACCCAGCCATAGACAAGGAAAATGAGGAACTAGTTGATAGCGTCCTACAACAAGAATTTCAGTTGTCGCCACCCCTGCGCCCTATTACAGTACGCGAAGTCTGGCGGGTTATCACAAAGCTTCATGATAAGAAAGCTCCCGGGTACGATCTCCTCACCAAAGAAATACTGAAACAACTACCCAAAAAAGCAATTGTGTTTCTTACATCACTCTTTAATGTCATTTTAAGAATCCAATACTTTCCGCTGGCATGGAAGGTATCCCAAATCATAATGATACACAAGATGGGTAAACCTCCTAACGAAGTATCTTCATACAGACCCATAAGACTTCTGCCAATCCTTTCCAAAGTCTTTGAGAAGCTACTTATGTACAGGATATAACCAATTCTTAATAATGAGAAAGTTATACCCGACCACCAATTTGGCTTCAGACAGGAGCATTCTACTACTGAACAAGTCCATCGGGTCTAGGAAAAGATAAGGAAAAGCCTAGAAGAAAAGCTATCCTGCTCCTCAGTTTTTCTGGACATCCAACAGGCCTTCGATAGAGTTTGGCATAAGGGTCTGTTATACAAGCTGAAAATGAACCTTCCCCACCAGTACTACTCACTCAAGAAATCGTATTTGTTGGACAGAATATTCCGACTAAAAGATGCAGATGTGACGTCGCGATTCTGTAACATAACTGCTGGAGTACCGCAAGGGTCGGTACTGGAACCAGTTTTGTATACATTGTACACTGCGGATCTCCCACAGGCTGATGAGGTTACCACAGCAACATTTGCTGATGACACCGCAATATTGGCGAGCCACACAGATCCCGTTATGGCCTCTCACATGCTGCAAGGGAGTCTCGATAAAATAACCACATGGCTACAAAGGTGGCGGATAAAAGACGAGCGAAAAGGCGACTGTCCACATGTCCATCTCGAGAATGTCACACTATCTCACCACGACAGTATAAAATACCTTGGGTTACATCTCGACCGACGTTTGACGTGGAAGAAACATCTTAAGACCAACACCATACACGAACTTAATATCCGTTACAAGAACTTACACTGGATCATGGGACGTAACAGCAAACTGAGTACGGACAACAAACTTTTAATGTATAATCTTAAAGCCAGTTTGGCTTTATGGTATTCAACTTTGGGGCAGTGCCTGTAACTCGAGCATTAGCATCATACAGAGAATGCAGAATGCTATTTTGAGGTCAATTAGTGGCGTTCCCTGGTTTGTGACGAACGCTGAAATACACAAAGAGTTATCAATGAGTACCGTCATGGACGAGATCAAGTACATTACAAAAAGATACCAGGAAAGACTGGAAAGGCACCTTAACGATCTGGCTGCCGCACTGAACACAAGAAGTTACAGAAAAAGACTTAAAAGGAAAGACATTGTGTAGTCCAGCCACACCTTTGTGGACGTAAACACGAATACGGAGTAGATGACTCGCTGGTGCCACGCTCTGCCTGCAAATGCTTACCTTCAACTCATCCGCTAAAAGTTTAAAACTGATTGCGAATAAAAAAATAAAAAAAACTTGCCGAGGTAGTTCCATGGATGGGTTATAGATTACAAACCAAGATTTATCCGTGCCTCAGAAAGCACGTTAAGCTGTTGGTATTGAATGACGTTTGTAGATATTTGACTAACTGATTTTTGTGTATGTTTAATTTAAAGTAAATTATTAAATTGCCTGAGTTTACGCTGAAAAATAAATAAACGTATATTTTTGTTTAGTGCTTTCGGTATAATAATCGTAAAGTGTATAAACATTTATACTTAAATAATAAGTAAACCTAGACACACTCATCACAATAATTTACTACATTACTAAACCTCAGGTTATAATTAACTTAACACACAACTAACATCTCGTAAGTCAGCTCATGTGTAACACATTATCTTCCCTTAATATCCTAATAGTACATTCATATCACTTCTAATCATCCGAGGATAAACCCATAGCGACACACACCTCAGCAAACAGATAACTTAATTTCGGAAAAGCGGCTTAAATCGTGGTTAACTTACAGTTACGGCTTCCCATACGCGTTCAAATGCGGACATTTAAATGCATTGAATTGGCATTGACACGTTAATCTGGTTAATGCAAAGAAGTGTTTAAGAGTTAGTGATGGTGTCGGTGGCCGTAATGAATTCGAGGATTACGTGAAGGTGGGTGTTTTTTTCGAGTCTTGTTGTTAGCACCTTTCTTCTTTTTTTGCTTAGAGGAATGCTCATGCATACTGAACTACCACGGGCAGATATGTGGGACTCCAACCCACTAAAACGCCACGTTATCCTCCAGTGCCGCTTATGGCGGGAACCTGTGCACGCGTTAGCACTCACCGCGAACCCGCCGCGGCTGTCCATCTCTAGACTATACTTTAGGGAAAACCCCCCATCACCGGTGCACCAGAACGCACTGTAGGCCGTGACCACCCATGGGACCAAATCAGCTCATGGGTGCCAGACGACCCCGCGTATGGCACCTTTAGTCCCTCGGTGACGGGTCAGGGTCAATGGTCTCCCCACCTATCATTTCTCGGCCGCAGGGGATCGTATATATCATAACTTTATTAAAGTTAAGCTTGCTTAAAACTACGCCATTTTCTACGCTAACAGTTTTTTCTGAACTTCAAACATTTCAGTAGGATTACCAGCACAAAATAGTAATCGACTGTTTGTGTTGGCAATGAATAATAAATACAAAATAAATTAATAAAAACATAACATATAAAAATCGGATTGCTTATTATAAATAAGCAAGGCTAACACACAGAAATACGTAGCAATTTTATCTACAAACTTAGGTAAGTTGTTCACGTAAAAAGTGTTTTATCATCCCAAGGGAATTGGAATATAAAACTATCGCAGGTCTTTTCCAGGATCTCAAACTATCTCCGTACCAAATTTCATCTAAATCGGTTCAGTCATTTAGTCGTGAAAAGGTAACAAACAAACAGTTACTTTCGCTTTTATAATATTTTGGTATGGATGGATTTATTGGCCGTCAAGTATTCTAGAAATACGTCTATGTATTTCACTTCACTATCTTAGACGTATAAATTCCATTTCGAACATACTCAACGATTGGGAATGGCCTGAATATCTGCCAATGGCGAACAATGGTTGTCTAGAGGCAGTATAGGCGATAACGGCTATCTATATAGATATCTATCTATATATCTATCGGCTATCGATATAGATAGATCGATGGATAGAATACTCTTTATTACATACCAAATAAAGAGAAACAGAATAATTCATACGATCTGTCGATTTATGTGAACACACAAGATGTATTTATTGAATGGAAATCTATACTAATAATATTTATTATACAGAGAAAACAATTGTATTTTTGTATGTAACGAATAAACTTAAAAACTACTGGACCGATTTCAAAAATTCTTTCACCGTTGGGAAGCTACACTATCCCCGGTTGACATAAGCTACTTTTTTATCCCTGTATTCCCACGGGAACGGTAACTACGCGGGTGAAACCGCGAAGCGTCCGCTAGTGTATTATATGTCGCATTTCGTGTGCCAAATAAATATCATGTTCTCTTGCTTTCTTTCAGAAGGATTACATTTACATTAATCCAGTGGCGTAGCGTGCCTTGGCGGGGCCCCGTATAAAAATTTGTTTGGGGGTCCTTATAAGGGTAAAGATTTCTACCAAAAGAAAAAAAAAATGTTTGCATAAAGTTAAAAGAAATATTTATTCATCATAATTATCTATGTCACTTTTCCAAAATTTTTACAATCATTTCAAATTAAATATACACTCTCTTGCCTTTTTTTCGGCAAACTGATTTATTAAATCATTTATAGCCGATGATGATAGTTTTTCTAAAGTTTCTGCCTCTATGGACAATAGTGACAGGTCAAAAAAAGAAATTTGGGAAGTTTTTATTAATTTTTGCTTGCGCACGTCGGGGGCCTCCGTGGCCCGGGGCCCCGTATAATTGATACGGCAGATACGGCGGTAGCTACGCCCCTGCATTAATCATAATGATGAAATGACAATGACTCCTTTTCAGGTTTGGGATCAACAAATGCAAACTCATTTGTAAAGGGAGAATGGACTAATGAACCTACTCTATCAACTCTGTAATATGACAAACATCAGCTGTGTGAGTACCACAGAATAAAAAAAAAATCGTGCTTTGTATCGTAATCGTAATTTAAAAGTAAAAAAGTGACCCTGCATTGTAGTTGTATCTTAAACTGTACAGACGTGATCATGTTTTTATTGCAATTACCAATATAGACAAGCTTTACTAAGGCAAATACGATTTGTTGTAGACAGTATTCTGAAATGAACATTTTTATGACCCAACTATGACAATGATTCCCGCATTTATCGACAGATCGCAGACACGATGCTTTTAACTGGTAACTTTGAATTGCCTTTTTAATATTTAACTAGATTTACTTTGCCTGGCAGTGTAATTGGGAGTTGGCGCAGTACCCTCATTATTAATTCAAAAATCTACTGGTATGGTGTGGTGGCATTTAGGTATTGAGTTGTAAAATTTAATTATTAAAACTAATAATCGCTTTTTCTTAGAAATATGGTTGTTTTTAACCGAATACGAAAGCAATTGAATAAGGCAGGGCAATGATTTTAACCCGAGTGTCTTCATCAGTCCCTTCATTATTTCTAAACTACTTATCATAATTCAGGTTATATTGCTTTAACTTTTCCCCGCGGCTTTGCTCCCTTGGCTTATTCCATAGGAACTATAAAGTACTTTATATTTAACTGGATAAAAGGTAGACCAACATTCAGCGATACAACATCTCGGATCAGCTGTAACAGTGAAATTTTCTCCTAATAGTGTTAGTACGGGAGCGAAGTTAGTCATGAAGCAAAAATAGCCCAAGTTTTATGAGATGCAAGCGACATTTAAAGTGATAAACCAATATATAATGTAACAAGACTTATCTATGTGAGGGAGATTTATATTAGTAATATTATTATAGTAAACAGTACATGGAAAAGCTTGTTATAGTCAAGATAAGTTTATGTCATTTTAAAGGCTTCAAAGTGTCACTGTCAGTTATGAAATTATTTTTACATTAAAATGAATAAGTCAGTTTAACAAGTTGCTGACAGGAGTCAGTCTTGAACGAGGCACCCGAGTGTTGAGTTTTAAGGTTAGTAAAATAATATGATATTTACTGAAGTAGACTTCATAATTGATAGTAAATATTGTTGAGGTATGATTACAATAGTTTGAATGACGCTGATTAACATCTTTCATTTAAGACGACGATAGTCGCCAACGACCTTGAGGAAACAAAACGCGCACTCGGTTCGCACCCGCGCTACTCAAAATGCAGTCGATTTTTGTACTTTCCTTATTATTATAGGAATTTAAAAAAACCTTAGATCAAAATGTAGATAATTAAATTGCCTTTGAGATGGTGAAAATTTCATTAAAATACGACTGGCGGTTTTGGTGCGATTGTCTTTTTTTTCCGTGTTAGACATATCTTTAGAAAATATTATTTATCATACATTATACGAATAAAACTCAAAAAAAATCATAGATCAAATGATTAAGAAAATGATCTATTGGGATTTGCAAACACTATAGCAATGAGGCAATACGTTGAATAAATTATTTTAATATAAGTAGGTAAGTATCTATTCTCGTCTATTCGATATTCCCGCTGTATCAAAGTGAATCACAGAATACGATTCGTAGTACAAATCGGAGCAGCGATAAACTGTCGTGTTTACGTTAGGTTACCGCCAGTTACCTCAAGTCAAAAGTGAGGGTAGTCACGCGATTGTGTTACGATATCGAGAGTTGATACGTTCCACTTTTTATTTCTTTGTTGTATCACGAAGTTTGATACAGGCAGTTCTTTGCATATAAGTTTTGAAATCGATTTTGTATGTTAGCTTTTCGTGTGATGCAGTTCGGATTTCTATGTTCGATAGTATGTATTGTTTTATTGCATGTTCACCGATTTCTCGGTCAAATTATGGACAGAATTGAAAACCATTTTTGTTAACGACCCTTTAAAAGAAAAACTTGATTCGAGAATTTGTACTTTAATATTCATTATCAGCTGACCGCCCTTTTCCCATGCAACTTGGGGTCGGCGACGCGATTCTACTCTGTCCTGTCAACCGTGACGCTATCACCGACTCCCTTTTCTGCCATATTATTCAAAGTCCATCTTTAATTTGATTTATTAAGTCCATGTATTTAATTTCGTCGTTTAAATTGACAGCTGTCAGTGACCTTATACTTTTTTAATGTTGCAAGCACAGAGCCTAGTGTTGTAGGTAAGGCTCAATCAGTGATTCATCGAATCGATGTGACTTGACATGACTGCTCAATTTAATTTATCATTATTAAAATAAACGCCATCGATAGAATGAAGTCTGACATAAGTGAGTAAAAATTAAATAAGGGTCGCTAGTTTCTTAACAAATGTATTTTTTTGCCGTGAAATAGTTCTATTTCGATGTAATTCTATTTTCGATCAACTTTCAATCACTCAGGATACGTCACTATTTAAAAAAAAAATGGATGTTATGGGTCTTTAAGTCAAGAGTGATTGGGTTTTTTCTAGGCAAGCGTGCTACACCGTCGACCACATCATCGCTTACCACGAGGCGAGATAGTGGTCAAGCGCGAGCGTATTTATAATAATAGAAAAAAAAATATAAAATTGTTATTCAAATATTATTATTATTTCATTTATTCACTTTATATTACATATTTTTACATTTTTAAATATTATTCTATAAAAAATAACATAAAAAAAACATTTAAAAATACAAAAATAGTAGCCCACCGGTATCGGGAACAGGGTCCAAGCTACCGGTGGTCAGGGCTCCTGAGAGAGGAACCTCCTAACGATACGCGCCGTGTCCAGAAGTACCGCTTTCTGGATCAAGCCCTTGATCCAGCTGCCTAACGAGAGCCTCCTCAGATGTTCGTCGAGGCTCTTGGCTATTATGCCATTGGCCGTAACGACTATCGGCACAATGATAGCTGTATTCACGTCCCACATGTCGACAACCTCGCGAGCCAGATCAAGATACTTGCTTTTCTTATCTCTCTCAGCCTTCACGAGGTTCTCATCATGTGGGACCGCTATATCAACAATCATTGCGCGACGCTCTAGTCGGTCCATCACCACTATGTCAGGCTTATTGGCAACAATAGTCCTGTCAGTGATGATAGACCGATCCCAATACAACGTTACATTGCCATTTTCGAGAACTGGGTCGGGCACATACTTATAGTAAGGCACTTCCGACTCCACAAGATTGTATTTAAGAGCAAGTTGCTGATGGATAATCCTGGCTACAAGGTTGTGTCTATGCAAATAGTCTCCGTTAGCCAGACTAGAACAACCGGAGATAATGTGACGGATTGATTCACCCGGCCGGTGACATGCCCGACAGATGTCAACCGTGCCGTCCTTCACAATGTATTTCCGGTAGTTGTTCGTCATCATAACTTCGTCCATAATCGCAAAGACAAAACCTTCGGTTTCCCCGAACAGGTCACCAAATCGCAGCCAGGCCACGGACGCTAAAAGATCTACATCGGGCCCATGTAGGACCCGGTAGAAGCGTCCGTGAAGCTCCTTGCTCTGCCATACCTCCCTGCGGTCATTAGTATCTAATACTATAGGTTTGCGCCAGTTCTCGTTAGCCAAGGAGAGCGGGGTAAGGCCCTTGTCCACCGCTACCACATCTCGATGCATACCCACGTCAGCGGCCTGGAAGTATTCCCTAAGACTGCATACCTCGCGGTTGTGTAGGGTCTTAGCATTTAAAAAGCCACGACCCCCGCACTTCCGAGGGATATACAGTCTCATAACCGATGAACGTGGGTGATGCATACGATTTGCGGTAAGCAGCGTGCGGATCCTCCTATCCAGGGCGTCAAGTTCAGTCTGAGTCCATTTGAGTATGCCGAAAGAATACATCAATACCGGCATGACCCAGCTGTTGAAGGCGCGCACCTTGTTACCGCCCGATAAAAGACTATTTAGTACTCTTTTCAGGCGGCCAAAGAAGCGCTCCTTCAACGATTGTTTCACGTCAGTAGCATTGATGCCTAGTGCTTCCGACATACCCAAATACTTGTAAGTTTCGGTTGAGGAAAGGGATCGAAGGTGTATGGAATCCGAGAGTTGTATTCCCACGGATTCCATAATCTCCCCTCGCTTTACATGCATGACTGCACATTTGTCCACACCAAATTCCATACGGATGGCGTCACTGAAGGTTTCTGTTACCTTCAGTAGCTTCATCAGTTGCAAGTTGTTGGGGGCAAAGAGCTTCAGATCATCCATGTAAAGGAGGTGTGATATGACCTGACCACCTCTTCTCAACCGATAGCCCAGACCTGAACCCTCCAGCAGTGTACTGAGAGGGTTCAGGGCTAAACAAAACCACAGAGGACTCAGACTGTCGCCCTGAAATATGCCGCGCTCGATCCTTATAGGTTCGCTGTTTTCCTGAATCTGTCGACATCCTGGATAGTGAAGGACCGTCCTCCACTGCCCCATACATGACGTCAGGAAGGCGCGCAGAGTTGCATCAATTTTATACAACTCCAGCACCCTCATGAGCCATGTATGTGGCACTGAGTCATAAGCCTTCTTGTAATCTATCCAACATGTCGCCAGATCCTTGCGGGAACGGCGAACCTGTTGGCTAATGGCAATGTCTATGAGGAGCAGCTCCTTAGTACCGCGGGACCCGTTCCTACATCCATTCTGAGAAGCAGACATGATGGCGTTATTGTCAATATGTTGATTAATTTTCGCTCTCAGAATGGATGTAAGGACTTTATAGACCGTCGGTAAGCACGTTATCGGTCTATTTATTATTATTATATTATTTTTTTATTATTATTATTATTATATACTTTATTGTACACCACAAAAAAAAACATACAGGACAAACGTTCAAATATACAAGTGTACAATGGGCGGTCTTATCGCACTAGGCAATCTCTTACAGACAACCTTTGGATGGACTGAAAGATAGGAGAAGAATTTAGGGTTGTCAGTGTACAAAATATCAAAAATAATATTACTTAGACTTAATAACATACAATACATACATACAATATTACTTAATATACTAATACATATCAAATATATAACAGAGAAAGGAGAAGAATAAAAATTATAGTGAAAGGTAATGCTCCTTCACCATTTTCTTGAACGTTGGCAGTGTTTGAGCACGTCTCACTTCAATAGGTAATACATTCCACAACCGAGCTGCTTGAATCGTAAAAGATTTGTCAAAGAAGGAAGTGGAATGCATACGAATACTTAATTTTAGATTTTCCGATGATCTCAAGGACCTAGAATGGGTGTCACAGAGGAACTGAAAGCGTTCTTTGAGATAAAAAGGAGTAAAAGGATTAAATAGCACATTATAAAGCAAAGAAAGTATGTGGGCATTCCGGCGAAGGCGAATAGGAAGCCATTTGAGCTTAGTACGAAATTCGGAAACGTGATCATACTTGCGCAAGCCAAATATGAACCTGATACAGAGATTTTGAAGTCGCTCAAGCTTGTCCAATTGGTCTTGGGTGAGATCAAGATAGCTGGCGTCAGCATAGTCTAGAATAGGTAGAAGAAGAGATTGTGCTATCGCAATTTTAGTGGTGATGGAAAGAAAATTACGAAGACGTCTCAGGGAACCCGCAGACGCAAACAGTTTTCGACTGACTTCCTGCAGTTGTTTGGTCCAGGAAAGGGTGCTGTCGATAAAAATCCCCAAATTCTTTACAATATGATTTATAGGAATAATAGTATTATTGAAAGAAACCTGGGGAAGTATCGACCAAACGATCCTAGAAACAGTCCGGGAACTACCAACAACCGTTACCTGAGTCTTCGTTGGATTGATCTTCAACCCGAAATCAGTGCTCCAGTCACCTATTCGAGCCAGGTCTGTATTAATTGTCTCAATGGCATTAGATAACTCTCCGAGAGAGGCTTGGGTATAAATTTGGAGATCATCAGCATATAGGTGGTAGAAAGATGAAAGTCGTTGAGTGATAGCATTAATAAAGAGTGCGAAGAGAAGAGGAGATAAAACGCCACCCTGTGGCACACCGGCAGAGGTATGACACCAAGAGGAGAAAGATTCATCAGTGCAAATGCGCTGCCGACGGCCAAACAGGTAACTATGAAACCAGTCAATTACCGGAGGAGATATGTTAAAAGAGCATAGGACGCCAAGCAAAATATCGAAGTCAACAGTATTGAAGGCATTGCTAAAGTCAAGCAGAGCAAGTACTGTTAACTTCCCCATATCCATGCCTGACCTGATATCATCCGTAATGTGCACAAGTGCTGAGGTAGTGCTGTGGCCACGTCGAAAACCAGATTGGAAAGGATTTAAAAGATTGTGCTTGGAAAGGAATGTGTTAAGCTGATGATGAACAAGCTTCTCAAGGACTTTGGATAGGAAAGGAAGAATAGAAATGGGACGATAGTCAGAGAATGATGCAGGATGTGATTTTTTGGGTAAAGGAATAATTTGGGCATCTTTCCAGGCTTGTGGGAAGACACCACTGGAAATAGAGAAGTTGAGGATGTAAAGAATGACAGGAAGAATGTTATCAAGGATGGGGATGATCATCTTACGGCTGACACAGTCACTACCGACAGCGTTGGATGTAATCGAAACAATAGTCTTTTTAACATCACAAGCAGTGAATTGACTTATGACAAAAGGGGAATAATCAGGTATCGGAAGATTAGAAAGATAACTAAGTGTAGTAGCTTTGGTGGCCCCATCCAATACGGGCGAAGTAGAAAAATGACTGTTAAGTAAGTTGAAGTCCATGTCTTTAGGAATAGTGTCATGAGACTTTTTTCCGATACCTAATGATTTAAGAAATTTCCAGACCTTAGCTGGATCACCGTTTTGAACTGAATTATGAATATGTTGGCGTTGTGCGTTCCTACACACCTTGCTGCAATGATTTCTAATTGAGATGTATTTTTCCCTGGTAACATTGTTTGGCCGAATTTTAAACCTAAATTTCGCAGCTGCTTTTTTGCTTATTAAAACTTTAATTTCGTCAGTCAGCCATGGCGCTGGAAGATGTTTAACTCTCACGGCTCGAATAGGAGCATGTGTGTCGTAAAGCTGAATGAGGATAGAAGACAAGATTTCAACTTGTTCGTCGACGGACGATGATGTAATCAGCGGCGTCCAGTCAATATTACTGGCATCCTCCTGAAGACGATCAATGTCCATGCCATCAAAATTGCGAAGCAGAAGAGTTTTAAACTTATGCTTAGGAGGTCGAATTTTATAGGAAGCGTAAATTAGATCATGATAGGAAAAGGCGTCAGCTGAACACTGACCATGTTTAGTGACGTGATCGAAGGAGGAGACAACAATAAGATCAAGAAGCGAGGGAATAGAGTTAGGAAAACGGTGAGTTGCACCAAGATCAAGAATAGAAAGATTGGCAGATTCAATAACATGACGAAGGGAAGAAGAGCGGAAATCATTTTTAAGGAGACATGTATTAAAGTCGCCCATTATGATGCTATGACTGTAAGAGGGAATTAAAGCTTCCAAAATACGTTCGAAAGAAGAGAAGAAATTAATCCGAAGAGAAGGACAGTAATACACCCCAAGGAGAATCTTAGAATGATGCAGTTCAACTTCCAGGAAAAGATGTTCACCGGAGTTCGGCGGGGCCGGTTGTGTGGACATGTTAACAATAGAAAAGGGAATGTAATTACGAAGATAAATGGCCACCCCGCCACCAGCACCGACTGCGCGATCATTCCTGATAAGCTTAAAACCTGGAAGAGAGTAGGAGGAAGAGGGAAGACAAGGTTTCAACCAAGATTCAGAAACAAGAATCGCATGAATATTCTTACAGTCAAAGGTTGCCAGCATATCGGGGAAGTGGGCCGGAATACTCTGGGCATTTATGTGGACTACATTAAAGTTCCTGGAGACATCGGAAAAAAGTGAAACAAGAGTGTCGGCTAGACAAGGAACACTCTCGAAGCTTACGTCATCACTACCCAACGAATAAAAAGTATCAGAATCACTGCTATAATCAGGGCTGAGCATAAATATACAAATATAAATAGATACCTACTTAAACAAAACTATAATAAACTATGCGGTTAACAATTTTCTGTCCACCTGCCAGTTGTGTTTAACATAAAAGTACAATAAGAGAACATAATAAAATATTAAAATACAAAAAGATTTTGTAGTCCAGGTATAAAACAACGTAGGTACCTACCACCTACGTACGTTCAAGTCTATTAAAAAAGTAATTAAAAAAAAAATATTTAAATAAAAAAAAGACCGTGTAACGGACCGAAATTAAAATAAGTTTGAGACGAACGCATCAACACCAAACAACGCAAACATTAGCTGTCAGATTGTGACATGACATTGACAAATGACATTATAGATGTTGAAAATGAATACCAAACAAACAAAAGGTACACAAAGAAACAAGAAAATAAATGGGAATAGGTGTGAAGTGTTGAAAAATAAAGTTAATTATACCTACCTACAGACAAACATAATAAACAAAAAATACCTGGACTAACAAAACGGAAACAAAATTTTATGGTCAAATTTGTATGGTCTATGGATATTTGTGCCGAGTCTGGCGGTTTATATATGTATGTGATTTCAAATGTTTGTAAACGCACCTAGAATACATGAGACATTGCTAGTGTGGGACAATTTTTTTTTATAAATATTGAAAAATAAAGAAGACGTCCGCCTCTGTATGTTTGTGTGCATGAAGTAATAAAAAAATAATAATAGAAGAAGTCATCTTGTTTTATCTGCGTATACTGAAGAGTTAAATCTTAAATTATTTATAAAAGTAAGGGATATCTTTACATATTACATAAAAAAACTTTTTGCAAAAAAATACTACCGACTTCCAAATACTAAACTACAAAGTGAAAAATAACTTAATTTTTTGAAGTCGGTGTCTTTCGTAGGTACAATTTTTTTGCGTTATGGACACCGACTTCAAAAAATTAAGTTATTTTTAACTTTGTAGTTTAGTATTTGGAAGTCGGTAGTATTTTTTTGCAAAAAGTTTTTTTTATTTTTCACTTTTTAGTTGTACGTACCTAATAGGCAAGTTAGTAAGGTAACTTTAACGCCAAAATAGATTTCATGAAACTTGAACATATCCGGTGAAATGAGAGATCTGCGTACCCCTTAAAACCGTACTGGCGTGATGTTATGTTATGAAATGGTATAAACAATAAACAGAAATGCGATTGCAGCAATCCCGAGAGCTTTGCCGTTATTTATTGAAGAGTTCTGTTGTATATCTCCGAAGTTCTTCATCAGATCTTCACCAAATAAAAATGGGACCAATTACGGAACTTACTTTTTCAAACAAAAAAAAGAATTTACAAAATCGGTCCACAATTGACGGAGTAATCGGTGAACATACACAAAAAAAGAAACAAACTTGAAGTCGAACATAGAACCTCCTCCTTTTTGGGAAGTCGGTTAAAAATAATTAAAATGTGCATGAAAGTAAAGTTGTTACCGAACAAACGACTTTATTCTTTTGCCCTAACCAGTTAATTCCGCCTGAAACCTATCTGTTGTAGATTTGTGTCCCATTGTGTGTGAGGGTAGGTAATTTCCGGTCAAGTAGGCTTGTATTACCAGCAATAATATCCGAACACTTTTGTACCAGATATAATCTGTTCGCTCCTTTACAATTCAGTGGCATGTTTTATGAATCTTCTCGGTATGGTATCTTTACATTTTTATATAAGTTAGGATAGGGCCCTTCATTTTTGGACTTTATACATGTTATGGAAACACGGCATTATTCATAATGTCCGGGCAATTTCAAAAATGCCCAATACGAGTAGGCAATATGATAAAATCTAATGAAATAATTAAATTGACTGGGCTTTCTGAATAATGTCCATTACTTATTGGGCCGGGTAATAAAAAGATATATTTTTAATTATATCAATGTTGACATTGGTGTTAATATAGAATAGGAAAGTACGATTATTATTTTAAGCAACCAAGTCGAAGGACACCCGCTGCGCAGGGCTCCTATTTCAGTCAGGGTTGTGCAGGGTCTAAAGTAACCTAACATGAAGGAGATGATCCATGTCAGGGTGCCCTAAGCGCCCGATCTCGCTTCGCTCGCTCGCCAGCTCCATTATTCTTTTCTGATTAATTTCGTTGCGGGATCCAAGATAGTTAAATTAATTCTTCGGGACTTTTTCGAGCTTCATTGCATTTCTGGTGGTCACCACTGTTAATTCTGGCTGTCAGGAGTTGCAGTGGCTAGGGTAGGATAGTGCGGTAGAATACACCCAACGAAAAAAAAATTATTAACAACGAAAAATAATTATGCTCATATTTTTTGTTCCACGAAAGGAGGTGCTTCTGTCCTTACCAAGTCCACAATATAAGATAATGCCATGACAGTTCCGCGATACCCATGGGTGTTCAGAGGACAAACCGTCATTCCATTAGCAATGGCGTTTGTCGAAATGCCAAAATGTAAAGGATGTGACATTTAAAAAATTCAATAACGGCAATCCAATAAATTTTTGACATTTTTCCAATCGCTATTGCGACACTTTGATTGCTAGAATGCCACTTGTGTAGAACGTCAATTGACTGGAGGTCGTTTTATCTTACTGATATTATATATTACTCATTCATGCCAGAACGGCTGAACGTATCTGGGTGAAATTTGCCATATATATAGATTATAGTCTGGATTAGCACATTGGCTAATTTTCATCCCGGTATAATATTCCCTTGATATGATAAAACACTTTTCACGCTCGCAGAAGCTAGTGTTCCATATTTTTATTTCAGCAGTAGTTATAGCACCTATACCTATTAAGGTTTTGAGAGCCACTTCATAGACCAAATTCACTGGGCCACTACAATATTCAAAGAAATTAATATATTTTATTTAGATCGAAAAAATAAAAGCGGCAAAGAGAAAAATAACTAGTTTGTTCGGGCAAATTACAAATAAATAGCATTTATTCTCATCGGAATGAAATCAACCGAACCAATCGTTCGTGAAACTCTAGTCCCCGAGGTATATTATTAACACAACGAATAATAAATGTAGGTTCTAGGTTCAACAACACAATCAATGTGTTTTAATTGTGCTGTTTATTTAAAGATATAATGTTTATCAATTGACCAAATAAAAGAAGTTAAAACAGATAATGAAAAAAAAAAATAACACAACTATATTTTAGCTGTGGAGTAACCGCCACTTTCACTTGGAGTTTCCCATAGCAAACTATGTTTAAAATAAAAAATAAAGTCACGGACGCCATGTCTATGGATTATTTGTAATGAAGGAGTGGTGCTTTAGTTGGTAGGCACCTAAGTGAGACCGACACTGCCCAGACTGGATCGTATGTGAGGCAGCTGGGGCATCCAATGAGAATTTGCTATTCTTGCCGCATAAACAATTAGTTTTTGAAGTAGCTATTAACTAGGATACGAATATAATGCTTTCCTACTTTACAAGTAAAGTAATTTCCTTCGATTACTGCAACAAAGTGTTCTTGTGTTCTAGTTTTAGTACAATTACAGGTGAGGGTGAGTGACTAGCTTTTCTAAAGGCTTCACTCCTGTTCTTCAATCCACGGAAATTGTGTATGCCGGCAGTGGCATAAAAAGTAAAACTTATGGTATTAAATGATAGTAGTCGGCCAGGGAAAGAATTTTCGAAATTGAATGTGTAAAATATCTTACAACAAAAAAAAATAGCTTTTTAAACATATTAGGTGTATAACGTTTCGGGCGAGACATGACCAGACTCTGTCCGCCCACAAAGTGGTTCCAGGAAAGACGGTGGCAAAGTGATCACGTGCTGCCGTGCACAGCGAGGCTCAGAGGAAGCGCTTTTTCAGTATCCAGTATTGTATTAGTAGTTGCACAGAGAGGGTTCCGGGGTGGACTTTTGAGAGGTCACGGGGGGTTCTACGTGCTGGTTAAAACCAGATAGGATGTTGTTTAATGTAAATAAATTCTCAGTTGCCAGCGCGTACAACAGATCCACAGTGGGAGGTGGTACCTTGATACTTTGTAATAGTCATCTCAAATATAAGGAAAGGAAGGATATCACTGCTTACTCTGTTGATCGCTTATATGAGATAGCATGTACAGAGGTCGAGGGGCATACTATCTTGTGTGTTTACAGACCACCAGCATCAAACTTGTCATTGTTTTCAAACTTTTCAGATACTTAATGAGAGATAAAAAATACTGAAGACTTATGGGGGATATCCGTTAGGGTTCTTGTAGATATTATTGATTCGATTGCTCCTGTCCTTACAGGCATATTCAATCAATGTTTGGACAGCGGCACGTTTCCTGACTTAATGAAGCACAGTAAAGTAGTAGTACCAATTTTCAAATCAGGCTGTAAGAGTGATCCCTCTAATTATAGACCTATATCCGTGCTTCCATTTTTTATAGATGTTATTCAATATAACATCTATAAAAAAATCATGCTGGACCAGATCTTGTCTCACTTCAATTCTAATGGGATCCTGCATAGTCAGCAGTTTGGTTTCACGAAAGGTAGGTCGACAACGGATGCGGGAGTAAAACTCATCAGCCTCATCTTGGAATCTTGGGAGAAGTCCCAGGATGCCATTGGCGTTTTCTGTGATCTCTCGAAAGCGTTCGACTGCGTCGACCACAACTCACTGATCTGTAGATTACACCACTACGGAATTCGAGGAGAAGCTGCTGATCTCGTGCATTCCTATTTATCAAACATACAGCAAAAAGTAAATGTTAATGGGGCGACGTCCACCGGGTCTCTAGTCAAGATAGGCGTGCCCCAAGGTTCAATTCTCGGCCCTTTCCTCTTTCTTGTTTACATTAATGATCCCCCCTTTATGATGGCCAAATTATCGGATATAATTCTATTTGCTGATGATACTTCGCTAATTTTTAAAATTGATAGGAAAGATACGGATGTCTTACATGTCAACGAAAGTCTAATTATTGTCTCAAAATGGTTCGCAGCTAACAATATCTTACTGAATGCGAAAAAAACAAAACGTCTTAAGTTCTCTTTACCAAATGTACCACAACGTGACCTAAACTTAAATCTTGACGGCAAAAATCTTGAAGTTATAACGGAAACTGTATTCTTAGGGATTACTATCGATTCAAAATTGCAGTGAAGCGCGCACACTAATGTGCTCTCTAACTCTTTCGGGTAGATTAAGTTCAGCTGCATATGCAGGAAGGAAAATAAGGCAGTTAACCGATGTAGCCACAGCTAGGTTAGTATACTATGCTTATTTGCACAGTATTATGTCTTATGGCATTCTGCTGTGGGGATCAGAAGCAGATGTTGACTCAATTTTCATATTAAAAAAGAGGGCAATACGCGCGATCTATAAAATGGGTCCTCGCAAGTCCCTCAGAGAAAAATTTTAAGAAATCGATATACTGACTCTACCTTCACTTTATATTTTGGAATGTATTTTGTATGTCCGCAAAAATCGAGGGCTTTTCAAAACTAGAAGCGACTTCCATAATTTAAATACACGCAGTAGGCACGAAATAGTAATACCTAAATTCAGATTAACTAAAACTAGCAAGTATTTTCTTATAAACAGTATACGCTTTTATAACAAGTTGCCAAAGTCAGTTATAGAACTGACCGATGGAAATTTCAAAAATCACATCAAACGTGTCCTTATTAAAAAAGCATATTATAAAATCAAGGACTACGTTGAAGATAAAATTTTGGCTTTAGCTCCTTCTGCGCATGCGGCTTCCCTGGTAACTCATAAACGGCACAAATATGTGGATTTCTCTAACTATTCTCAATCTCATTTTTTCAATTTTTTTTGTTTTTCTTCTATTAATTGGACTTTTTACAATAGTTCGCAATAATCTAGCCCTTTGCTAAGAATAGTTACAGCACTGATAACAACATTTATGCCACATGTTAAATTTAGTCTTGTTATATACAGGGTGTCCCAGAAATCGACGTCAAGCCGTAAATGGGTGATAGACCAAGTTATACCAGTTCTCAGAAAAATACGAAAAAAAATCAATCTCATGTTTTAAAAAAATTATGTTCACTTTAAAAATTTACTAAAAATATCAATCCCTGTAATGGTTCTTTAACTCCAATTGCTACAAATCCCATAATTTATCAATTTTTTTTGTGGCATCATCCTCACCATGTTTTCCATGTGCAAAACCTCTCAACCCAACGGTTGCCTCAAAAATGTCATCCGAGAAACCGTGAAACTGCATGAAGTCTGCCTCCACCGCAGCGGCCAACTCAGTGTCCTCGGTGGACAATAGCGCCAAACACTCCGCAAAGCATTCATCCACCCTGGCTTGACGGGCTGAAAGATCACTATAACGGGCCAACTAAAACTTTGATCTATCAGATCTACTTATTAAAGAGGCCACCGAGGTCACCCATCTCAATTCCGCTCTAATCTTACAAGCAAATTTATAGGCAGTCATACTGTCAAAATGTAAACAACGGTGATTAAATATTATTAATACACAAAATGTTCAACAACTTAAATTAATAATATATGTGTGTAACCAAAACAAAAGTTTGACAGTAATTCTCTTACCAAATTAAATATCAAATCATAAAGTCTGTAAGAGAAACAACAAGTTAATTCAACAAATAGTACTGAATTATTTTCCAGTACAAATTTATTATGGAACCCCAAATATTAATTTACAAATTATAAAAAGCATAGTGGGTACCTCAAGAAAATAAATTATCAACACACAAGAGGGTATTAAAAAATAACAAAAATTATCAACACAAAGTGGGTAGGTTGATTTAAAAATAAAAGTTCAATATACAATTTACTTTAATAGTTAAAAACAATGACTTTAACTTGAATCAATTAGAATATTACTGTCCATATCAAACTAACTAACCAATTTTCTTATATAATTGGGAACAATATACTTTACAACATTAACTTCTGTAGCGGGCACGTTTATAATGTCAACAAACTTACCAACCCAAGATAGAAGGTTCAAAGTCCAACAATAACTATGATTCAATTAAATACAATTAGGGAAGACTATTTAGGCTGCACCAAACCTATATTGCATACAACAAATAAACAAATTATATTTTCAATACAAAACTGTAACCTTCTATCCCAGAGTGACAATATTAAGTTGTGAGTTGTACACTTTATTTTATCCAATTGGAATGTAACTATGTTACATTCCAATGCTGTTCGCCCCTAACAAGACACAGCTATCTCTGAGTGACTCAAAATGTACCACTTTCCAACCCAGTATTCTCAACAATAAAAAGCAAACCGACAAACAATACAGCGTTCACTGTGAACGAGTGTCCTAGCGTTTACTATGCTCGTGGAATGCAAACCACGCTCTTGTTACCAAATCTTAAATACAGGTCTTCTGGTCCCAAGCCAGGAGCTATACGCCGGGGCCCATAGCGGCGTTGGGACTCCTGGACCTTGTCTGAACCTGTACCCCACGAAACCGCGGTTCGCGGCAGTGGAAAGCTAGGGATTTGCTCCTCATTGGGAGATATCCTGGTACCTATCTGACAGTTGAGAAGTGGGACGACTACAAGATGTATCAATAGGACTTATCTTAGATTCCTGCGGTAGACTCCTGGCGGTCGATCAATTTCCTGCCGTGAGGTTTGGGATAGGAGAAAATATATATAATAAAGGACAATGATTGGATTGGGACCACCAGCCCGTTCTGATCCGGGCTTCGGCTTCCAGGCAGACACACGCGTTTCCCACAAAAGCGCTTCGCTACGCGTGAAAATATATTCCAAACCAACCTCGCGGGCGCCCCACAACGCCGATTGCGAACGGCGGGCGCGATTAACAAATACAATGGGTGAAACACATCTCGATTAGCTATGTTTCTACAAGAACCCGACTTCAGCGTGTCCACGTTACAAATTTTCTCTTTCGACTGTTAAGTGTCATCTGTCAAAATCGTTGACAGCCCACCGACACGGTGTTGCAAGTAAAAATCGGGACGAAACAAGTGGGGTAAAAATGCCACACTCCATGCTCTTTTCCCCAAAAGTCCAGGCGCCTTCAGAAGAATTTGTAACGAATAAATATCCACAACGGCTATCAGCGACATCTGGAATCAGGCATTCTTTCATCTGGGTGTGTCACTAGGTGATTGAGTGTACTTTGGCACTAGATGGCGTTGAGGTCGGGGTGGAATTATTAAAATTCTTTACAAAACCTATTAGATATTGTGTGTATTAATATAATTCAACAATCACACAATTTCCTACATATCTAGGTTATTTATTTCTGGTAAACATAATTACTTAAAGAAAATATGGACATGACGTGTCTATTGGTTAATAAAATGCTCAGTGTCTATGGCCGACAAGAGTGACATTTCCTTTCCATTACTAATTCATACGGAGGAGGTCAAGGGAAAAATCCTATTAAGAAAAGTTAAATAAAGCAATCTGAATGACTCGGAGGCGACAGGGAAACAGCCCTAAATATAAAACTATTATGTGCCAGCAAGCGCTGTGAGTATTAAACTAGAATTAAACTATATTTTCATGCTTGTGAGACATGTGCTTGTACGACGCTCATCTTGCATTCTTTTCTATCAACAGGGCTCATTAGGATTAATTTAAATATGAATAAATAATAAATATTAAATAATATGGTCATCTACGTGTAAGAGCGACAGCTACAGCATTCAACAACAGGCTCCGAATACCCATGATATTTTGACCGGTGAGAAACTGGATGCCAATCTGCGCAGAGGAACGATGCTGTTTGAGATATCATACAGCTGGTACTATATTTTAAGGGTATATTATAGCCCATATACAAGTAAGTGTCATAAGTATAAATCATAAAACTGTAGTGCTGCTGATATGAATATTAAACTCCGCCGCGCCGTCAGCTTGTGTTTACCGACACTAAGCACAATGCTTGGGATAGATATCCAAAACAGCAGCACATGATATAGTTAAAGGCTCTAGTGTATAAAACTGTTCTAGTTTGAGTATAAATAAGAATTAAAAGAAAGCTGATAGAGGCCAACAAACGCGTCGTGAAGCTGAGGGAGCTAAAATATATGATTGATTGGTTACAACCTGTAAAACCTACGTACGACGAAGAATGCATTTGGTGTTTTGTGATGCTTGTGCTAATGTCTCACGTTATTGCTTAAGGCTGCGTTGCTGTATTAGGTAATCCTTTATTTGCTTGTGATGACTGCCTAGTATTGTTGTGTGTGATAACCATGGACATAATCTCAATGGTGGTAGATACCTAACTGATAACCATCTTCATCTTACCCGACTGCGTTAACAATATTGTGTGTAGGTATGTGCACCTACTGTGATGTAATAAATGTTCTTGCAGTTGGAGAATCAATATACTTTTATACCCCACGTGTTGTACATTATTTATTATTATCATCAAACGCATCCATTCTACTTACCCTAAAAATATTCAAACAAACTCACGCCTCTTTCCCATGTGGGCAAGCAGAAACTACAACGCCACCTGCTACGGTCCTAACATACTACTTTTGCTTCAATTACATCCATACACACCGGTAATGAGGCCAGCCCTCCTGACCTTTCTGGAGAACATTACCAATTAGATCCGTGTATGACCTAGGACGTCCCCTACCGGGTGGCATTTTCACTCACATCTGCCTTGTAAATACCTTTTCTTAATCGCCTTTTATTCATCATATACTTATATTTAGAGGTATTTACTATACTTAGTTAATATATACGTAATACTTATGCCTATTTTAACTATATACCTATATTTCGTCGACGAAACCCCATCTGCACGCTAATTAGGTAAAACAACGAAGTTTATGTAATACCTAGGTACTCATGCAAGCACCTTAGTACATAAAGTGTTAGTTAAGTACATCTAATAAGATTGACTAGTAAGTACATAGGTAAGATACCTAACTAAACAGATTGTAAGCAAAAATGACGAATTATGTATAGTACTTAGAAAGAAAGAAAGAAAGAAAAATATTTATTTGTGACCCGCACAGGAGACACGAGATAAGCAACACAAACAATAATAAAAAAAATAAAACAAATAACCCCGTGCGAGACCAAAAAGGCTCCTATCTCAGCATGTGCAACGATATTAAAAATAAAATAAAGCTGCGCTGATATTCTGATAGGGCCCACTGTTGATGCCAGGGACACATTCACGGAAACGGAACATACACTATTTAAAGCAATAAAATAGAATAAGATAAATAATAACAAAATAGTATAAACACAGAAGGTGAGTCACAGTATGTATGTGTATAACGTAGACAAATATATGAATAAAACACAATAAATATACGACCAAAATCCTGACGGCTCAATGATCATTTGTCGAAACCACAGATAGAGATTGGCGCGCTCTGTCGTTTGTGTAGACAAACGACAGAGCGCGCCAATCTCTATCTGTGGTCAGCGTCGGCTGTCAAAATAAAAAACGAAATAATGGTGAAAAGATTACTATTACGTAAGACATTTCTGTAAATAAACAAAGTGAAAAGGTTGCTAGTATTCGATAAAACAGCGTTGTGTAAATATTACTGTGTGTGGTGAAATGTTCGCCATAAAGTTTAAAAACTTAGAACAAGGAACATGGCTGTAGAAAACATCAACTGCGTGCAAACCCCGGGTAAGTATAGCCGCTGGCTTCCTATTGCTTGAGTAATAAGTACTGCTTGAAATTAGTACTAAATGTTCCAATTGTCTTTATAGCGCGAAAGGGTGGAGGAAGATCATTCCAGATACGAGTGGCAGCGAATTTGAAACTGCCACAGAATGCAGCAGTTTTATGAGACGTCAACAGAAGGTACGCAGAAGCTCTCGTTCTGACTTTGTTTACATCTCGAGACCAGGTCAGTTTATTTATTTATTTAACCATTAATGTACACACACATAATAAAGAGACAAGAAGAAGAAGGAACAGAAAATAGGTACAAAGGTACGCTTATTTCAAAGAAATCTCTTCCAGCATACCTGCGAGAGGAGAGTTGAAAATAAGATATGTAGATACCGTGTGTAGAGGGGCAATAAAAAGAAAAACATCAAACAATTTACTGAATAGATAGTCTGGCTTTTTGTGAGAATTATGCCAAAGAGCAGGGTAGCCAAATGAAGCTTTCTACGATCTGACATTCTCATAAAATTACCCTTATTTAGAAAAGGAGTTACATGAGATCTAGGAGGAATGGTGAAACAAAATCTTGCACAAGCATTCTGTACTCGCTGAATCAACCTTTCGCTCCTGCCCAAAATGCACGCCCCATACACAGTGTCAGCGTACTTAAGCTTGGATAGAACTAGTGATTCACAGAGCAAGATACGCATATCTGCACTTATGTAGGAACGCACACGGTACAGGAGCTTAAGCCTGTAAAAGCAGTTGCGCACAGCCTCCATAATGTGGGTCTCAAAGTGCAGATACTCGTCAAATACTATCCCGAGATTACGGGCTTCCCGTACCCTTTCAATGGGACAGCCGTCAATCTTCAAGTCTAAACTCCCACTAGCCATTTTGCTCAATAAATCTCTAGATCCCATTAATATAAATTTAGATTTGGCTGGGTTCAAAACTAAGTTGTTTCTCATAGACCAGGCTGAGATCCTATCCAAATCCTCATTCAGTCTTTTTACAGTGTCAGCAGACTGCTGGGGATGAAAAGAGAGATACATCTGCAAATCATCAGCATATAAGTGGAACTTGGTGTTGAGCAGGCAGTTAATGATGTCGGCACTGTAAAGAATGAAGAGTAGCGGGCCCAGGATCGATCCCTGCGGTACACCCCTATTCACACGCTTAGGACCAGAGGATTTAACGGGTCCATCACTGTCGCTCGTCACCTGGACAAACTGAGAATGGTGAGTCAAGTAACTCTCAAACCACTTTACTGTCTCAGGCTGACATCCGTAGTAAGACAACTTTGATAGGAGGAGCGATGTATTAATAGAGTCAAAAGCGCGCGAAAAATCTAGTAATACCAGCAGGGTACCCATGCTCTTATCTCTAGCTTCAAGAATATTCCCAACCACATCAAGAAGAGCTGTGGCTGTGCTGTGCCCCTTGCGAAAACCCGATTGAACAAGCGGCAAAATGCTATGTTCCTCAAGGTAAGGCCGAAGCTGGTTAGAGACAACCTTCTCCAGGACCTTGGAGAGGCATGGCAATAAGCTAATCGGGCGAAGTTCTTTCACGCTGGTAGGATTAGAAACTTTAGGGATGGGTCTAACTATTGCCATTTTCCACAGATCCGGGAAAGATGAGGTGGTGATGGATCGGTTAATGATGGCCGTTATAGCTGCCAGGGTCCGAAGAAGGGTCATCATCAGCATCTCCAGAGAGATATGGTCACAAACCTGTGCATTGGACTTGAGACTATGCAACAGCTTCAGCACCATATCCTCATTAACGGGCTCAAGCTGGAAGTGACTGTTACTGAATCTTTGGTGCTCAAAGT
Source organism: Orthosia cruda (assembly GCA_964057195.1). Taxonomy (NCBI): domain Eukaryota; kingdom Metazoa; phylum Arthropoda; class Insecta; order Lepidoptera; family Noctuidae; genus Orthosia; species Orthosia cruda. The sequence goes on along the minus strand of OZ059827.1, from coordinate 14,402,188 downwards.
ACTTCAAGTCAGCAGAAGAAACCCTACCGGTAACAGGCACATCCAAAAAATGTTCATTATTTTTTTCTGGGTTGTTACAAAAATGTGGTAATCCATGGTCAGGTTTATTAGAGATGGTATATATTATAGTATATATTATATTATAGTATATATTATGCCTATGGTAGATTTGATATGCTTCCATAATTTTTTAGGTTGTTTAATGTTATTATTTATGTATGATTTGAAATATGCACGTTTCTCACTCTCAATAGCAGCCCTAACAATATATTTGAGCTCTTTATATGAGTTCACATGACGCAAGGATTTAGTGGCTTTTGACTTAATGTGGCTCTTGTCCCGCAATTTCATCATTTGTTTGATAGTGAAAGTTATCCACAGGCAAGATTTATCTTTTATTAAGTTTTTTTTAAGTGGTGCATGTAAATCAAACAAGTTCAAGATAAAATTATTAAATGTTTCAACCATGCTGTTCACATCCTCTAATCTTTCAATATATTCCCAGTCCATCTTGTTCAGGTCCTCGTTAAACTGGTCAATTAATATATCCCTGAGAGGTCTGTAGGTGACCCAGTGTGGGGAAGGCTTCTCCACCCTGAAGTTTAGCTCAACCGACACAACCGCGTGTTGACCGAGCTCAGGCACGTAAGATACGGAGACCTCACGTATACGGGCGTCGGTGCACACGACGTCAATAAGTGATTCACTATGATCAGTGAAATATGTCGGTTCAGTAACTATTTGTTGCAATTTACAGCATGTTAAGAAGTTGTTCAGTAACTTAGCTTTGTTGTCCGAAGGGTTTAACATGCTTATATTGAAGTCACCCAACAAAACAATCTTGTCAGCGCCAGCAAAGGAGAAAAGAGAGTCGGTAATCGCATGAAGGAAGATGTTCACATCAAGCCATGGCGGCTTATATGCAGTACCGACGATGACCGAGTGCGAGTTGACGTTCAGCCGGAGCCACATCTGCTCGACCTGCGGCGCGGTCGGGTGCGGCACGAGGCACGCGCGCACTCCGCGCCGCACAAAGAAACCCACGGCGCCCCCCCGCCCGCCGCGTACCGCAGACGGGCGCGGCACGTGTCTCAGCCGGTAGCCCGGTACAGTCGGCGCTCGACCCTCTTCCCCCCGCCTAAGCCAAGTCTTGTTTATCGCCATGATGTCCACCGCGCAGTTTGCCATAGCCACAATAAACTCATCATGGCGCGTACCTAGCGAACCCGCGTTAAACAATCCAACTTTTAAATACTTAGACTTAATTATGATGACAATTCATGATCTTGGATGTGCATGGTTAGTGAATAGGTGTATGTGTTTGAAATGTAATAATGCAAATTAGTGTAATAAATAACAAATTTAAAAGAATAATAAAAGAAGATGATTTTTTTCTTTTGATAGAAGATAATTATTATGTATTGTGACAAGCCGACGTTTTAATATGTAATGTGTATGATATCTATTTAGTGCTCGGGCAGCAGGGCCACAGAAAGAAACGACCATATGCTGAGAGAGAAACAGTGCTGGCCGCGCACAGGGTATACACAAAAACATAAGTACACCTAACATAGATAATAAAACCGTAGATCTAATAATTATTTTAACAGAATAAAGCTTGCAGGACTTAAGGGTGATTATTTCTTGTTAGATACTAATTAGAGTTGTAATTATTTTGTTTTTTATCTATTTAGCATGTACAAACATATAGAATCCTATTTCGAATGTTAAAAGTTGATAAAGATAGTTTTTAAAGATTTGTCTTGAGATATCACGAGGAACTTGATAACGTGATTTTTTGTTTGTGGAGATTTTTTGTTGAAGTTAGTGTCAACCATTTTATCCGTTTGAATCAAAAATAATTTACTGATTATTTCAGAATATTTATGGTTTGTGATGACATATACATGATGTCATGACTGTTCTCTAGAAACCAGGCCTATCATATAGTTTTTTTTGCTAGTGGACAATGGTACTTTTTCTTACTTTTAGTAATGGTAAGGTTTTTCGTTATAACCGCAACAGAGTTTGGCTCTTGTTTTGCAAAATTGTGGTGAACTGGTGAACAATTTTTCATATTTGTAGGAATCAATTTCTGAGTGATAATCAATGGTGAAGATGATGGCTTCTTCCCTTCAACTCACCTCCATTCAAAAAGCCAGTATCTGATCCTGTAGACAAATGATGAAATATGAGTCCTGAGTTTTATAGAGTAGGCAGGTGCTAGCTGAAAAACAAGAATATAATAGAAATACATTTATTAGACAGTCACAACCCACCAGCAACAGTGTAATTGACAGTAATGAAATACTGAGACAAATTGCAATAAACATGCCAATACCGAAAGGGTTACCAACTAAGTATTTGCTGGTCGTCAGACACCCAGCACTGGTTTCCAGTTGGCACCCTGAAGAAGAAACCCCAGACCAGTATTATATTATCTGTGCCTCTGACCAGGCTAGATGGTACAAGATGTAAACTATTACATCAAATATTATGGTGAGTGTTTTGGGAACCAAAGTTCCCAAAAGGCACTTGTTTGTCTATTGTGACTGCTAATTAGCACTCAAGGGGTTAAAGTAAGTTTTTGCATTTAGAATGGCATAATAATATTAACTAAAACTTACCAATACACAGTAATAGCCATTGATGTATTAAAAGGAGGTAATAGCAGATTTATTAATCCTGCGGATATGTCTTTATGATAGGGTCTTCAACAGAATATCATTTTGGTTTGGTCCTGCCATACTTTGTTTTGAGTGTATCCTTTAACACAATTAGAATATTGTGTAAGGTATTAACCAAAAACAGGTGTACTTAATTAATGAGTTAGTAAGTATATTGTTTTATTTTCTACAAAATAACCAATCTTTTAAGAATAAGATTATAGATTACCTTCTTCAAGCCAAGTTACATATATATAATAAATTTTCCTCGGTTCAGCCAAAATGAAAGCGGAAAGGAGCACAATGTTATTTAATTATTTTTCACGCCAGTGGACTTTATCATCTCTGTCAAGCTTTTCCGGTTGCGATTAACTTATTTACAGCTTCTTCATTATTTGTAAGTGCCGCTCTAGTTGGACAACCAATAATTTTCATTTACAGCATCCAAATAAAGTTGTAGGCAAATCATTATTTATAAAAAACATGGACTTGGCTCCATATCGTCCAATTCGTCTAGGGTATAATACATCCCCTTGTCACCACGGAGAGTTTTGAAGACAGAAATTCGTGATAACATTATGATAGCGGCAATAACAATCTTTAGGTCATGACTATTGGACATGTTTGTAGATATATGTAAGCGTCTCTTTGTTTATAGAATACATGGCAATCCTTTTGTCTCACAACTCACAACAAACACACAACAACTTTATTGTAAATTACTTTAAAACAACGAAAATAAAAAGGTACGCTTGTAAACAGAGCTCATACGACAAAAAATGGAGATTATAAATAATCCGACCAATTTAAAATTACAAGCTTACAAATTAAAATGGTAAGATTTGTTGCACTCTTTAATTTGTTATCATAATAATATGTAAAGTCAAGCCACAGGTAATAAATTATATCATACTCAGTCTTTTGAGATGCTTTACAGTGTCGGCTATTGGTTTTGATTTCAATAATACTTTATTTTATCTATTTTATATACTTTATTTATTTTATCTTTAAACTTATTATATTGTTGTAAAATACACTTAATAAAATAATAGTTTAAATGTTTCACATGAATGTTTAGTATAGTATATAATTCTATTTGGTTTTTGTATGAAATAAACATCTCATGATAATTTTTATTTTAAATTTTAGTGATAGCAAAAACGAACCTCTAAAAAGCTTTTTTTACCTCGCTAGCAATCCTATATCGGGACATAGATAAATATTTCAAATCATTCGTTCATTCCCAACACTATTCGGCTTCAAATTGATGTCGTTTAACTAAGGTGAGGGTACGATAATGAGAATTCTCAATAAGAGCTTGAAACAAAGCGTACTCAAATTGATGTTGTTTTGTAAAAGGTGGGGGTAGGCCCCCTGTTTGTTATTTGTTTTGTGTCGATTATAAATTTTTATTTCTGCCTGAAACTGTTTGTACTTGTTGATTTGAGTCTACAAACTAGTTTACGAAACGACTTATTAAAAACATATCAGACCATATTATGGATCTGACGCGGAATGTCCTATTCACAAAAAGTCCCGTTGGCGCAGAACGCCCCATTCGCACCAAGTCCCATTCGCATTTGAGAATATATTTAACCCTAACAAACTTACCAAATCGTTTGCCAGAGGCACAAATAACAACTTACTTTGCAAAGTCATCATCATTGACATACCTACTACTTAAATACGATGATTTTGCCTGCCGAATCTTCTCAATAAAATGTATGAAAAATTAACAGTGAACAAACATACAGTAGTATTTATTTTACCAGTAAAATTTACGGTAAACAATGAAATGTTTGGCGCCGAGATGTCTTGGGGTTTCAATTACACCATACCTTTTTTGTCCGAAATATCAACATCTAGCAAAACTTGAACTCTATTGATAAAAATTAAATGATACCTATATAAATGGAAAAAAAACTTAACATAGATCATTTAATTGCTGCACCTGAGTCCTGACCCTCCGTTAGGGTATATAGGTTCTGTTGTCCTGACTAGGAAGAACTTCACGTAATGTCGGTAAGTGTTAATAATATTTTCGTTAACATTATTTTATCCAACAAACAAAATATTAACACACAACTCTGCAAAATCCTTCAGGGAAACAAGGTGTGATGTAATGTTATCTGGTACACTAATAAGTACTAATAAGTATTTATTTCCACATAACGCTTTGTTTCAACTATAATATTTAATTCGTTTTTCCAGGACTCGGAAGACCTTTTCAATTTTGTACCTATGAATCAACCAGCAGTTCAACAAACACCTGGAAAGAAAACGTTGGTTCTTGCTCTTAAGAGACCAAAAACAGATCAGACGATTTTTCAATATATAAAGAAACCTGTCAGTCGCGGGACAAACATAATCAAAATTGAAATTTACGATACTGACAGTTTTACAAAGTTCGAACAGCCGATGTGTAATTGTGAAGCTGATGTGTGTGTTCAACATGTTGTAAAATCCATATTATTTGATGATATCTATTCCAGTACGAAGAATTAATAGCCAGAATTCAGGATGACATCAACCCCAAAGCATAGATTGAATATAATTAAGTACTGTTTGTTATGCAAAATATGTGTAAGTGTCTAAGTGTAGGTACATCATAATAGGTGTCAACAATCAACTATGTAAAATGTCATAATTAAAATGTTTTATTTAAAATAAAATAATATTAAAAAAGTATAGTTAATTTTATTTCTACCTCATAAAATATAAAATAATTATTAATAGAACAGTTTAGCACAAATAGCTACTACGCTATAAAAGGCAGTGGTGGGGCAACATTGTGAGCGCATTCCACATTCAAAATGTCCTGCTGTGTCGGACCTAAATGTACAATAGGCACCTGTGCAATTGCAAAATTGGGTGTACTATTCGAATGTAATGAATGATGGCTAAAATTGGGTGTACTATTCGAATGTACTGAATGATGGTTGAAATTGGGTGTACTATTCGAATGTAATGAATGATGGTTGAAATTGGGGCGTACTATTTGAATGTAATGAATGATGGCTAAAATTGGGTGTACTATTCAAATATAATGAATGATGGCTAAAATTGGGTGTACTATTCGAATGTAATGAATGATGGCTAAAATTGGGTGTACTATTCAAATGTAATGAATGATGGTTGAAATTGGGTATTTCTGGATCTCATCTGATCCAGAAACCCCAATTTCAACCTACTGTCGTTTAGACATTATTAAACATTCACTTTTCTCAAGCTAATTAAGAAACAAATCCTGTGTAAACTATTGGCTTCAGAACAAACTACAAATTGTGAAACTATTCCCAACTTCTAACAAAGCAGCTTCAATTCTGAATTGAAAATAGAGTAGGTAATTTGTTTATTTCGTGTCCTAAAAGCCAATATAAGTTAAGCCCAATACTTCGATAGAATTCGTAACAAATCATACATTCAAAATTGGATCCAAAACGAAATTGTTAAAATGGAAATAGGTATGCGGAAGTGACGAATGCATTCAATTCAGATAGATTATTTGAAATTGGAATGGAACTGTTGTGAATTAAAATATTCCAACGGCTTCCAGTGTTATTCGAATTTCAAACAAAGCTGTCGAACAAATCGGTTCTGTAATTGATGAACGGTCAGTTAATTAAAGTTTTGTTAAAGGATAGGTAAGGTAGTCTCATCTTTGTGCCGATTGACTGTCTACACAACTTTTCAAATTTTGATCAATTCTGTTTGTATGTGGTTACTAGGAAAGCTATAGAAAGAAATAAAAAGTTTTTATAGAAACTCTCTGTAATTTTCTATGTTCAAATCATGGAACTTCTACTTTTTAACTTTCTATTCCGAAAAAATGCACGGTTTTTGCGTTACATGCCACGGGAGCGAAGCCGCAGGAAAAAGCTAGTAACTAATATTATAAATAAACAAATTAAAACTACTAATAACTTTTATTATCATAATTTCAGGCTAAAGACGTCTGCAGGACAAAGACCTCCCCCATGCGTCACCACACTGATCGGTCTTGTGCGTCTCGCATCCATTATTGTACACACTTACTTATATTATAATTTTGTAAGACAACATTTAGGTGTAATCATTTGGTTTCCAGCTACGGATTGGTTTGCTCATTAATGTCTTAAGGTGAGAAAGAGATTACACAAGATTATGGCCACAATTTCCCTGTCAAACTAATACCACTAAGTGTTCAGGCCTTATTGTGTGCAGATTGGAAGATGTTGGGAGGGAAATCTAATCAATTTTGTAAACATCTACCGCTTCTTGATTGCTTCAGAAAGCGATCGTACTAGGGCTATTTTATATATTAATAATATAAAGGGGAATAAGTTTTGGTTTTATTCAAAATCATTAACCAGCCTTTCTTCGACAGTTTTGGGGTCGGCTTCCAATAAAGCCGGTTGCAGCTGAGTAGGTACTAGTTTTTTACTTGAGAGGAATCATCATCATCATTTCAGCCGAAAGACGATTATGCTGGACATAGGCCTCCCCCAGCAAGGAATATATTTCAGAGGAATACCTATACCTGATTCGTAGAAGTGAAAAAACCAGTTATTAGATAATACAATGCAAGGGGCATCGTATTATCTCATCATTAAGTCTGGAGTAGGGCTGAAACGATACAAAATTAAAGTACTTACTCGATACTTTTGGTAGTAGAAGTTTTGGTATCGATATTTTACTACCAATTACCAAATAGGTATAGATCAAAAGTACTCGTATCGATCGAACTATCAGTATTCATAAAATGCCAATTTTTTTTTTTACTTTTATACATTGATTAAGTTCATATGCGAAAACGATATTATGAATATATATTATAAAAAACGATAACATACTATATTAAAACGATATTTTTATTTATTTACTATCTTTTGCGATAGATGGCTATGGTGATAAAAATAATTTTCTTTTAGTTGATAGGCTTGTTTATATTTGTCTATGCCAGAGAGAACAAAAAGTATCGAACTGTCGACCGATCGCCATATTTATACTTCGTCTTTCAAGACCTTCGCCTTAAACGTATCCATTAAAAGATTGGGAGGATTTTAAACCGATTTTTTCAGCATTAGACAAACAAACGCGAATAATTTTAAATATTGTCGGTATCTCTGCAGTCTCATCATCATCATCATATAAGCCGAAAGACATACACTGATGGACATAGGCCTCCCCCAAGCGGCCCGGTCAGGTCCCGTACGTCCCGCATCCAGCGGGTGCCCACATCTTTCATCAGGTCATCACTGCAGCCTGCGAAAAGCTTTTTTTAGAGTTGGTGTGTAACAGTCACTGCACCCAGAAATCATCTTACAGGCAAATATTTACAAAAAGTATCATTTTTGGGATGCATTACAAATACCATTTTTTTTCATAGCCCTCTTTTTTCTGACTTAAGTCTGAAAACAAGATAATATCAATAAACAATATCAATAAATCAATGCTTATTGTTATTTTTATTTGTCCTTAATTCTACAAAGAAATCATTTGATACGGATAATGTAGTATCCATACTTTACGGCCGATACGGTATCGAGTAAAAGTATCGATAACTCAGTGGCATCGGTACACCTATATTGTCCCTGTAGTCACATTTTCAGACTTCTTACTATCCGTCATAATGGACGTCAAAATTTTTTAAATAGGGAAAAGAAAAAGATGTGCTGTATGTGTGAAGTGAAATGACAGCCGGAACCAGCCGATTAACGTGCTCTCTGAGACACGGATTTGTCTCGGTATGAAATTGATGGTCACTCATCTACATCACTCGGCAAACTTTGCTTAACCTTGAAAATCGACCCGGACAACTTTTGTATGCTTAGCTACAAGCTCTTTAAAACAAGGAAGAGGGAAAATTGTATGTGATCCAGATCATGGCAAGACTGGTGAATGAATTTTAATAGATTTTGTGTAAGTATTCCCGGATAAGAAATCAATACAAAGCACAGTGCAAAGATACCAAACGAGTAGTGGTGGCCCCGTGGTAACAGCTGCTATTTACAAGTTGTAGGTCTTGGATTCAAACCCAGGCAAGACGCATTACTTTTTGTAAATTATTTCATCAGCTTTGCTCTCAAAACGGTGAAGGAAAACATCGTGAGGAAACCGGTATGTCCTAGAGACAAAAAATCGAAGACATTTGAAATCTACCAACCCCCACTGGGCCCGCGTGGTGGATTACGGGCCATGCCCTCTCTCACAGAGACGGGGTATGTGTCACAGCAATGAAAACATTAAAAGGCTGATGATAAAACGTGCCCTTTATATAGGAGAAACAACCCTTTTACGTACACGACAAGATAAGTGTGTATTATATTCCCTAAAAGGGTTATAATAGTAATATTTGCAACTATTGTACACAATTTAATTATCATGGAAACCTTCTGTTGTTAAGAGTACCTACAGAGTAATCTATCTTGATTTCCCATTTATAAATCCCCATGTTTATTAACGAGAAGTACTCGTACGCTATGATATTTTTGGTAGAAATATTAATTGATTGATGATGTTTTTATAGTTAATTGGCTTGGGGAAAGGTAGATAAATTTATTTATCCATCAATCACTCAATTCTGGTATCGCGGGCGCTTTTTGTTCTTTTTTTAAACATTTAATTTAAAAAATCTTACTTCTCATATACCAGACTTTCTTTCTTTTTCGTGTGAGGTGTGGCCACCTCTGGTGTCAGAGTTAATCAAGCTGCCTCTGGGAAACCCCACAGATCTCTAAATTGGCACAGTCAAAGTTAAAGCCAAATATATTTATTCAACGAGGCCAAAAAGTGGCACTTTTGAACGTCGTACACAAATTAAAATTTACAAGTAATAAAAGTTGATTCTACCGTGGCTATTTCAAATTTACATTAATTTTATAAGTCCAGGTTTCCTGACGATGTTTTCCTTCGCTGTTGCCTGTGATGTCCAAGATATACTTAGAAAGAACGTATGAATTTGAAAAAGTCACATTGTTACTTGCCCGGAACCCATTTGAACCCACGACCTCATGCACGACAGGCGAGGTCTTAGCTACTGGGACTCCACGACATTACATCACCTCATATTGCAGTGAAAAGTATTATTTAGTAATTCCATCAAATACCAACTCGTGTTTAAAATCTTGATCAAATATCATCAACATCGTCATTTTCGCCACAATATCTACTGACTGGATATAGAACTTCTCTAAGAATCACCATAACGACTGGGCTTGTCCCTTCATCAGTCTATCGGTCTACTTTCCAATTCAGAAAAAGGATAAATATAGAGCTTTGATTATATACTTGTCTAGATAGAGCAATCCAAACAAACGACGCGCTAAAACTGTCTCCAATTGCGTGATATGTGTGAGTACCGCTCGTGTACTTATTGTCGTCAAACTGTCAATGTATGCGTGTTTAGGGATGCCTGCTCCAAACTATAAACCTACCTTCTGCATTATTTAATATGATGAAAGTTAAACAAAACAGATTAAATTAAACAATAATTTTGTAGATTAGTGTATCATTTATTTTAGTAACAACAAAAAATACAGTAATTTAAATTAAAACCCATCTCTTTGTGTTTGTTCTTGGAATATTTTCTCTTTGATTTTATTGCCTGCGCTACGTTAAGGTAAGTTGTCATTTACTGATCAATTATATAATGTAATTTTTAAAATAATAATGTTCTTCTGATCGAAAGATTATGTAATGCTATTTGTATTTTGTCTCCCAAAGTTTCGTTAAATCTCCCTAGTACTAAAATAACTGACAACACTGGCTAAATCAGACTAACCTACATAGTAACGAATTAAAAAACGTGTGTTCTTATAATAATAGTGGTGAAATAACAAAACGTACCGGTGAAATGTGCTCTTGGTATTATTATACGCTTTTCCCACATAATTGCTATACAGTCTGACGGCACAAACCGGCATAATTAATTATTTTTCGTGAACACGTTACCCTTAGGTATTTCAAATGACACTGACGTAAGTAATAAGCGAGTCTACCAATTTTAGTAGACTTTATTTGGGCCGTTCAGGTAGGGTCAATGTAGCATCTAGACAAGTATATAATCAAAGATATAGAGCATCAACAAACAAGGCCACAGGGGACTAAAAAGTAACCCAAAAATATTCTTACATAATTCTCTTCGCAATGGTTCAGTAATTTAAGGTTAAACTAGTCGACGGCACGAACTATTTTGTGCGCGAGGTTAAAATGCATGCTATCTCATCCCACAACACGTGCGAAATATATAGATGCTGTGATGAGCAGTAAGAAGCTAGTTCGCGTACGAATTAGCACTTCTGCAATATTTTATCGAAATGGATGATGATTTAGGACGAAAACGAGCGCGCGAAATTTTATAAACAGACCTTTGGGAGTCTAGATTTCATGAAAAAACTACTGAATGTATCTGATCAAAATAAAATTATTTGGATTGTTGAATTACTAATCTATCCCTGTATGGAGGCCGTTTTTTAATTTTCCTTCTTCTTATGGTATTTATTTGCGCCCAAAGATACGTTAAAATTAGTGTTGAAATATGGAACTTTCGACGCTCATAACTTTCAAATATTTTATTTTTTTATTTTTCGGTTCCATACAGGGCTAGATAATGATGAGACAAATTGATATCTTTTTTTATTTTGAAAGTACATCGTCAAACAGTGGAGTAATCTCTAGACTACGTTTGTATGGAATAATTTTTGACTTGTGTACCCTTAAATCATGGGGTTGCCCGTTAGGAGTAATCGGATTACAGGATTGTACCCAACTCCTCACTTATCTGAAAGGCAATCTATCTGGATTAACGGTTAGTTTGTCGAATTTTATTTGACCTATTTTAAGGTCAACTGTGAAAATGGAGTTTGGACTAGATAAATTATTGTATAATATTGTAATAAAAAAAATATTGTATTGTAATCCATATTATTATATAAGAAATGCGAAAGTAAATCTGCCTGTTAACTTTTCACGACTAAACGGATGAGCCAATTTAGATGAAATTTGATATAGCTTTTGATATAACCTTGAGACCCTTGCAAGGACATAGATTTTTAGTTTTTATATCGGTGGTGTGTTCCCTTGGGATCTACCACTTTCTAAGTGGGCGAAGCGGCGGACGAAGCCGCGGGCGGAAGCTATTTTTGAATATTACCTTTAAATTATGGTGATTTAGATTTCGTGGACTGGTAAACAATGGGCAGTCAGAACCACCGAAACCTTATATACATTCAGTAAAAAAAGTTTCGGGAGTGGATGATTTGTTTATGTTTCCAAATATTATTTTTAGTTTTAGTTAGATTGGCACAACTGTTTTTCATTTTGGCTCGGAGTTTAAAATACATCTGTTATTTAAATAAAAAATACAGTGGTATTTTTAGTTATATCATATCTAGTGCGCATTGCAAATTTCATAATGGACGAAAACTTCGAACAAAGAGTTTGTCTTAAATTTTGCATCTCCAATGGAATTCCGTGTTCGGGGTCACTGAAAATGTTACAGAAGGCTTACAGTGAATCGACTTTATGAAAAACACGTGGACTTAAGTGGTGCAAAGCGTTCAAGAACGGTCGAGATGTGACTGTAAATTTGCCTCGATCTGGTAGGCCATCAACGTCTGCAACTGAAGTTAAACTCGCAAATGTGAACGAAATAGTGACTAAAAATCCTCATTCAAGTTTGAGAGAGATAGCCGCCAAACTTTCTGTGTCTCACGACACAATCTTTTGTCACATTATTCGTTGGGGTATGTGTATCGTTTCTAAAGGAGCATACTTTGAAGGTGATGAAATATATTTGGATGAATAACTAACATTTTGTATATTGACCTTTGCCCCGTACTTTCTTGACAGAGTAATATTTGTTTTTTACTTTGTACAATCCACTTTCCAGTTTAGCTGGTAGATCTCCTTGTCCGTCTGCGCCAAAGAGCTCTGCTCTGGTTTGTCGTAGTGCTCAAGTTCTCTCTTTTTAAACTTCTTTCTTCATGCGTGACCACCAAGGTGGCGGTCGGTTGTCCCCTTCCTCGCGGCCGATCGGGGATATTTAGGGTATTTTTGATAGGGTCATTTTCACGTCTCAGAATGTGGCCACAACAGCATGGACACTTCCTGGCTTATATTCTTAACCAGCTAATATATTCTCATATTGATGGTTTGTGGAAGACAAGTCGTAAAAGCAACCTTTCAATAAAACTGTATGATTGCAAAGGAAAATGAACTTACAAAACGCTTCGAAAATTGATTTGTGATTACCGCACATTATACTGTCATTTGCGTTAAATAGATTGGCAGCCATGTAATTATTATCGTCTTGAAACTCGACGTTGACATTTTCAATCAGTTGGTTAAACGTGGTATTCTGATGTATGTGTCTATTTTCCCTATTAGGTTATTATTGGATTCAGAAGGGTTAAGGCTCCCGCAGTCAGGAGCGACGTGACAATGTGTTTTTATTTAATTAAATTTTAAGTTCAGCAGAGTTTAAAAAATAATTGTAGTACGTTTATTTAACGCAGTCAAAGGACGGCTTCAAATAAACGTATAATTTCTTTCATCTTATTTCCAGTAGATTTTATTATTTGGTATCGAAAATAAATATATTTTTAGCGCTTTCTAGAAGCATCGTTAGATGCGTTTGAAGAGTACTCAGTGTGTAAAAAATGGCCATGTGGCCCGTGAGCACAGGACCTACAAAATACTGCGTAAAAATATGTTTTGAAACTGTAGTTTCTATAAAATATACAAAAAAAAATTAAGTCATACACTACCTTCAAGCTTAATCCAGTGCTGCAAAATAATATTCTTACTTGCTTATTCTAAATATTGCCAAGCGAGGCTGTATGTTAATTTATGTCCGCCTTAAAAAATAAATCCAAAAATATGTGGTTTATAAAACATTTTATGGAGGCAAGCGTTCCACAAGAATTTTAGCTGTTGGACTTTAGAACTTTTTAATAAAAACCGGCTTTCCATTGTTTCTGCCTGTTATGACACCCAAGAGAACAAAGGAGGTTGTTTTTTTTTTCAGTAGAAACAACACGGTTAGTTGTAGCGTTATGGAAATAGAAAAACAATGTTCCTTGAAACTTGCAAGGTTTTGTGAAGAGTGTGATTTTGTTTTGATGTGTTTCGGTTACGGGTAGATACGAGCATATTTCAGCTTAGATTCAGAGATTCATTAGTGCTTGATTAGTGATTAGTGTCTGTTGCTAAAGCTTTGATCAGGTCGTCTATTACGTTAACTATCACGAAAAGACCAGCTGTTCCCTACATTTTATTGAATTATGTGAACACATATTATATAGACATAATATGAATAGAATTGTAAACGTTGTAATTATTGTAAATTACCAAAAACTCTGGAATAACTTTAAATTGTAATAAAGTTATCCTTTTTGGCTCTTAATAATATATAACCATAATTAATTGGTGCATCTTGTGTTAGCCTGTAAGTAATAGTAGCATTCATAAACGTAATATTATGCATGTATATTTTTTATTTTTTGTTAACCTAAATAAATAAACTAGTCCAAAATATACCAAACTATACTTATACTTTTTAGAGTTGATCCCATACTAAAAGTTGATCATATATGCGTACGTAAGTCACCATGTAAAGAAGAAAAACACACAACATAGCAGTCGCTGAAAGTAATTGAAATGTAGATAATAGTTACGCTAGTCGCTAGGTACCTAGTTGTTATGTTAAAGTGACAGTTGTAAATGTAACATACAAACGTAAGGTTTAAGGCATACTGAGCCAGACAATATGATGTGTTAATTTTTAGTCAGTCTAAAAATGTACATATGATATTGACCCCTATCTTCCCGACGTAATGCACACTTTCTTATCGAGATAAACATAAGAGACAGGTGGAGACGAGGGAATTCGCGAACATGCTACAGTATTTTTAAAGCGTCGGTGTACATTGCGACAAAATAACTACACAAATTTTGAGACCGACACGGACAATGACGCACTCGTGTACTTTCCTGTTTTTAAAGAAAACCTTGTATCAAAATATAGAGTATTAAATTGACTTTGAGATGATGTAAATTTAATTAAAATACGCCCTGCGATTTTGGTGCAATTATCGATTTTTTGTCCGTGTTAGACATAACTTTACAAATTAATTACACGAATAAAATTTAAAATTTTCTAAAATAAAATTATTAAGTAAATGGTCTAACTCTAATGTAAAAATATATGTTAGATTAGAGATAATTTTCTTAATAATTTGATTTTTGAATTTATTCAAAAATTGGTACTAACCGTCCAGACGTGATTCTCATTTTAAAATCAGCTTCTTCTTCTTCTCTTGGTGGGGAGGGGTATATGTGCCTTAAGAGGTGATTCGGTAGAGAACCAATATCGTCGACATAGCTATATATATACAAATGACCGTTGGGTTAGACGTGTTCTTGAGTGGAGAACGCGAACTGGTAAACGTAAAGTAGGACGCCCTCAGGCTAGGTGGAGCGACGCGCGATGATCTTCGCAGGGTGGGTGGCAGGGTGGATGAGACTTGCCGAAGATCGGAACAAATGGGATGCAATTTGAGAGGCCTATACCCAGCAGTGGACCGCTACAGGCTGATGTAATGACGTCGCTTTGCTTCGAGTTTGTTTAAATGTCCTTTGACCCTAACGTAGAACCGTCTCTTCGCGTCGTCAGCGACCTAGTCGTACGTAAATATTGATTGTAAACAATGAGCAGTGAGCAGATGGTGTTATCCGCTTGTATGTTGTGTTATCTATCTATATACTATTTATTCTGGAGGAAATATACGGAGACGTTAAGTGAGACGTCCAAACGCCTCAAAATCTATGCAAAATGTTACAAGTAAGGGTCCTGCCTGGTATCGCGAAGCAATCTAAATAGTGATGTTTCCTGGGTAGAAAAATGATAATTATATTTAGTCCATCAGTGAGATTATCAAATAATATTGGTCCCGTATTTTTTGTTTTATCAAATAAATAAAATTTACAAACATAAAGCGCATCAAAGTTCAGGAGCGGAGGCTTGTGACGTCACTTTGTCAGTATAAAGTGTAGCACACCGTGACGTCACACGATATTTCAACGCACTGTATCGTCGTAATTTTCGTTTACGTGGCAAAAGAAAAAATACGTGTCCAATATTTTTAGGTTATCTATATGACGGCCTAAATAAATATTTTTTGTCAACTATCCTTTTGCGTCGATAGGTGATACCGCATCGCATTAAGTAGATCTGAACGTTTCTCTTAGGAAAAATTTCTTGTCGTAGTGATATAAATCATTAAGCCGCTAATGAGTACCGTGATGGTCCAGATGAAGGCCGCCGAGTGAGGTCGCGAGAGATCCCTCTTGGTGAAGAAGGCGTCGGGCTTACACCCCGATACCTAAACCACAGAAACCCCGCCTGCATTATACGCAGGCGGGACTCCGGGGTCGCGGTCGCTCAGATTGGGGACTCTGTCCACCTACCAAGTGACTCCAGGAAAGTCAGTGGCAAAGTAATCACGTGCTACCGTGCACAGCGAGGCTCAGGAAAGGCGCTTTTTGAGTCTCCCCAGGGATATGCCCTAACAGGCGTTGCTCAGCGGGTGCTCTGGAGTGGTCTGTTGAGAGGTCACGGGGTCCTTTCTACGTGCTGATGGTGATCACCAAAGTGGTTTTAGTGAGTTAAATATCCCACTCCCACTCACACCTTATCACACTCCCTGGTCTTTTCCCAAAAAGTCTAGGCACCTTTCAAAGGTTTGCCCCCGTTAAAAAAATAAAAAGGTCGCTAACGGGAACGCAGCTAACAGATATAAAGGAAAGAAATTAAAGTGTAATATGTGTGTCTGATAAAACGTGGATACTATACCTGTTAAATAAATCCCCAACCCAACCTTTCGGGGAAAACAGAAGTTCTTTTGTCAGATGAACCTTAAAAAAATTAATGTTAGAAGGAACATATTACAGAAAACAGACATCTTGGCATAATCATTTTACTAAGATCCTGTCGACCACACGTTTTTATGGTAGAAAACTAAACAAAAAAAAATACGAACTGCCAAAATAAACACTACAAAGCAAAAAATAACGTTCTTTTCGGAAGTCAGTGTCAAAAACGAAAAAAAAAATGGTACCAAGGACACTAGAAGGAGATATTTATTTTTCTCTTTTTAGTTTTGGTACCCTATATTACCATGAAAATCATTTATAGCCAGAGGAATCTTCAATAATTGCAATACCAACAAGACTAAAAATGACTTGGCTACATTATTTTATTACAAAGTTCTGGTGCCTCTCTGCCGGCTTCATCACCAGATCAGTTCGATGGTGTCATTCTTAATAGAACCATTTATTTAAATTTGCTTCATCACAGGCATTTAACTATTCAAGGTATCTTATACCCAAAACATACTTATCATTCTTCTTCATCAGTTCCACTTCACCAAATGATACTTTCTGAATGCAAATGCTTGCCATACTGATGAAATAATAAAAAACCCTGTGTTTGTAATTTTAGGATTTCTTTCGATTTCTTCGGTATCCTATCATCAGATCTTGACGTGATAACTATGAGACTTCTTATTACTTGCTTTAAAACAAATGAAGACTTTTCCAAATCGGTCCAGGCATCTTTGACTAATCGAGGATGAGGTATCGGGCACATACACAAAAAAATATGCCCACGTATTGAGAACCCTTTTTTTTTGAAGTTAGTTAAAAAACCGGTCAAGTGCAACTTCAAACATTTAGGGTTCCGTACCAAAGAAAAATGTGATTTATTAATATATTTTTATTAATATATGCAATAATAAACATTATCACTAAAATTCAAGTTCATAGGTCAATGGGAAGTTAAAAAAATATTTGGTATAAAAATGTGTGATAGGTGACGGACAGACAGATGGACACGTGAGTCAAAGTAATACGGTTCTCTGGACCCTTCGGGTACGGAACCTTAAACTAGTTGATTCCCGCTGGCTTCCTTCCTTATACTATGAAAGTGGTATGATATCTAAGTCTGTTATAACTGGTCAAATATAAAACTTTTAAATGTCACCTGTCTTTTAAAAGTTTACGAAGGAGCAACTTTAATATTTCATCATAATCAGCATCAGAGTCTGCTCTTCACTAATGTGGATCCTTTTTAGAAGGGAGTCCATTTGTTTCCTAAGTTGCAATTGGGATGCATTTTCTAACGATCACTTCGTCCGTATCCGTATGATTTGGTTTTAAAAACAAATGCATGCGTTTCATCAGATTTTCGTGTTCAGATTACCCGTAACATAATATACCCCTGTATGTTTCCACAATACTCAGCAAGGTGACATGATAGTTCGGTTTGATGTAAGAAATAACATTTTCCAGTAGTTGGCTCGATACGTTCGAGTCGGAGCGACGGTTGTACGAGAGAAAATATAGCCGTGCCATATGTAGGTGCTTCTGTATGTACTCGTGTGCCTGTGAATGAGGGCTTTTAAATGGATTTTTGTTGATTGAAGGATGTAGGAATAGTGTTTTTGTACGATGTTTGGTGGATAATTGATAATGCTATGAAACAATTTAGGTGATTTGTATTTTACTACGAAGGTAATCATAATCTTCTTCTTTTCGTGTGTCAGAATTAATTAAGAGTAATCTGGTGTCAGCCGCCTCTGGGAATCCCACAGGCTTCTGACTTGGCTGTTTCATACTTAAATTAACTATTTATAAGTCCAGGTTCTTCACGACGTTTTCTTTCACCGTTGTCTGTGATAGCCAAAATAAACTTAGAAACTACATATGGATTTGAACCTACCACCTCAAGCACGAGAGGCGAGAGGCGAGAGACGAGGCGTTTTAATCATAATAATCAGACTATAATGTTTTCACTGCAGGGTAACAAGCCTCCTCCTGAAAGGTAGTGGACCGTAATCCACTTAGCGGGCCCAGTGCGGATTGGTGGATGTCACATATCTTCGAATTTCAAGGAAGGAAATCAACCGAAATTAAAGCTTTAAATTGAATGCTTATATTTAAGCAAATATATTGCTTTAATGTCGTCGGGTCAGTGAGTGTTGAAAATATCACATTTGGCAGATGCCATAGGTGCCATAGATCAGATAAAGTGAATGTGAAGTGAAGGTTTCAGACTGGCTAAAGTAGCCTCATCATTCATGGTACAAAATGTTACAATAAAATTCCTCGCCACATTCTAGAACTGAATGAGACGAAATTTAAAACTTGTATAAAACGCACACTATGCAGGCAAGCATATTATAAGTTGGGGAATTACATCACTTATAACAATGCTTGTCCTGTCCTACAATAACTAGGCCGCAAAAATAAGTGACAAGTAGAACATTATTGGTTTGAAGTGTTGTTTGACCTGCTGAAGACTGAATGAATATATTTGTATTGTATAAACTCAATTTCTTTTAGTATTATATATCTGCACAGCACGTGTTGAGTACTATGTACCCAACTGTAAATCTGTAAATGTTAGATTTACAGTTGGGTGTACCTATGTGTGGTTCGTTGACCTGTGCGTGCCCTGGCAGTTGAGAGTGTATCATGCCCTCTCAAATGTCTCTTTGATGGTGGCGCGTGTGTTGGATCTAACGGTTCCCTTCATGATGGTTGAGCTGGGTGGTGCCGATTCATGCGTCATGTTGGCGAACGGGCGCCGTCAGTTCGATTGGTCATAACTTAACTTCTTCGGATTTTAATGTTTTCTAGTACCTATTTTTATTATAGTACATATAACTGCACAGTACATGTGTAATATTTACTTGTTTTAATTATTTATACCTTTACGTATATAGTGTGTAGTGCTATTATGGGTGTATAGTTCTCACATTATATGTTTTTTTTTAATGAAGGTACTTATGTAAATATTATAAAACACTTATTTTTTTTAAAAGAGTAAGTATGGAGTTTCTTGTGCATTCTTCTCCACAACAAGCTACTTTTCCGAAAGCACGGTAGAATCAACTTTTATTACTTGTAACTTTTAATTGTTGACGTTCAAAAGTGCCGCTTAGTGGCCAAATTGAAATAAATATATTTGACTTTGACAGTTGCTAACACGAGGTTAAATAACTAATATAATCGTACATTAAATAACTTGACCGTAAATTTGAAGCCTAATAAATACATGAGAGAGAGAGAGGCCATCGTTCTGTCCCTTTTTCGCATCCGTTCTTCCTCCTTGTCGCGTACTATCGCCTTCTCTGTCTCTCCTTCCACCACCAGTAGCAGTTGCAAATGTTGGTATGCTTTTGGATTTACCTCATTGACGTCGTTGTTCCTGTCCTGACAACACTGGATATAGCAAAGTAATAGCATTTACCAACCTATCATAAAGTGCTAAAGTGAAATTCGCACAACACCAAGGTAAAAAACATTTCTTTTTTTTACTGTACCTAATTTTCGAATCTATAAATCATCAAGATTTTTTTTAAAACCGAATACTTGTACAACATTGCTTCTAGTATAACGGTGTTACCGTTCGTTTTTAGTAATATCTAATATTAGATAAGTACCCTCCTTTTTATTATGTTTTTTATTTTTTGCGTACAGTTATTTTAATTGTATTTCATCGTACAATTCGTAATAATGACTGACCAAAATAGCATAACGAACCAATATATGAGCACTCAAGATGTAAGTAAAGAACGAAACGTGCAATCTCGGAAAAGTAAACGCCATGTTCGGGAATTAAGTAGATCAACATCATCTTCAAGTTCTAGTTCAAGTTCTAGTAGCTCTGATAGTTCACCAAACCCTAAGCGTTCGCGTAAAAGAAACAAACGCAGTCAGAGACCGTAAATTGGAAAAGTTATTAGAAGAAGTAGCCGATCTTAAGAAAAAAAATGTGTATCGTGCTAGTGAACTTGATCGCGGATCATTATATGAACATGATCGTGAAGATTGTTTAGATGAGAATGTGAGCCGACAGCTGTATATCGATGATGTAACTTTATATGAACCGGATCATTCTGAATTAAGCCTGCAAATTTCACTGTCATTAGGAACGAAAATTAAAGATCCTGATATCTTAAAGACATCCAGTACGTATTTAGAAATATTAAAAAATATTCAACGTTTAGACGATCCCGATTGGACAAATGTAAGGTATTCCGATGTACAAAAAAATTATAGACATACGCCCGGTTTCACGGAACTTGAAGCGAATGATGAGTTGAAACGTTATGACGCCTCGCGCTCTTTAATTAATATGGAAAAAGCTTTTGGGTCGTTGTCTTTTGCACTTATTAAGCAAAAAGAACAGCTGCAAACGGAGCTTCGCTCATTTCAAAGCTGGACTAGGCAAACAGATAATCTGAACCCAGACACGATTAGTGAAAAAATAACGGATATTTTTGTAAATGGTGAGTATGCTAGAATTTCTAGCGATACTTTACAAATGATTTGCGGACACCGCGCTGAATGCATTCAGCAACGAAGAGAAACTATTTTGGCTGGTGTCAATTATCCCCTGCACAAGAGCATAATGAGAAAGATTCCACCGTCTTGTCATAATCTTTTCGGAGCTGAGTTTTACTACTTTACTTCTACGTTAGAAAAAGCGAGTGGCGTGAATAAAGTATTCTGGTCTCGTGATAAGGATCGCGCTTCTGCACCGAAGACCATTCCAAGCACATCCACGACTCAGCGAAAGTCATCACTTCCGAGTCAGAGAAAGGTGACCTATAAACATATGGGACATACATCTTCAAGAGCAAATAATACACCTTTCTATAACAGTGGCAAGCCCTTTCGGGGCCGGGGCGATAAGCAAACAAATTACCGCAGATCTAATGATGATTCTAATACCAGACGCAAAGCCTCTCCCTTATCCCACCGGGATAGGAGAGGCAATTCACGCAGATTCTGACTCAACGAGTTCGTTTCGCGCTGGCCTGCTAAGGCTTTTTCACGACCGGTGGAAGAAAATGGGTGCACCAGATTACATATTAAAAATAATATCCGGCTACCGAATTCCGTTTGTACGAAAGCCTCCTCTTCATATACCCAATCTACAAAATTCAGTCCAGTCGACTCTTCATTCCAGAGAAATTGACAAGGTTATTCATAAAATGATATCAGACGAGGTGCTTACAGTCATGCCACTGACTCAAAGTTTCATTTCGCCAATGTTTCTAATACCCAAAGGAGACGGGCATTTCAGACCGATTTTCAATCTCAAAGCCCTGAACCGATACGTCGACGCCTCCACCTTCCGGCTGATCAATATTTACAGAATTCCAGACTTCCTTCAGCCAAACGATTGGATGGTGAAAATAGACTTATCCCAAGCATATTTCCATCTGCCAGTTACAGAGGCGCACAGGAGATTCTTACGGCTAGTTTACCAAGGCCAATTGCTTCAAATGAACTGCCTCCCCTTCGGTCTCAGTTCAGCACCGAAAACATTTGCCTCCTTGAGCAATTGGATTGCCCAGACTCTTCGAGATCGCGGCATACGTGTCGTAATTTATTTAGACGACTACCTGCTAGTCAATCAAAATTACGATACACTGGTGAGTCACGTCAAAACCACAGTAGACATCCTAAAATATTTAGGATGGATGATAAATTGCGAAAAGTCTATCCTACAACCAAGGCAAGCAATAGAGTATTTGGGAATATTATGGGATCCGTGGAACAACATAAAATCACTTGCCTGAAAATGAAAACCATTATTACTCACTTGATCAACAAGCAAAAAGCATGCCTAAAGGAATTACAAAGCATCATAGGAATGATGAACTTTTCAAGCTTTTTTGTACCTCGGGGAAGGATATTTTTTCGTCAACTTCAAATCATCATGTTACACCTGAAACCTACAACAAAGAATTCACTGCCCGAGTCAGCCCAAAGGGACTTACAATGGTGGCAAAATTATCTCGAGACTTCGTCTCCCATCCATGCCTCACATCCAACACACTACATTGTCACCGATGCATCAGACAATGCCTGGGGTGCTTACATAAACAACACCTATGTGTCGGGCAATTGGAAAGTAGAAGAAAAACTTCTTCATTGCAACCAAAAGGAGATGCTTGCGATCCTAAAAACGATTCAACATTGTGGTCAGCGCCTGTACAAAGCCAGTCTACACATTCAGTGCGACAACAGGACCGCGGTGTCTTATCTGAGGAACGAAGGCGGTACAAAATCTCTAGCACTTGTAGACCTAACCTACCAGATTTTGCAACTCGTAGATTCTTACCAGATTCAATTCACGATTTACCACATTCCGGGAGTATACAACGTAGAAGCGGACAGACTATCCCGACTGCAGAGACTACCAGAGTGGCACTTACTCCCCCAAGCAACGCGTCTAATATTTACCCAATGGGGAGCCCCGGTGATAGACTTGTTCGCATCTCAGCGAGCCCATGTAGTCCCCAGGTACTGCACTCTGGATCATCAGGATCAGCAAGCCGAGTTTCAAGATGCTTTCAGCTAGATCTGGGACTATCCATTGGCATGGATTTTTCCGCCACCATTTTTGATACCCAAAGTGGATCAGCACTTAGTTAGCAGTTAGCAGCGCTCGTAGATCTGAACAAATGTCGAGGCACATTTCTGATAGTGGCCCCAAAATGGGACCAAGTCTTTTGGAGACCGGACTTGAAGAATCGGGCAACAGACTGCCCTTGGACAATCAAGAACCTGTGCAAAGTACTAGTAGACACTGTAACCAACAAACCCCCTCACAAGATCAACGAAATGACATTGGAGGTTTGGAGATGTAGGGGTGGAAAGAAAAACTGAGTGACTGGACAACCCAACAAAAGCAACTTCTCATGAAAAGCTGGCGATCCTTTACTATCAAAACCTATAATCCAGCCTGGGCTCGTTGGATAAAATGGGCTGAGCTTAATCATATTTCTGTAAGCGAGCTAACTGGTTCGACGCTTGCTAGATTTTTATCTGATCTTTACCAAAATGATGGGCTCTCATACAACACTATACTTGTCCATAAAGCCGTAGTCTCAACTTTATGTTGTCCAGAATCATCAGAACGGCAAAGTGGGCACCCTTTAAACAAGCGAATATTAAAGTCTATAGCACTAACTATTCCAAAACCCTCAAAGACCCCAGTTTGGGATGTTAACCAACTTGTATCTTTACTATGTCAACAGAATCCTGATATAGATAAAGTTTATGAGGTATCGAAACACACAGCATGCCTCTTATTACTGTGTTCTGGTCGTAGGGTCCATGACCTGACCCTCTTGAGCATAAATTCTAATAATTGCGAAATTACTGGTGATTATGTTATCTTTTGGCCAATGTTCGGCTCCAAAACTGATTCCGCAATTTATCGTCAATCAGGTTGGAAGTTATTGATCAATAAAGACAATAAATGCTTAGATCCAGTACATTGGATTTTAAAGTTGATTTTAGTCGGAGCGACCAGGAGAAGTGAAGCTAAATGTGATAATTGAATTGTTACTTCGTATGGTAAAGCTCGACCTGCTTCACGTTGTGTTATAGCTAACTGGGTCAAGAAAGTATTAAAGGATGCCGGGATTGAAGCCCCAGCTGGAAGTTTTAGATCTGCCGTAGCTTCAAAAAGTTGGTATGAGAACTGCTCAGTTGATAATATTCTCTCCAGAGGCAATTGGAGATCAGCAAATACATTTAAGCGTTTTTACTGTAAAGAAGTAAAGAAAACAGAAGCTCAATATTCTGTTTCTAATTTGTTTAATGCAGTGTGATTAAATAATAACATGTAACTATTAAATTAATTGTGCGGGTCGCTTTTTTTTGTTACTTATGTTATAAATAAAGGATACATCGTTTATTATTCTGAAAATAAAAACTACATTATTTTGTAAACATTATTTTTATTTTTGAGCACCTCTGTAACAACATTCCTTTAATTACAGGTATGCTAAGCTATGTATATTTCTGTAACCCGTCTGTGCGTAATAGTTTATTGCCTATCTTCTGGCTAAGGTGGCTCTTCCTTTTAATTGTCGTGTGATCTAAATCTTCAATCTAATAATCACATTGACGTCTCCACCACCACCAGGCGATAACAAACACGTCTCTCATGTATTTATTAGGCTTCAAATTTACGGTCAAGTTATTTAATACAAACGTTTTACCTAAAATAAAACGTAAATTAAATTACTTACCTAAATTTGAAGCCTAATAACTCAAATTCTGCCTGGTTCTACAACGACTTCAATGAGGTAAATCCAAAAGCAAACCGACATATGCAACTGCTACTGGTGGTGGAAGGAGAGACAGAGAAGGCGATAGTACGCGACAAGGAGGAAGAACGGATGCGAAAAAGCGACAGAACGATGGCCTCTCTCTGTCTCATGTATTTATTGGGCTTCAAATTTAGGTAAGTAATTTAATTTACGATTTATTTAAGGTAAAACGTTTGTTTTTTTACCAAATTAAATAATAAATATAAATAATAAATTTCATACAAAAACAGCACCGCGCCGTGCCTTGCGCACCGCAAAGTCAACTTCAATGCGGCCAAGAAGTTTGTCGAGTAGGTGCTGTATATCATTGGCCGAGTTAGCTTCTAACTCGGAGTTAGTAAAGATTTCATTGACAAAATGTTCCAAAATGTGTGGAATTGATATGTGTTACTTAAATGCCAAAATACTACCTACTATAAAATCTCTGAGGTAAATTCTGCTGAAAACAACGTGACTCTAAACAAAACACTTGATCGCGACGATAGATCGTGGTAGAGGAAATGAAAGAGAAGTGGACTGTATAACAAGATGAAGTATATTGAAATAGAGAAGATGAGAAATTATAGAACAACGGTCGGTTAAAAGTAAACAAAGGGAAATGATGCGCGAGCGCAGCCGTGCGTGGAGGTGTGCAGCAGCTGACTGTCGTGGCGGTGTGTCGCTCGCTCGGCCGTCGGCCGGCGGGCACCCCGCTGCCCCGCGTCCCTCGTTCTCTGCTGCTGGCGCGCGACGGTGTTGAGAGGAGCGGGTCTCAACATGCTCCCCCCGTTGAAGAGTCTTCAACAGTAGAAACCGGCAGCGGGCAGATGGTGTTGAAGGCGCACCGGATGACACCCTTTCTTGTGTGGATGTCAGCGACCCTCGCGACGCCATCTCTGCCTGGGAGAACATGTTTGATGCGTCCTAAAAGCCACATAAGAGGAGGTAAGTGGTTGTCCTTTATGACAACTAAAGTTCCTTCCTTGAGCTCGCCAGACGACCGGCACCATTTCGTTTTCTCTTGGAGCCACATAACATACTCGTGTGAGAAACGAGCCCAGAAGTGCTGCTTCAGATATTCGATACGGCGAAATCGTTTCAAGCTGTTGACATTGACGTCCTGGATCTGTGGATGAGGCAGCATGATTAGAGAACGACCAATAAGGAAGTGTGCCGGGGTTAATGGAGCGAGGTCGGAAGGATCGCTGGATAGTGGAGTTAAGGGCCTTGAGTTTAAAATAGCCTCAACTTGAATTAAACAAGTCGCCATCTCCTCAAAGGTCAGGTTTGTTAAGCCCAAAGTGCGTCGTAGATGATGCTTGGTGGATTTAACTGCAGACTCCCATAGGTCTCCGAAGTGTGGAGTATATGCAGGTATAAATGAAAAGTTTATACCAGGGTCGATTTTATTGAGGTTTAAGTCTTGCGAAAGTAGCCGGGCCAACTCATTGAAAGCACCGACAAAGGTTGTACCGTTGTCGGAAAAGATGTTACGGGGTTTTCCCCTTCGAGCAATAAAGCGGTTTAGTGCGGCTAAGAAAGCTTCCTTTGTAAGGTCCGACACAAGTTCGAGGTGGATGGCTCTCGTAGCTAGGCACACAAACACACAAATAAAGCATTTGATGAGTCTACACCCTCTGCCTTTCCGGTCAGCTATCATAATGGGGCCGGCGTAGTCTACTCCTGTGTCTAAAAATGGAAACTCTAAATGTAGACGCTGCTCTGGAAGATTACCCATGATAGGCTGAATAGTGTTGGCCTTGATCCTACAACATTTCACGCATTGATGTGTGGTCTTTTTTGCCAAGTTCCTACCCCCAATAGGATAATAGTGATGACGAACAGTGGCCAATAAAAGTTGTGGCCCAGCATGCAAGAGGCGTAAATGAAACATGTTGAACAAGAGTATGCAAATTGTATGAGAACTAGATATTAGAATTGGATGCTTGACGTTATAGTCATAGAATGAGTTATTTAATCTTCCTCCAACACGAATTAGATTAGAAAGAGTATCAAAGAAAGGTGACAAAGATAATAGCTTATTCTTTGCTGGTAACTGTTTACCTGATTTAAGTAAGTGGTACTCTTCCGGGAAAGATTCCATTTGACTAAATCTTAATAATAAGTTTAAAGAATTGTTAAGTTCAGTAGAAGTTAGTGAACCAGTTTCAAGTGATTTTTTATTGCATTTATTAATGAATCGCATGACGTATTCCGTCACACGCTGTAATGTGCTGAAGCTTGAGAATTTTGAAATTAACGCATTAATTGGATTTTCTATAATGTGATTAGAAACCTGAAAAGAAGCAACTGTTTCCGGTAATTCAGAATTATTATGATGTGATTCAGGGAACTGAGGCCATGAAGATGTATCTTTGCTAAGAAATTGTGGTCCTGACCACCACAATGAAGACGACAAAAGCCTGTCAGTACTAAGCCCACGCGAAGCGAGGTCTGCGGGGTTTTCAGCTGACGGAACATAGTGCCATGCCTCTCCTGCTACAGTTTCCTGAATTTCAGACACTCGATGACAAACGAATGTCTTTAATTGATTTGGTGAAGTAGATAACCATCCCAAGACGATGGTGGAATCACACCAACAATGGACTTCATCAAATTGTAAAGTAAGTGACTGACGAACCTTTGAGTATAATCGTGAACCCAACAAGGCACCACATAGTTCAAGTCGCGGTATAGTTGTGGATTTGATTGGAGCTATCTTGCTTTTAGCGGTAAGGAGGTGTACAGTGATCTCGCCGTCTCTCGAAACACTGCGAACATAAACACACGCCCCATAAGCCTTTTCGGATGCGTCAGTGAATATATGCAGCTGTAGACAGGACGCTGATTCACACAACACCCACCGAGGTATCTTGAACTCGTTTAGAAGGTGCAGGTTATTTTGAAAATTATTCCAAGCATACTGAATATGCGTAGGAACAAGCTCATCCCACGAACATTTGGCCAGCCACAGAAGCTGCATAATAATTTTGGCTTCCACTATGCATGGAACGACTAGGCCAATGGGATCAAAGATTTGTGCTATGGTTGACAAGATATGACGTTTAGTAGTTTTGTCAGTGGAGTTTAAGTTAATAGAATAGGAAAACGTGTCACTTAAGCTCTTCCATAGAAGCCCCAGAGTCTTCGACTGCTCGTTGTCGCTCAGGTCCACAACATCAGAAACGTCATGTTCACCGCTTAGCGCCTGTAGTACCTGACTAGAATTGGACCGCCATTTTCGAAGGTTGTATTTTGCTGACCGAAGGATGTCGTCAACACGGCGGCTTTTTTCTAAAATTTCTGAAACAGATGGTCCACCCGACAAGTAATCGTCCACGTAAAAATCATGTGCTATCGAAAACTTAGTTGAAGAATCTGAGCACTCTTCAGCCAATTGCAGCAAACATCTGGTAGCTAAAAAGGGTGCTGATGCCGTGCCATACGTTACGGTGTCAAGCGTGTATTCCTTTAACAGATGAGTTGGTTCTTCCCTCCAAAGTATTTTTTGTAATGGACGATTACTGTCGTGACGATTACTTGTCGTGAATAAGAGTTTGTCGATACATTTTTTCAATGTCCGCGCTTATGACTATTTTATGCTGACGGAAACGAAGCAGTATTGACAACAAATCATCTTGGATAGGGGGACCAACCATCTGTATTTCGTTAAAAGACCTACCTGATGAGGTTTTGGCGGAAGCGTCAAAAACAACTCTTAATTTGGTGGTAGTTCTTGACTCCTTCAGAACACCATGATGTGGTAAATAGTTAGAACATGTTGAGTCTAATGGGCGCTTACTTGACTCAGACATATGTCCCAGCTTTATATACTCATTAATGAAGTCAACGTATAGGCTTTTAAGGCGAGGATCTCTACCCAAACGACGTTCAAGTGATAGAAATCGCTGCTTAGCCATCATGTATGAATCACCCAATACGTCCAGTGACTCTCTAAAGGGGATACTTACCACAAATCGACCATCAGAATTACGATATGTGGTATCTTTAAAATGTTGTTCACAGGATCTCTCTTCACCAGAATGTTTATGTATGGATGTCACTGAATCTAACTCCCAAAACCGATCTAAATCTACTTGTAAGTTATAAGTGTGCATACAAACATGTGAAGAGGAGTCTGACGGATAATATGCACCCGAAATGAGCCAACCTAATTTTGACTCAAGTAAAGTGGGCTTATGAGTACCTAATGCGATACGGCCGGTGCCTATGATACCCCAAAAGACTTCTGCACCGACAAGGACGTCGATGGAAGACGGAACGTGATAAGTGGGGTCGGCAAGTCGGACGTTCGTAGGTATACGTATGTTGCTAGTATCAACATAAGTATGAGGAACTGATGCTGATACTTTCGGCAATACGAGGCAATCGATGTTCAGTTCGTACTCACTGTCATCAATTGATTTTAATGACAC
The DNA here is from genome assembly GCA_964057195.1 of Orthosia cruda. Lineage (NCBI taxonomy): Eukaryota > Metazoa > Arthropoda > Insecta > Lepidoptera > Noctuidae > Orthosia > Orthosia cruda. The sequence continues at coordinate 14,372,926 of OZ059827.1, read as the reverse complement.
TGAGCATCCCTGAGTACAACTAGTAGTTTGAAAATTAATACCTGTTACCTTGGACTTGGTAATGTAGGTAGGAAAGTGTAGCTTACGAACAAATTCCTCCGATATGAAATTTGTTGTGCTTCCACTGTCCAGCAAGACTCGTGCAGTATGGTAGTTACCGTCAGCGTCGGTCACCCTCACGAGCGCTGTGGAAAGTAAAATTACTCGAGATGTAAAAGATTGACTAGCTGATAATGCAGTGTTGTGTGCACTAGGAAGAACATTGTCACTATCGGTGTGTAGAAGGGTGTTATGTTTTTGTCGACAATATTTACAATGACCAAATTTGCATCTGGAAACATCATGACCAGGACGAAGACAATTCATGCACAGATTTGAACCCTGAGCTTTTTTAATACGAGCCTGTATCGAGAGACCTTTAAACTGCACGCATGCATAAATAAAATGATCCTGACGACACATGGGACATGACAAAGACTTTGAAGACTTGTCAGGTACCACAGCACTGCTCTTAGATTTGGCCGCAGGTGTGTTGGGTTCAATTTTGGCTGATACTATAGGCTTAGACTCCTCAAGTGTCTCTAGTAAGTCAGCCCTGCTACTGATGAAGTTAATGAACGCAGATAAAGCTGGAGGTTCAGAAAAAGTGTTTCTGTGTTCTTCCCACTGACGGTTTGTAACGTGATCGAGTTTATTGGTCATTATGTAAATGATAAGAACATCAACAAAAGCGTTTTGAACAGGTTGACCAAGGGTTGCTAAAGCCCTAAGATTTTTATTAGTTGAGTCAATTATGTACCGTAGTGACTTACTTGACTCTCTTTCTATGGGCTGAACGTTAAAGAGTGCTTGCACATGATAGTTGACAAGCAATCTTTTGTTGTTATACCTCTCACAGAGTAACTTCCAGGCAGCATCGTAGTTTTCTGACCTGAAGTCAAGGTTATCAACAACAAGAGAAGCACTACCCTTTAAAGAAGCACGTAGATAGTGTAATTTATTTATTTTATCCAAGGATGTGTTGTTATGTACTATTGAAATGAAAGTGTCTCTAAATTCCAGCCAATCATGATAGCTACCTGAAAACTTGGGTAAATCAATTTTGGGTAAACGAATTGAATTGTGTTTGTGTGTACTAGTAGTACAAGAATCCACCTCGCTTGCGGAGTCCCCCTTAAGAAGACTTCTTGCGCCGGTGATCAGCTGGCGTGCAGAAGCCACCAAGCTGCAGTACAGCTTTTCAAACTCCTCGCGTTCCGCATATTGCTCGCTGGGGTCATCCACCATTGCCTCCAATTCGTCCTGCAACGCATCATATTTTTCGTACAAACTTTCAAATATATTAATTCGATATTCGATTTCGATAACTTGCACCTCACTCAACTTTTCGCAAGTCTTAGAAATGTTTAAATAATTATTAAACTGCGTTAGTTTGGCTTTAATTGAAGCTCGCTTCTTAACTAAGCTTTTCATGTCAGCCATGACAATTAAAAAATAATTAGCAGTTGCAGAAAATAAAAGAAAGAAAAAATAAAAACTGAGGGTATGTGATATTATTCAGTGATATTTTTTAATGATAAATAAAATTTACAGTGGGCACAGAGCTATAAGCAGTAAGAAATGAGATTGCTATCACAAAAGCACTAGGCGTTTCCGACTGAATCTGCTGAGTAATGCTAAGCGAATGATGCAATGTTTTCTTTACACAAAACAAAATAAATTCAATTTAATTCACTGGAACAATGCAAAATATATCGATTAATAATTAAAATAAGTAAGATTTAGGTTAAAACCGTTACAAATAACGGAATTGTGACTGGTACCTACCTACTATTATTAAATTATTAAAATCTTTTTAATTTTTTACTTTTTATTTAAATTTTAAACCTGTGTAGGCACTAAATAAGAAATGGAAACTGTTTAAACAAGTTGATAGGCTGAAGATTATGGATAGACTGAATTTTAACGGAATTGCAACTATTAAATAAGTTCAAATTAGGAAAAATAATTTAGCAAAATGATGGGAAAAAGGAATTGGAACGTTCTCACGGTTTTATGCTGTCAACCTCTGACGACTGTAGCCGAATGTTGAAGTCTTCTTGTCCCGTAGTCTCGACGATCTATTCATGCGCCGTCCGTTGGTTTGAAGTCGATGAAGACGGCTGTTGCCGTATCGACGTTCACGATGCCCAATGCAGACGATGAGACGCGAAGAATGAAGATCTCTTGAACCCGAAGAAGAAGTCCTTTGTTCTTCAACCGACGAACCGTTGAATTTTTGAATTCGAAAATTCCGTTGTCTTTTTCGTTTGGCTCGAAAGTTAACGGTCGAAGGACCAATGATCGCGACGATAGATCGTGGTAGAGGAAATGAAAGAGAAGTGGACTGTATAACAAGATGAAGTATATTGAAATAGAGAAGATGAGAAATTATAGAACAACGGTCGGTTAAAAGTAAACAAAGGGAAATGATGCGCGAGCGCAGCCGTGCGTGGAGGTGTGCAGCAGCTGACTGTCGTGGCGGTGTGTCGCTCGCTCGGCCGTCGGTCGGCGGGCACCCCGCTGCCCCGCGTCCCTCGTTCACTGCTGCTGGCGCGCGACGGTGTTGAGAGGAGCGGGTCTCAACACACTACTTATAAAACTTATATTAATACTCATAAGTATGTCTAACCTATTCTCATTACTCAAAAATTTACCCTATTCAATAGAGCCCAGAACTATCTCCACTGATTGTTTTATATCACTAAAGTCCTTCCAATACATTTGTTCCCAAATGAACAATAGGACATTTTCCCCTTCTCAAAGCTACACGAAAAATTGACACGTTTTTACCCGTTCGGGACACTAATAGATAAATGGGGTAGACCCAACTATAGGCGGGCGAGGCTCGGGTCTTTATGGACAATTTCGTCACAAAAACTTGCAAGTTGTAAGCGTCGAATAATGAACGCGCTTACCCTATTTTGTTTTGTTTGGGTATTTGGGCTGTGGCTGTGGTAAAGGAATATTGATTTTTGAATGGGTTACTTTGGGGCTCCTGTAATTTAGTTTTGTTGATTTTCAGCTTTATTATTTAAAGGAAATATCCTGGATTTCGGTTTGGTTGATTTTTAACCCCCGTCGGATAAAGTGGGGTGTTATAAGTTGAAGTCTGTATTAGTAAGTTAGCGTATTTGTGTATTTGTCTGTGGCTCCATAGCTCTTAAAAGGATGAACCGATTTTGATTTAGGTAACTCTGTTCGATATTTGTCGATTTTTCTTAGCTTTGTTATATATACAGACACGCAGCGCAGCATTCAATCGCTTAACCACTACGCCATCCATGCGCCCATATATTTGTGTCGGGGGTTTCTTATTTTTTTTATTTGTCTTGTTCATTGTGTACCAAGTGATACCCCCAATACCACTTGGTACTGTAGGGACGTAGCCAGAAAGCGCTACTTAAATAAAACTCTGGATTCACTGTTCTAGTTATATTTCAGCAGCAAGGTGCCTACCCATAGGCACCTTCTATCAGACTCACACATCAAAGCTCAGAGGAGCCCTTATATACACGGGAAAAGTCTAGCGAAAACATCTTCATTTATTTTATATTCTAAATTCATATTACCTTTCAAGTAATACTTATTGCCAGTGTTAATATAGGCAAGTAGGTTGCCTTCTAGTTAAGCAGAGTCCTCACATGAGCTACGCCCCTACGAATAGACGCGCAGAATCATATGAAGTGCTTCTATTCTATGTCTTGAAAGGTTACATGAATCCTACCTTATCCTAACTCGAATATTTACCTAACAGAGGAATCACATTTACAATTGAGGTACGACCCTTAAAAGGGAAAGGCTTAATCATGACAAACGAGTTATCGGACGCTCCGATATGTGCTTTTAACTTCAGCTAACGTGCACACACACACACTAACAAATCTACGCCGTCATGCCTGAACCTCCTTGACCAAAACCTCTGAAAAAGGAACAAGGCGTCCTCCCAACTCTAACAAGAATGACGCGTCAACTCACATCGACCCGGATGGGGTTTAATCTCAAAAATTCAAATATGATACAATTTTTCGATCTCGTGCGTTTATCAGGCCAGAGAAGGAAAGGCTGGATCGCATCGAATTTCTAATCATATTCATAGAGCTTGCACCAGGGTTTATTATTAAAAATGCATTTATTATTTTAAACATCAGACATAAACTGGACCAATGATGTCAACTCGACATCCTTTGCAAAGGCTATGCCCCGTTAGCAAAGTCGGTTTCAGTTATGACTATTACTTTAAGAAACCCCCTGGGTTATACTATTACCCTGGCTTGTGCCTATGCCTTAATCGCATAACCAAAAAACATTTCTTCGATGCGTGGCCAACGTTGCCAGCCTCTTCTTCCCCCTGCGGCTCACAACTCATCAGCACATGCAACGGAAAGAACTAATTTAATTATATATATCGATACTATTTGAGAATATCGATAAGAAAACTATCGATACATTTTTTCCTACTTTCCCATCCTTATTAACTTCAATATGTCAAATTTGATAGTTGTCATTCATATTTTTTTCTTTTATTTGACAACGGGCCTCTTCCTTTATGGAACCTTACTAACCTTAACCTATTCTTACCTATTTAAACCTATCTCTTATCCTACTCTAACATTAAAAAGTTTTTCTATCTATCTATTTACATGCATCTATCCTAGGCCTAACTCTCCTTTTCGCCAATTTCTATCTATGTGGAATGGAAGGTCCATTCTCTACATAACTACTCCTAACTATGGTTCGGCCTAACTAATCTGTGGCTAATATGGCGCATAGAGTAAAATTAAATTTAATTATGGTGTGAACACTGTGCTTTAATATATTGTTTATGGCTTTATGTGTCAAACCAATTCTTATAATGAAAACTATGCTTTACTTTTGACAAGGTTTTGACACTGTCCTTTTTTGTATTATCTGTGTGACTACGTGTCAAACCAATTCTTATAATGAAAACTATGCTTTACTTTTAACAAGGTTTTGACCTTGTTTTGACACTGTCCTTTTTTGTATTATCTGTGGGACTACGTGTCAAACCATTTCTTACCATGACATCTATGCTTTCAAAGCATTTATTCGCCTTAGGGGCTTAAAAGACTTTTCTATAAATTTTTGACTGTTTCTGACTTAGTCCTTATGGATTTGTATTTGGACTTCGTCAGTAATTTCAAAAGCTAATCCTATTTAGTAAATAAAGACAAGGCAGAGGAATATTTAATTTCATAAAAACATGTACAGATAAATAATTCAAACAATCATTCGCATTTAATTTCATTTGATGCCCAGCGCGCATCGCAAATTCCTTACCGTATTCATTTGCACGACATGAAAAGAAAACATTGGTTAATAAAGCACAAAATATAAGACAACATTAAATAAATCAGTTTGCATAAATACATTATTTACAAAACTTTATACCTAATCTTCTTTCTATAAAATTTCCATAATTTGCATTTTACGAGTTCGAATTGCTTTATGTATTCGCAATGCAAAAATCTTTGTACAATGTTACATCCAAGGAAAATATGAAGTAAATTTTTCCTTGCAACAATCATAGTAATCTTACTTGAATCAAACCTTGCTCCCCAAGAAGTTTTATTAAAAATTCTTTTGTATTTAATTCGAATCATTTTTTTATTGATCGCCTTCTTTGAATTTATGTTGGCGCAATAATAAATCTTACTAAAGACTCTTTTGAATTTCCTATGGATCTCTTTCGGTTTATTTCGAGAAAAACCTTTCTTAATGGCTGTCAACTTCTTTCTTTTCAAAATGACTTTTATAAAATTCTGTTTTATGTCAGATTGAAAATTTTCAATATTATTTTCAATTTTATAGTTAAAATCAATTGGATTAATGTGCATGTTAACATCCGATACATATTGGTGTCCCGATGGAACCACAACTAGTTGTTCCGACAAAATCTCATCACTGTTCTCTGCAAGACAAATGGAATTAGTGGAGTCAATTGGACTGGACCGATACATCACAATACCCGCGTCCGCGCACTCGCTGTTGGATAGGGAGTCCAACTCGTCGTCAGCCGGGCTGTCCGCACGCTCGTCCTGGAACACAGACTTCACCTCCAACTGGACATCGACGGGGCCGTCATCTCCGCTGGTCTGGTCACCATCGTCCTCCAACATGCAGCTCTCTCCGTTGGTGTCATCGCCATCAATTGTGTCGCCTTCTCCGTCAACGTGGTCAACGCTTTTTTCACTGCACTGTATATTGTTTTGTGTTTGTTCGTCCTTAATCACGATACTAGAAAATAAATGTGCATTAACATCCTCACACAATACATCTGGTTGTTTTTTATCTGCTTTTATTTTAGAAATTATTATGCGCTGTTCGCAGTAACGGCATCTGCGGTGAAATATAGAGAATTCACTCCTCAAGCGATCGCATAACACTTCAAAGTCCATGTCATATTTAAAAATCATACGGTAAAAATAATATGCAGCCCCCTGCAGGAATCCTCCCAAGATCAGGCTGTAGTCGCTCTCTCTCCATTCATTTATTTCGGCCACTGACTTGAATTCAGTTAAAAATTCCTCTAGACAATACCCGTTCGTTCCCGTGTAATAACTATGCATCATGCTTGCTTTATGCTCAATAACACTAAATAATAAGACCACTTAGCTTTATTCCGACTCTTCCTTATATTTCCATCCGCTTAAGGGAGGGAATGAGAGGTAACAACCGTCTCTGTTAAACTTATCGCGCTTTATGTACGCCGATAGGGCTTCGTGCACTGTATATCGCCATGCACACGCGAACTTCTGTCTTCAAACACTTTCCTCGTTTTTCACTCACTCTTACGTATACTGTACGCCGTATACACGCGTAATATACTTCATAACATTTATGTTAACACTCATTTAGTTTATTTTCTGGGATTCTGTACCCGGAGCATCCACCAAATGTAGAAGGCGTAGTCAGAAGTGTACAAATAAATAGATAGATTACTTTTGTAGCTCATATATTTTGTAAGAATTTTACAATATGCCTGCCTTCTGGGCGGCTACACTAGAATTGACAATCAAAACATATTCACTTCTTTTCTATTCGAAATTCATATTACCTTTCAAGTAATACTTATTGCCAGTGTTAATATAGGCAAGTAGGTTGCCTTCTAGTTAAGCAGAGTCCTCACAGTACACAATGTAGATAAAATATTTGATATCCATAATATTGTTAGTCGTATAGAATGAATCTTCCTCTTTAATCGAATCGCTCACCATAACAAGGAAAAAGTCGCGAATCATGGTTTTACAATAAATAAAAAGCTATACTATCAATTTCATTAAGAGAGGCTGAACCAAGATTGAGTCGAGTGGAAGAAACGTCTTAGAATATTGGTATTAATTTTTCAAACCTTTTAAAATAATGCTAATCCCTTAGGTTTATATATTAGGAAAATTAAAAAGTCTTAGAAAATATTAATATTTGAACTGAACAATAGCAACACACGACCGCGAGTTTACAATAACAAGCCAGATCCTATCTGTATGTAAACAAAATTGGAATGGCCTGTAATATCCCAATTCAGCGGTGAACTGACAACCCGCTAATGCCTTCAACGTTATCTGCTTATCCCATACGTTTTGCTGTAAACCTACCGAATATTACGCTGCGATACACTCTCTGAATTGATTGCTGACAGAACTACTAGGTATATATTGTTGCACAGGTGAATGATTAGCCGGAGTCTTTGTTCCCAGATAGCTATAACCTAGAGAATCTTTAAGTCAAGAGTGAATAGGTTACTTCTCTCGACCACCATCGCTTACCATTGGCACGGAGTCCCAGCGCTAACTAAGAAAATTTGGTTCAAATAAATATCAGTAGATGGCACGATATGCATCGATTTCTAATTGAATTATGTGGAAAATTACCATTTTCTAGAATTGATCATAAAAAAAATGTTATTTTTTAATCAATCCTCCTAAGCACAAAATTATGGAATATTGGGCTCTTAATTCACATTTCAAAGATTATTTGAACGGATCATTTAAAATTGATTCCAATAGATGACGTGGTTTTAAATTTCTGATGCATGCCTCTCGGTTTTATAAATTTGTATTGTAACACATTTTGGTAAGTAAACAAATCGTCACTGTATTTAAAGAAACATTAGTCCTTACAGTGATAATGATTGTCAAAAAGGTAAAAATAAATGTTACTGACATGCGCTACCGAAATGTCACATTCATTATATAGGCGGTGTCAGACAGTGACCTCGTGGCTTTGAAGGACTTGAAGAAATGTTGGTGGTTCGACGGCAAGATGGACAGACGTCATTGTTAGCATCACAGGTAGACCATGAAAAAGACCCCCTTAACTGTCGCGACTCCTTTTAAAAATGTCGAGGTGTTTAAGATTGGGTCTCAAAAAGAGAGGCATTTGCTTAGCAGGGGACAAATTTAAGTAGATGATGATGATGATGAAAATACCTATGAATTACGACCGTTTTTTTCACAAAACAAACTCACACAAAATAAATCCACAAAACAAAGGACACACAAATAGCACAGCCAATAAATTCAAAACACAACGTATATAAGCGAAAACACCGGGCATGCGGGCCGGTGGTCGGTTTTCTGGGCAATTTGGCGAGCGCGTGACGTCACTACGTCAGCGCTCGGATTAGCCGCGGTCGACTGTTCGCCGCATTACGCTGTATTGGATAAACGAAACGGTTTGTAAGCTTTTAATGTAGTTCTGATGATATCATAGGGATTTATTCTTCTAGGTTAAAGACCGCCTTTACTAATTGAGTAGGTACCTATTTCCTTCTCTCCAGGAATGTGCCCTAACAGGCGTTGCACAGAGGGGGTTCTGGGGTGGTCTTTAAAGAGGTTACAGTTTACGTGCTGACAGTGATCACGGAGGTGGTTTTATTGAGGTAAAAACCCACACAACTGTATTTTTTTCCAAAAAGTCCAGGTGCCTTTTCAAAGCTTCCTCCCGAGAACAAAAAAAGCCTGCTCTGTTAAAATACTTCACAGCTTTTTTATGGCTTGTTCAAATGTTTGTTGCTAGTTGTAATGTATAAATATAATAAATTAAACAATAATGTACGTTAACAACGTGAGTGTTAAAATTCTACTCTTGTTTGAAAGGGTATACTTCCCAGGTAGTCCCATCGTCATCAGGTCAGGATCTGATGATGGAATCAAGCAGAAATCGAGGGAACTCCTCAAATATTATAGGCAAACATCTAGCGATTTTGGTATTTTCATCAAAAATGCAATCATTTGCACTCAGAAAGTATCATATGGTGAAGTTAAAGTGATGAAGAAGCCTACAGATAGCCACTGGATCTCCTAAATACTGTCACAACTATAAGATAATATCTTGAATAGTTAACCGACTAAATTAACCGAATAAATGGTACTGATGAAAATGGTACCATGGAACTGATCTGATGATAAAGCCAGAAGGTAGGCACTGGAACTCCTTAATAAAACAATGTTTCTTGGTCGTGTTTGGGCTTATTGGAAAGCGTCTTTGGAAAGAAGTCGGTGTCGGAAAACGGAAAACAATAGGTACCAAAGACACCGTCTTCGGCAAATAAAGTTTTATTTTTCGCTTTGTGGTGTTTTATTTTCTAAATTGGATTGATATTTTTGTCAAAAATTTTGACAGAAAATCAAACCAACTTGAATTTTGACTCAAAATGTTTTTATGTTTTCGTTTCGGTGTGGTGTTCTGGTGTGCTACAAGATGGCGCGCAGAAAAACTGTCTTTACTTTGTTTTGTATGATGTCGATATTCTTCTCCCTAGAGTAAATCATATTTTGTGCAGGTAGGTAAGTTGGGTAGGTAGGTAGGTAAGTAGGGTAGGTAGGTAGGTTAGGTTAGGCTTAGGTAAGTAGGGTAGGTTGGTAGGTTAGGTTAGGAGTAGGTAAGTAGGGTAGGTAGGTAGGTAGGTTAGGTTAGGCGTAGGTAGGTAGGTAAGTAGGATAGGGTAGGCAGTTAACGGGAGCGTAGCCGCGGGCACAGCTAGTAATAAATAAATAATAATAAATATTTCTTGAAACAGGGGTTTGGTGTTTTACAGAAGCGAGACTCTTATCAATTTGCGCTAGACTATTAGTAGTACACCGCTGGCTATAGGAATTTCCTATTCCGTACTATTGAGCCCAATCTTGTTATTAGTAAATAGGTAATGATGAAATTCAATATCATATACTAGGTACTCTGTCGCTCGAAAAGTGCAATTTTAGTTATAAAATGGCAGTACAAAATTATATCTAAATCTTTTCAGCGATTTGAATTAGCCCATTAGTTGTAATGCTTGGATAGTTATGAAAACAAATTACTATCCATATTTTAGAACAAAAAATAAGATTCACAAAAAGAGCATCATTTGGAAAGATAATTGGACATTTAGATAACTACAAAATTGCGTGGGATGAAAACAATCAAAACAAAATACATTCATTTGGCATAGAAATGCTAAATAACGCCATTTGATATTAGCTATTAGTCAGAGACCAGAATATTCTGCTCTTCAACCTAAATAGACCATTAGATATGATATTACAATTTTATTTCAGAAAATGGTGGATAGCAACCGATTTTGATAACGTGTGTAGACACAGACAAGAATTTAAAGCATTTTTCGAGGGTCTGTGAGGCTGCGATGAAATTTAAAACCGGAATTCATCGTCATCATCATATCAGCCGAAAGACGTCCACTGCTGGACATAGGCCTCCCCCAAGCGTCGCTACATTGACCGGCCCCGTGCGTCCCGCATCCAGCGCATCCCCGCAACCTTCACCAGGTCATCGGTCCACCTGGTGGGAGGCCTTCCAACGCAACGTCTTCCGGTTCGCGGTCGCCACTCCAGAACCTTTCTGCCCCATCGGCCATCCGTTCTGCGAGCAATGTGCCCTGCCCACTGCCACTTAAGTTTGGCAATTCTTCGGGCTATGTCGGTAACCCTGGTTCTCTTGCGGATCTCTACATTTCTGATTCGATCACGTAAGAAAACTCCGAGCATAGCCCTCTCCATTGCTCTTTGGGTGACTGTAAGCTTTCTGAAGAGGGCCATTGTGAGCGACCACGTCTCAGAGCCATAGGTCATAACTGGCAATACACACTGGTCATAGACTTTCTTCTTGAGACACTGTGGTAAGTTGGACGTGAAGATACCGCGCAACTTCCCGAACTCTGTCCAGCCGAATCGGATTCGACGGTTGACCTCTTTCTCGAAGTGGCCCTACCCAACTGGATTGTTCGTCCCAGGTAGACATAGTCATCCACAACTTTGAGTGTAGAGTTTCCGACCCTGATAGGAGTGGGTGTGACATGGGCATTCAACATCACCTTGGTTTTGTCCATGTTCATCCTAAGACCCACTTTTTCGGCAGCTCTACTGAGGTCATCGAGCACTCTATTGAGGTCCTCTATAGTCTCAGCCATGACCACTATATCGTCGGCAAACCGAAGGTAAGTGATGTACTCGCCATTGACGTTGATGTCTAGCCCTCTCCAGTCCTGAACCTTGAAGACATCCTCCAGTGCAGCGGTGAACAGTTTCCGAGATATGACATCTCCCTGCCTCACACCTCGCTGCAAAAAGACAGGTTCCGAGGTCTGATCCTGAAGTCGAACTGACATGGTGGCGTTTTTGTACAAACACTTCAACACCTCGATGTACCGGTAGTCAATTTGACACCATTGGAGAGACTGCAGCACAGTCCAAGTCTCGATCGAATCAAAGGCTTTCTCGTAGTCCACAAACGCTAAGCAGAGAGGCAGGATGTACTCTTTGGTCTTCTGTATAACCTACCGCAGCGTATGTATATGGTCTACGGTGTTAAAGTCTTTACGGAAACCGGCTTGTTCAGAAGACTGGAAATCGTCAAAACTGCGCGCGAGACGATTCGTGATGACTCATGAAAACAGCCTGCAGACATGGCTAAGTAGTGAGATGGGCCTATAGTTCTTTAGTAGGCATTGTCGCCCTTCTTGAAGAAGAGTACCACCACACCCCTGCACCATGCCTGTGGCGTTTTGCCCTCGAGTATGACGGAATCAAACAGCTTCCGAAGGGCCTTAAGAACCGGTTTTCCACCCGCCTTCAGGAGTTCGGCTGTAATTCCGTCTTCACCCGGCGCCTTGTTGTTTTTAAGCTGTTTAAGAGCCATCCTAATCTCATACAGGCTGACGTTCGGAATGTCTTCGGTATAGTGCCGGGTCAATCTAGGTCTAGGGTCTTTTGCTAGATGCTCGACAGGTTTACTGGTTGACGTGTACAACTGCCCATAGAATCTCTCGATCTCTCTCAATAGCTCCGGTTTGGCGGATACGATCCTGCCATCGTCGGTCTTCAGTTTCGTGAGCTGGCTCTGCCCAATAGTCAGATCTCTTGCAAAGACCTTGGAACCCTTATTCCGCTCAATCGCGTCTTTAATACGCTCGGTATTAAAGCGGCGGAAATCGCTTTTCAAGGACTTTCAGATCCGTCTATTGAGCTGCCGGTATTTCAACGCATCGTCTGAAGACTGCAGGATCATCTCACGCCTCTCCTTCATGAGCTTGAGAGTAGGATCAGAGAGCTTTTTGTTTATATCTGTACGGCGGGTCTTAAAAAACTTAGACCCAACCGTATGGACAGCTTCCACGAACCTATCGCTGTATTCGTCCACGGAGCTCCCTAGGCACTCAAAACAATTCTGGAGTTCGAGCTAACAGCTCTCGGGGTTTTGGATCCGGATCTGTGCTGGACGGAGCGTAGACTTCATCAGTCGAGACCTTTCGAACTTGATATTAATGTTCAATGTGCCTCTCAACATGCGGTGATCGCTCCCGGTTTTCACCGAATTGATCACAGAGACATCATTGTACATTTGCTTCTTGGTTGACATGATGAAGTCGATCTCGTTTTTAGTTGCACCATCGGGGCTTTGCCAGGTCCACTTCCTATGCTCACGCTTTCTGAAGAAGGAGTTCATCATATAGAGGCCCTCCTTCTCCATAAAACTGGTCAGTAGTTGACCACGGTGGTTCCGATGTCCAACTCCAAATTGGCCCACTTGCAGCTCATCCTCGTCTCGTTTGCCCAGTTTCGCGTTGAAGTCTCCCATGACAACGGTGAAGTGAGTTTTGAAACCATGCATGGCTCTAGAAATATCCTCATACATGGTCTTTACCTCGTCGTCGGGGTGTGCCGAGGTCGGGGCGTAAATTCGAGGACGGAATTCGTCGTGTTTTCTGATAATTATTTTATAGGAAAAGGTATATTATAGGTATACCTACTACGGGAAAAGGGTAAAGCCAACAATCTGACTATCTGCTGCAACCTCGCAGACCCCACGTCGGTATAAAAGGTATTTTTAATACAGTTGCTCAAAAAGTGGCGTATTACAGGGACGTATAGCGTTTGGGATGTGGGCTATTACATACTCGAGCTTTTTCTTTACCTTTTCCGAACTCGTGCGTTCTCTTTCCCAACTGTCAAAATAATGTCTATTAAAAAGAAAACCAACCACGAAGTTATTACTAAAAAAAAATCATAGAAGTTTTTATGATTCATGCAAATATTTCTAAAACGAAGCTACTAATTTGTTTCAATATCAGATTTAATGATTTGATTCAATGAGTTAGGTTAGGTTAGCTCATTAAATTTCATTTTCATTTCATATCAATAAAAAAATTCTACTGAAGACTTGGCTGTATGGGCATAGGGCAGTACAGGACAGACTATGGGTGGGGGGGTTTTTAATTGCCTTTAGGCGTGAAATTGTGGCTCATGCGCGCGGCGAGTGGCACTCATCAGCAGAAGACCTGTGGGTTACATTAACTCTGCAACAAAAAAGACCTAGGACAACATACAAAATGCATATAGGCGTTGTTTATATTTGCTCACAAAACCTTGGTAACTCATTAACAACTCAGCTGGGTAATTACTTTAATAATTTGAGTAATATTATAATGGAGCATCCGGTCGACTAGTTTATTGTGCTAGGTGACTTTAACCAACCCAACATAACGTGGACCCCTGCAGATGATGGTCATTCTCTGCACCCTACAAACCTGAACGGTCATGTCCAATCAACTTTTTTTCACAACGTTAATGCATGTAACCTGTTGCAATATAACTGTCACCCTAACAAATACAATGAGATTCTGGACTTGGTATTTTCCAATACCGAAGTTTCTGTTTCCTGCAGTACTGAGCCTCTAGTTCCTGAAGATTCGCATCACAACGCATTATGTATCACGGCGGATTTTGTTCAGCTGCACAGTCTGCCAGCTCGCCCCTATGTTAAATACTTGTATGGGTACTGGTACTGGTATGACTATGCTGCAATTAAAGATGAACTTAACATCGTTGACTGGCAATACGAGTTGGGCCACAGGTCACTGGACGATGCGGTGGCATTCTTTTATGATGTTTTATTTAAATTGCACAAAACTTATATCCCATCGAAAACATTTGTTTCCTAGTCTAAATACACCATATGGTACAAAAGTCCATTAATAAAAATTATTAAAGAGAAATCCAAATTCCACGCCAAATTTAAGAAGTATGGCAACGATTCGGATTACCAATCCTTTGTGATTTTACGGCAACGTGCAAAGGATTTAGAGAAGTGCATGTTCGATGATTACATGGCAAACGTATAATCCGCTATTCGCAACAACCCACGAGCCTTCTGGAGCTACGTAAAATCAAAAAAGCAAAATAACTCCTACCCTTCTGTGCTGTGGTTTGGTGACCAGTCCTCTAGCAATGGCTCCTGGTCCTGGTTCGGCGAGTATTTTCTATCAAACTTTCGTGAATCCACCAGCTCTGAGAATAGTGCGCAATATCATTGTACCAGCGAGCGAACTGACTACAGTCCATACGATATTGCTGCTATCGAGGTTTGTGAAGACGAGGTTATGAAACTATTAAAGCTTTTGGACTTAAATAAATCTGCTGGTCCAGACAAGCTCCCACCGGTTTTCATAGTAAACTGTGCAACAAGCCTCTCGGTTTCCTTTACAATCTAATTCAGAAGATCTCTGAATACTGGGGTTATGCCTGCTATATGGATGTCGGCTTATATAACTCCTATTCACAAAAAAGGACCGAGAAACTACGTTGACAACTACAGACGGATATCCAAATTATGCGTCTTCGCGAAAATATTAGAAAAAATTGTGTACAGGCAAGTTTACTCTGTTCTCAGGCTTAGTTTCAGCGAACACCAGCACGGTTTTTTGGGTGGTCGATCAACAACTACAAACCTTGTTCTCTGTAGTGACTTCTTGTCTGAGGCTTTGTCTGATCGGTCCCAAATCGACGTCATATACACAGACTATGCCAAATGTTTCGACAGAATTGATCACGACGTTCTCATGCGTAAACTTCTATCGATGGGAATTAGGGGTAATCTTTGTCGTTGGTTTAAGTCGTATGTGGAGGACAGTTGCCAGACAGTTGTGCTGAATGGGTATTCATCAAGATCAATGCGTATCCCATCTGGTGTTCCTCAAGGATCTTTACTGGGGCCCCTCTTATTTAATTTATTCGTCAATGATATTGATTCTTGCTTCCTTCACTCTAAAATACTTCTTCATGCGGATGACATGAAAATTATGTCAAAGATATCCTCCTTATCAGATGCTCTGTCATTGCAGGAGGATCTAGATAGGTTCCAGTGCTACTGCATCACTAATAAGCTCCATTTAAACGTCTCCAAGTGTTACGTGTGCTCCTTCACTAGAAAAGCCCGTACCTATCATATTTGACTATAAACTTTCAGACAAATCCCTGGCTAGAGTTAGCACAGTCATAGACTTGGGAGTTGTATTTGATTCAAAATTATTATTTGTTCAACATGTAGATCAATTCATTAACAAAGCATCAAAATCACTAGGGTTCATTTTGAGAGTCTCATCTGAGTTCAGGAGCATTAAAACCATTAAAATTCTCTACTGAACTTTTGTTCGCAGCCATCTCGAGTATGCCTCTCAAGTCTGGAATCCCAATTACAACATATACATCAATCGATTGGAAGGCATACAGAGAAAAAATTTGAGGTATATTTAATTCCAGTCTAAAACTTATTCGCCCACCTATCTCCTTCGCTGTAAAAGGTTCCATCTACTTCCTCTTTCTGAACGTAGAAGCATTGCAGACTTGGTGTTTTTGTTTAGAATCGCTAATGGTTTAACCGAGCTGCCAGAACTGCTGAGCAAAATTGGAATGCGGATTCCTTCTACTTTTCGGCGCAATCCCTGTCTATTGCATACTCCTGTGGTAGGAACGAATTACAGACGAAATGCATATTTAATAAGAGCGAGTCATACATAGATGATGATATGATATATGATCTGCCGGGGCGTCGACATCGATGTTTTCAATACTATCATTTCAAAATTAAAAAGGACTCTTTGTGATCTCTTCTTTGATGATATTAACTAATTTAATAAAATTCACGCTGTTTGAGTCCCGTTTTTAACCGACTTCAAAAAGGAGTAGGTTCTCAATTCGGTTGTATATTCGTTTTCTTTATGCTTGTGTTACTGTTTTGTACATAAAACTGTCTACCTTCTCAATTTTTTTTGTTTATGAGCTCTCTTCTATCTGTGAAAACTTTTAATTGACTCACAATATGAGTAATTTCGATGATATTTTTATTTTTTTATTTACATATGTACGTTAATATTTACAAACTAATATTAAAACTTACATAAGAATAAAAATATGTACAATTACGGGGCGTCAAAAAATTCGTCCACATCGCTGTCAACAGGAAAAGTGGCAGCATTGCCACGTTGGATGGTAATGCTAATTCTTTGACCAAAAAAAAGGCCAGCCCTCTGGTTTCGTGAAGAGTTGACCAACCGCTTGGCGATATCCCGAAATATTAGGTGTGCACTCGGACCCCATGGCCCTAGTGTTTCAACCCCAAGCGGCTCAACACACCATTACCACACAACACATAATTACCAATTAAGTTGTTGTATTTGCGCCGTTTGAGGTTAGATTAGATTAAGACGGGCTGGTGTCCGCAACTCCACGTCTAAGCGCGTATTTTGCGTACGGGCCGTTTGAGGTTTTCAGCACCTGCAGCAGCCGCCCCAGCGCAGCCCACCTCGCTAGGAAGATGGCATGGTGCAAGGGTGTCGACACAAGTTGCATCCCACACCAAAGACCTACCCAACTTCCATGGCATTATGGTCATACCATCTGGTCTCTTCCCATCGACGCGCGCCAGGCCATTAGGTTCTAAGACAGCTGGCACCCCGGCGGTGGCAAGAGCACGACGGATGAGATCATTAATGCTAGCATGCCGCGCAATCCGACCTGCACTCTTACTACAAGAAAGGCCATGGTGTCCGAGGCAGTCGACTGCTTCACCGCATTGACAGCGATGTGGAGCTCCACAAGGAGCGCATTTTATTTGAATAAACACCACCGGAACTCAGTATAATTGCACAAAATGCTTCGGAGAACATTTTACCGGTAAAGTCAAAAAGTCGCTACATATCTACATAAGACGAATTTATTGCGTGGAGAAAAGAGAAAAAAGCAAATAGTTTTTCAGAAAATGTTATGTTGGCATACTTCTCCGAACTCTCAGCCAAATTAAAACCTTCTACATTATGGTCGAGTTTTTCTATGATAAAAGTATACTGAAAATAAGGAACAACGTGGATATAAGTGAATACCCAAAACTAAATACTTTCTTAAAACGACAGTCAGACGGTTTTACATCTAAAAAGTCGAAAATATTAACATCGAATGAAGTGGAAAGGTTTTTGAACGAAGCTCCCGATGATCGTTATTTAGCCGCAAAGGTAATTTATTAATAAATACTTATATTTTTCTTTAGTATTCAGTTTACGAAATCGCAAAATACAGTCAATATATTATTTAAAAAAAATATTAACCAAATACATTTTTTTTGTAGGATGCGCTGATTTTTGGCGTTGTTGGGGCTTGCCGCAGAGAGGAGTTAGCCAATATTACTTTAAAATATATTGAAGCCCATGGAAAAATGCTACTAATCAAGATTCCGAATACAAAAAATAAGATACCGAGAAGCTTTGTTGTTGAAGGAGATTTTCTTAGAATATTGAAAAAATATATGCATCAGCGGTCCCAAAAAGCAAAACCCGACCGTTTGATTTCCAAAATTATCAAAAAGGGAAGTGTACAGCTCAATCAATCGGGATAACATTTTTGGTAATATGCCAAAAGAAATAGCTACGTTTCTTGGTCTGCCGGATACTGAGTATTATACTGGGCACAGCTTCAGGAGGACCTCTGCTACATTATTGGCAGATTCAGGAGCCGATTTGACGTCCTGAAAGCGACTAGGAGGTTGGAAGTCATTAAACAACAAACTAGAAACTGGGAAAAAAACACACAATCCATTAATTTAAAATCCAGTCTGATTTCACATGACAATACTGAAGAGAACGTTCGTTCATCTACCTTCGTTGATAATGATAATTCATCAGATCCAATTCCATAAACTAGCAAACGCCATTGTATAACACCCATGACAAATATACATGAACAATCATACGAAATTAATAATAGTTTGTCTCAAACAGTAAATATGAAACCTAAAACTTCCACAGTTAGTATAAAAAACTGTACCAATTTCAATATATATGTGAATTATAACTTTTATAAGAAATAAATAAATAGTTAGTTGAGTTTATTGTGTTTTTATTATTTTATTAAATTGCTTCATTTTTCGCAACTGTATTAAAAATAGTTGTTCATTCAGTACACGTGCGGAACCGTCATTGCAACTTGTTCTGACTGTCAACCCTCACCTTCGGCTGCGCCTCGACTCGGGGGTAGACATTTGTCGGAACTCTTTGCAATGACAGGCTTTCCGCACTCGTAATGAAATATACAATTTTTTACAGTGTTTGACCGTATTATATTTTTGCTTTGGATCATAAACTACCTACATATTATGTTGTGAAGATGCGAGAACAACGTAAATTACGTCATACATCAACCTTATTTCCCATACCAATGCCACTCAATTATTCCCTGCCGTTCCGGAATTCCTCAAGCTATACACGTTCGAATGTGAGACCCTTCGGACCGAATAGCGTCTGTAGTATTGTGTGGAGAGGTCTTGGGTACAGAGCATGGAATCAACGCACTGGAAGCAACTAGAGATGGCAGTATTCATAAAATTCTGTCAAGCCTCCTGATAGAATTTTAGGTATATTCATAGACGTCAGTTTTCATATTTCATTTGGCTAAATAATAATAGCCACTTGGGACGATCTTCAGGTTTGATTAATGCTTGCACAGTTCGTGACTGTGTGACTACTCCTCGTCTATCTAGAACCCTCCATGGAAATCACGTTAAGGATTTGGTTCCTAATGTCATTTGTATATCTATAAAAGTTCATACGGGTTATCAAGACCCCGAAAATCTGACAACCAGGTTTCCCAAGAAGAATCATGTTTTCATGTTACTGGATTTTAGAGGTTAGAGCTCCATGTACAATACTTACTAAATAAAAAAGGGAAATAAAAATTACTAACAAAACTACTAACATATGTGTAAACCCTAGATTTACTGGCCCACTTGAACGGGGGACTCAGCTTGTAATGTCAATATGCGTTAGCAAAAAAGTTGGGTCCTTCATGCAATGTGGCCCAACCACTGCTTTTCTTTTTGATATATGCGCCGAATAAATATTGGTAATAACACCTTAGGGGCAGGGATGGTTTTTTTGTCGGCAGGCACCTTAAGTGAGTCCGGCACTGCCCACGCTGGCTCGCTCTGGGCGAGGCAGTCTGGGGCGTCCTAAGAGGATATTTCAAAATATGCCAAAAAAAAATACTAACTTATTCAGCTGCATCTGATCTGACTAGACGCCAACCTCAACAAAGTTAATAAATAATAATTATAAATAATTTATTTGTAACATTCAAATTAACAATTTTCTTCTTAGTTGATCAATGACAATGAAATGAGTATCTAATACTGATCATGCTTAAGAGATTACCTCGACGACTGTACTAGTATAAACTGTGTCATAGTCAACATCGCCTGCTTCCCAGTTATGGTATTCTGCAGTAGAGAAAAAAAATGAAAAAAAAGCCACATCTTTTAGCCTACTTACGTTTTATAGTACTACTATGCAAAACACACCTTTTCTATCTTTTGAAATTGTATCAACTCATGTGACTCACTTTTATCTATTCATTGATACTGTTAGCACCTGAAAATCATACTTTTAGGTATCTCCGATTGTTTTAACATCCACAACTTATTTTGTACCGCTAATTTGTTAAATCTTATAATATTTTATACCCTGACATTTTCATCTGATCTGACATCTGTCTGTCCAATTTATTTCCTTAAGCCATAGATATAACATACCATGGACACTTCTTCTTAACGACCTTTTTTTAAAGCTGGTTGTACATCATAATTTTCCAAATAAGGGCAGCGGTAGCTGCCCCCTCTGTGACATAACATCATCTTTTGAATGTGACAGATAACATTCTGTCAGCACAGGATAAGGGCCTATGCACACTACTTGTCCTACTTGATTTTTCGCGAGCTTTTGACTGCATAAATATAGATCTGTTTCTATCAAAGCTTAGCTACTATGGATTTGACCAAAACTCGATACACTGGTTCCAAAGCTATCTCACCAACCGACGTCAGCGGGTGGAAATACGACTTAGCAATGGCTCATCTCTTGTTTCTTCCCTCACTTCTGTTTACAGAGGCGTCCCACAAGGCTCAATACTGGGCCCCATCATCTTTATTTTGTATTGTGCGGATATCATAAATTCCCTGAGGCGATGTAGGTACCATATTTATGCTGATGACGTACAAGTCTATATTTCCCTTAAGCTAAGTGACTATGACATTGCGATAAAGGATCTAAACGATGATCTTGACAGGATAGCATGTGGGGCTGAAAGTAATGGTTTGGTACTTAACCCTACTAAAACCAAATACATTCTGTTTGGAACCAAGAACCAAATCAGTGCAGTGCCGACAACACTCAACGTTGCCCTGCTGGGTGAGTCGATCAGTCGAGTCAGTGAGTCCCGTAATCTGGGTCTGAACATGGACGCTGGGTTGAGATATGAAGCACACGTGTCAGAGTCAGTGCGTACCTGTTTTTACCGGTTTAAGGTCCTCTATAAAATAAGGCCTTATTTTTCAGAGGAGCTGCGAATCCAGCTGGCTGAATCTCTCGTGCTGTCTAAGCTTAACTATGCGGACGTAGTTATTGACCCTCGACTGCTGGCAAGAACTGATCGACTGATTCAGAGAGTGTAAAACGCCTGTGCTCTATTCTGCTTCTCAATCCCACCTAGGATTCACGTAACGCCATTTTTGAATAACCACTCAATCCTCAAGATGAAGTCGCGTCGTAAGTTGCACTTGGCATGCTTACTTTTTGGAGTTATAAAATACAAACAGCCGACCAATCTTTACAATAAACTGAGCTGGATAGCTAGTAGAAGAGAATGCGCAAGTAGACAGTGCTCACAGCAACTGTACACACACTCGCAAAAGACAGCGGCTTTCAGGGGAAGTTTTAGATACGCCGCATCCAAATGCTGGAACAATATTCCACCGCCGATAAGGAATATTAAATGCCTTGTAACGTTCAGAGTTCGACTGCGGCAGTTTCTTATTACCTAGCAGAAAAAAAAGGGGATGACTGTTTTGAACACGTCCATTATATAACTGTTATGTCCTTCCCGAGCCAATCTGTCTATTTGTCTATTTAGCGTATCTCGTAGTCAAAAACTGCGAACAAAGAGTATAGGCACTTGGTAATTGGATAATTTACGTATATATTTTTTTTTTGACAACATATTTATTTATCTTTAGTCTAGCCATATCGATAACCTTATTTGCACCTAATCCATCATTTATTTATTAGTTATTATAAGATTATTCATTATTTTATACATAATACATTTAACTTATCAAGTAATATACTTAATCAAGTAATCAGAAAGAATTTATAGCACCATCAACACATCTAAAACTGGAACGTTTGCCACTGGAAAACATTTATTGCAATAAATTAAAGTTGCGGGTATACTTACGTGAAATACTCTTCGCATAACACTTTAACAACACTAACATAATTATCACGTCTGCTTGGCGACCATATGTCACTGCAGAGATCCAGCAGAATATCAGCGTCAGGTATATGCCTGACACGTGCTGAGCTGGACTCCCATTTGGTGCAAACTTGAGAGGCACACCGCACTGTGTTTTAAACGTTATAACTACTATTTGAGGTATGTTACTATGTCACTTTTATTTCCTGTATGATTTTGTTTTTCTTTCTTTTGTATGTTGGCACCTTGTTTTTATATACCTCGTACAAATTGAAAATTTAATTGTGATTTTGTGTTTTGTGCTGTGTCTTTTGTGTGCACTAAATAAATGTTTTATCTATCTATCTATAACTACTTCTAATTGTGATTTGAATTTGAAATTTAGAAGATATGACACAGAAAGAGGAAAAAACCAGCGTCAGTTTTTAGTTTAATTCTGGCAGTGAACGCCGAAAGTCTGTTTTATTACTGAGTTTAAACAAATTGTCTAAATACTTGAATTTCAGCCTGGTCAGTTCTGCCTAACTAGCATGTATATTTAAAATACCCACTGTGTGTTCTAACTTACAATACTTACTTGTATCTGACAATAAACATTGTGTGCGTGAAATACTGCATATCTTTTGTCCGACGCCTTGCTCTGACGCTGTTCGGCGTGTAACACCACAGCCCGGTTCCTCAACACTCCTTGCTGCCTGCCTACCTACCGGTACGTGATGCACGAGCTGCAGCAGACAAGACTACAGTGGAGCGCGTGGCCCCAGCGCGCCCGCCAGCAGCACGTGCAGGTGGCGCATGTCGTTCACGTTGGCCCATCGCGCCGTACCACGCTGCACTGGAGTGGTTACCCATTCGTTAGCTTGGAGTAAATGGGCGTTTGCATCTACGGCCACAGCGGATCCCATAGCTGGACGTGTTGCTGGGGTGGTACGTCGTGCAAAGCCGGTCCTAGGTTTTTATACCCCATATATTTTTTATATAGGTTTAATTCTTAATCATTCTTATTTTAATAACGTGAGTAGGTTAGAATTGGGGGTTCTGAATCACGTCTATAGAATTGGGGATTCTGAATCACGTCTATAGAATTGGGGATTCTGGATCATGGTTCGAGCGCAGCGAGAACAGGTGATCCAGAACCCCCAATTCTATAGACGTGATTCAGAATCCCCAATTCTATAGACGTGATCCCGAACCCCCCAATTCTATAGACGTGATTCAGAACCGTAATTCTATATCGATAAATAAGCAATGAAATCTTCTTGCACTGTATCGCTGACCTAAGGTTATGATGAATTTGTGCTTGATTTATAATTTTCGTCGCGTATTAAATATAAACTCTCTTCCCTTCACAGCATTTAAATAAAAACATTGTGGAAAATGTATAGCATGTTGCATCCAAGGATCGTCATATATTTCCCAATCTTCTATAACACCTCCACATGAGAAACATGCTGCTTTATCATTTATACTGTTTCCACAATAAAAGAATCCAGAGTCAGCCATTTCCATCACTAATCTTTTCTTTGAATCAGCCGTTGCCCAGTAATAATTAAATGAAAATGCACGCATTTTATAAGTATTATAAATGTCATAACGAGGTTTGTAGTTATTTTGAGACATGATCCGTTTACAGATAAATGGATAATGACGCCGTCTAGCTACAGACAACAGATTTTATTGATTTGACGACCTTGTGATGGGGAGGGGTAGGAAACGTTTTACCGTAGTACAGAAATTAAAGAAGAAAATGATTATTTTAAAATTTTATTATCATAGCACCATTTATTTAAACACAATACATTTTTTAAAGCACATACAGAGTCATGATAAATACAGTTATATAAATCTTGAGAATATTTATATTGATCGTATAAACTTATCAAACTAGAACAACCTTTATCTTCTAAATTAAATATATTACAATTATTATTTTCTAAAATATGCTTCAACCACAACACTTTTTCTGAACCTTTAACGTAGATACATTTATCTTTTAAAATATCTATAACCAAATTCTGATAATTAGAATAGGGTAAAAATCCTTCATGCCAGTGTATCTTTCTGTTTCGTTCAATCCAACTAACTTGTTTTTTTTCTTGTTTAGTTAATTTTGAAAATGGAAATGGTGGTTAAATTAAAAACACTTGTAATGTTTTATTATACAATATAGCGATTTCTTTTATTATAAATTCATTTGTCTCTGTTTTAAAGCCTTGAATATCCACAATAGCAATCATGATAACCTGCGTACAATGCTGCTGAGAGGTTTGTATTCCACAAGTCGATCGTTTATAATCAAACAATATGCAGTCGTCTTATCTGGTATTGCTGTAGAACATTCAATTTCCAACCTCACTCCACTGGACCTGTTTTCAGGCTATCGTTTTGTCTTGAGCAGTCTAAGATAAAGAGAGGGGTTTTTTCTTTGAACTCCTTTAGGTCAAGCAACGGGTCTACTGGACAGTTGTAATACGACTGACGAAATTTCACAAACATTTCGTATAATATACTATATTTGTTCTCAGAAAACTTTAAACCTAAAGGTTCATATGGATAATATTGAGAATTCAAAAAGAGCGTGACCTTTGTTACTTCACAATGATCGAATACTGAACTGTCTTTAGTTTTATTATTTTTTCTATTAGTTTGTAAGCAAAATATTACATATCTAGGTTTTTCTAATTGTGAAGCAGTCTTAATTGACCATGAATGTTTTGTAGTTTTAGGAAGTAAAGGATATTCATATAAATCCCAATTTCTAAAAGCCATCTGAATGGATTTATCTCTTTCTAAATGCTTTAAAAGTGTTAATCGTTCTCGATCTGACACTTTTATGTGTGGCATCCTCCATTGTACTCTTTGCATATCTATTTGAAAATTAGCAACATCATCAGTAAGAATAACGCTGTTTAAGTTAGAGTTACTTCTATTCAATATAAGCTCGTGTTTACAATTTATAACGATTTTATTGTAATCCTCTGCAAACCCTAAAATCTTATTTCATGGTAACACAATACTAAAATGACCATCATTTTCGAATCCGTTTAACTTCCAGCCCCATAATGCAGCAACTTTATTTTCACCTTCATTTAATGAGATATATGATTTTATTGTTGACGTTATTCCAGAATTTTTTATACGATCTATTTCAATACCATTCATTTCGTACCTGATGTCTTGAAACAAAGACATAATAGGGTTATTAGTGAACGAAAAATTTTTCTTGATCGGATTCCCATCTTTACCGAGCAGCTTTGCTTGGCCTTCGATGTAAATTGAACTGGCTGATGGTAGCACGTATATGTCTTGTTGATGTATGGGGATTCTGATTTCATCGTTTTCTCTAAAGCTGTTATTGTAGGGATTATATGAATGGATTTCATAACTTTCGATCGAACTATCGAAGTGCGGTAATTCAGTAATCTGTAGTATATTCATACTTTAAAACCTAGGGCTCTAAGAAAATCTTTGTTTCCTTCAGTCAATTTCTTAACTTTTTTCTTACGTCTATGATCCTTAGTGGTCGTAGAAGGAATAAGACGTTTTATTTTCACAGGAGTGTTTTTATAATATACTATAATTTTGTTTTTCTTAAATGAAGACGTAGTTGAATATTAAGTTCTTCACCAAAGTTAATACAATAACCAAATTGATCAACAATCCTAACAGATATGGATGAAATTTTATTTTTGTTCACTGGAAAGTAAATAACGTTTCGCGGTATTTCTATGTACTGATGACTCGGAGCAATATCAAATATAAATTCATGAATAAAATGAGTTGGTAATCCGTTGCAGTACGAACCATGTACAAGATCACACTCGATTCTGATTACAGATAGACTGCTGTTATTGATGGGCACATTTGGTCTTGAATTTAACACTGAAAAGTATAACAAACCGCATTCGTATTGATTGGTTAAATGCAGAGATGGTTGAAAGTATGACACTAATTCAGATTTATTTCCAGAGATGGTAACCGTAGTAGACATGCTTGCATACTGAACTCTTCAAGAAGATCCTCTTTATTTTATCCCTTGACTACTCCAAAAATTCTTTAAAAAAATTAAACAGAGATTTGTTGATTGTGAATCAAAGGTAATACACCGCCAGTTTTTGGTATAGGAATAACTCGAGGAAGTTTAATGGATAAATCATCAGCCAATTCTCTGGCTGCGGCCATAGCAAATTCTATTGCCACTTTTTTGCATTTTGGTTTTAATTTTTTCATGTGTTTTTTCGTTTTAGTAATAACATTTTTAAATTTATTTTTTAATCCTTTTCCAGATGTAACTTTTTGAGAGCACTTTTTGCTACTTTTTTTTAGGCCAGAACCACTTTTAATTTTCGTAGACATTGTCTTGCTTACTAAGCGTGCTGCGAGTTTTTCGCTTACACTCGCATCCGAGGCAGCTGCTCGCTCTTTCGCCATTTTTAACAAAATGAAATCAGCTTTGTGACGATCCTTTAAGTTTGCTGATTTGTGATAGGCAATGTCGTGTTCTTTGCAATATTCGTCTAATTTATTAATACCTTTATCTCCGCGTGTAAGCCTTTTAATTAATTTCGTACCAGGGCCACAATAATTGTATCCTGGTAAGTGTAATTCAAACGGTAAATTGTTTATAAGCCAATTGAGAAGACTACTCTCTCCAATACACATCATAAGACTAATGATTCTGGATTGAACACTTTAATAAACACTTATTCGATTTATCAATGTATTCGTTGATAAGTTAGAAAAGTTAATTTTATTTATAATAATACATTCGATTGATCAATCCAACTGTTTTCAGCAGATGACAAACCTAGCCATTTTATTAAAACCCTGTTTCCTTTTCTTCCAAGAACTTTTTCGACTAGGTAAACATTGGGATGTTTTGTCTTTTGCAGCTCTTGTAAGTAAAATGCCCCTTAAATAGGCTGACCTCTGATTGTATCTTCAATTAAGTAGGTTATAGGAGTAGTATTTTGTATTTTTCGAATTTTAAATATTTCCGTCGACCAGTTGGGGGTATATCCTTTTTCAAATGTCCCTTTGTACTTACTGATACGGACATAATCACCAAATTTATACTTGCTTCTTATTCTTTCGTTTTTTACCAGCCTTAAATATCTTTCTAATATACGTTTTTTATTAATGTTATTCACATTAGCAGGAATTTCCTGAATTGTCCGATGGTAAGTGTGATTATATTTATGAATAACATCATTAAGGGTATTGTCTATCCAATTATAGTTGCCTTTTAAACTAAATTCTTTATACAGTTTAGATTTCAATGTTCTGATGAATCTTTCAACTATTGAAGCCTTTTTTGTTGAGAAGGTTGAGTAGTGGTTGATATGATTAGATTTCATAAGCTTTTGAAATGTATTATTATAAAATTCTGTACCATTATCCGTTTGGAGATTTTTCGAAACACGTCCTGTAGCCAGCAACATTTTGAAAGATTTACATACATCATCTTTGGTTTTACTTTTCAGAGGGAAGGCCCAAGCATATTTCGAAAATGTATCAATAACGGTAAGAATAAATCTGTCATTTTTATTTTCTTTTGAAATTGATTGCATATCCATTAAGTCTGCTTGCCAAAGGTCATCTACATCTTTCATAATAACATGTCTTCGTGGCAAGTTCACCCTCACATTTTTATGTATTTCGTTTACTACGTCAGCTTTGCTCATTTTTAGAATTTAGTACATTTGTCTTGAATGCATCTATAATACTGAATGAAAAGCATATTATTATAACTATTTATTCTTTAATTATGTCAGCTTCTTTTAATTCTTCAATTATCGATAAAATTTCATTATCATGGTTTGTATTGCCAGCATCTCTTGAAGCAACTAATAGTTTCAATCTCTCAACCAATTCGTTAGGATCATCCCAATATACTAAGTCAGTGTTGTTTTTGTATTTTTTTAGTATGGGTAAGTTTCCTCCAAGTTTTGTGTGAACAAGTTTATTAGCGTTTGTCAATTCGGAAAAGAGTGGTTTGATTATTTCACGATATTTTATTCCTTTATCACCTCGTATTTGACCATTAGGATTAAAATCTCTCTTATGAGCATTTGTAAAATGCAGCATATCCTTATAGACAAGTTTATCTTTGCTCGAAACTAATTTTAAATCAGGTTTTCTTCGAAGTAAAAGTTCCTTCAGGCCAGGAGTTAAATTATAGGTTTTGTCATCGATTTTAATCAAAAGGTCACTATCATCATTTAAACTATCAATTTTAGAAAATGATACTGCTGAATTACCCATCAATAAAGTTTTGTTTACACTTCTTATTCCAAACGGTATATTTACACCATCATAAATATCATGGATATCACGGCCTTCTAATGAAATTTCTAAATCGTCTGGTAATTCTATTTTATTAGACTTTTTAGGGGATTGGGTAGAATTTAGTTTTGGATCGTAGCAATCCTCAAAACTTGTAAATGAGCTAGTATTGATATCATCCAATTCACTGCCTTCAGAATTAGTGAGTGTTGTATTTTCTAAATGTTTTATTTTTTCCATAGATTTATTCGAATCAACTAGAGTTTTAAGTGGATCTGTGACAGGTTTTAGCATTTTATCGAGTGACAAGTTCATTGAGTTTTCCTGGTTCTTCATTTGTTTTATTTTATTCTTTATAGAGTTTACAGACTTAATTAATTCTAGTTTAATATTTTTCGCCATGTTGTAACAACTGTGTTCAGCTGAAGAACAAATAATACTAATTTTTCTTTTTGTGTGTTATTTACTTATATACACAGTCAGTCAAATTTAAAAAAAATATCGAAATTCTGTCTGTACCTCCCAATATTTAATGGTGATTCTTTGCTAATAAGAAGAAATTGATATGGATTACTCCAAACAGTTGTACAAATATCCTTGAACTGATTCCATGGCAGATCGGAGTTGACATGTTCTCCATAGATGTGCTTTAAGTTTACATCATCTTGTTTAAATATTATAAGAAAATTGGTGTTATCCCGTAGCAACTGTTTCGGTATTTTTTTATAGGTTTGCGATAAATAAAAGCAATCAATTTGTTTATGTCTACCCATAGAAAAATAATTACGAATATTTATTTGTTTTTCACAGGCAACATCATCAAATATAAATATAGAATTTGGTAAAGCTTCATCGGGAGATATGACTTCTGTATTGTCATTGAACTCAATGAAGTTAATCTGAGGCACTCTTCTTAATACTTCACTTAAGAAACGATATTTTGGTTGGAAAGTGGTTTTTGAGTAAAGATAAAGATTTTGAAATTTAAGACCATTTTCATGCAGCAATAAACTGATCATAGCGTTTGTTTTGCCACAGTTCGAGGGTCCACATATTATGCAACGAATCGTATTAGGCAATAGAGCACTATGCCTTATCTGTCGAGCAGAGTCATTGAAATTGATATTATTCACGTTCAGGGATATGGGTTGTTTGATCAACTTCATCTTGCCTAATATTTATTTTCATTACTTACTAACCTTTATATATGAATAAGTGAGTGCAGTATTTAAACAACAGGATTGGACTTGTGTCGTTATCAAACTGATGTTCTCGTCTTACGGTATAAATGTATTTATGACTAATAGCTGAAAGGGGAATATTCTAGATATGTCGAAGTAATTAAACATTGCACTTCATTGCAGTAGCTGATTTGAAGTAGGACTATAGGCTGTTGTTCGCGATTTAATTATTGTTTTTTGTCTAAAGGTAAGTTTTTGAATGATAACCAATCAAACAAGAAATTATAAATACAATATTTGTTTATAGTTTATTTGTAGACGGTATTTTTTATTTCAGAATAATGTCTCAAGCATCGCCACCACCATCATCCTACAGCCCTAGCATATTGGACAATGAAAACGTGATTTCTGCAGAACAGGAACAACCCAGTTTTCATGAGGTAGTCTTTGCTTTAATATTTCATAGGAGTTGTTTCTCTTTTTTCTTACGCTACTGTTATTTTTTCACAGTCATGCTAATATCGTTTTTTTTTATTTTCGCAGTGGAACTCTGAGGTCCTCAATGGAAATCCTGTTATGAGCTCATTTTTTTACTCTCAGGGCAACTACGAAACATATTTTGAAGGTTTAAATCAGAGCGCTAAAGTTGAAAAGCTGCACACTGGAGATGAACAAGCACAAACTTCTAAAAAGTCTTCAAAAAAGAGAAAATGCCCATTAGGATCATCATCATCATACATTGTTCGCCGAGGAGAAAGCGAAAATCGGGGGCATTTAATTAAATTAGAAGTGCATAAACTTAAAGACTCTAAGAATGAAAATGATTATAGTGATAGTGACAACGCATGTATAACGGTGCAATACGTGGTGCATGAAACTTATGACGACGAGATGGAAGCAGCAGAGACCCTTATTAAAAAAATTGGAAAAAAATTGAGTGACCCAGAACAGTTTTAGACTATTTTTGTATTAGTTAATTATAAATAGTTTGTACTGTCAAAATATGTGTACTTTAGTTAATAAGATAATAGTAGGTATTTTGTCACTTATTGTTTTATTATTGTTTTTAGATTATTTTTATTTTATTATTTTATACACACAAAAAAACAAAAACATTTCTGTGTAAATTAAATAAATGTTATGACTATCAACTATGCTGGGTTTCTTTTTTCTTTGTTTACTTAGTTTAAATAGGAAGTGGGTATATCACATTTAAACACACTTATTTAATTATAAATGATTTATTTCATATTATATAATATTTCAATCAATACATTTAACTTTATTAATTTTTGATACATACCTTAAATTAGCCTTACTATATACCTTAATTGTAATCTCATCCAACACTTAATTAAAATACAGTTTTATGATGCCCCCAAGGCAAAGTATTACAACCATCTCCCATTATTTGTCTTTTATCATCATCCCTACTAAGAATCAGCTTATTAATCTTCTGAGTAAAAATCTTATGATTTTTTGACTTTATAATACACATGTCATCTGTTATGCATTCATTGTACCGTAAAGCTCGTTTATATTTTTTAATATCGAGTTTTTCACAGCTGATTTTTTTACACCTTTTGCTCTGATGATTGAAGAAGCTAACGAGTCTATAAAATACAATTTCGCTCTTAAACTTACAAATTCAGATATAATATCACCACCCAATTCATCTTTAAAAAAACCTGGTATTTTACAATTTGCTTCATGTATATTAAATTGATTTCCAGTTTGAAAGTTGCTCGTATCAAAGTATTTTATATTCTGTTTCATATCCTCATAGAAATCTTCTGTATATATTAAATACAAAAGGCTGTCAGTGTCAGTATAACAAAGTTGAATATCATTTTCGTATAGACGTTTCATCACAGAGTAATGAAAACAATACAAATGACTCTTAGCCAATTCCAATATTGTGAAGCCAATATAAATTGGTCTATCAAGAACAATTTTCGTTTGTTTTAACTGGATTGCTACTAAAGTATCAGAAAATATAGATAAATCTTTGAAGTTTGGAGCACTTACATATTTTTCAGCTCCACAAATTTTGTTAGTTTTATTATGAATATCTTTCCATACATTAACTAGTTTGACATCAACTTGTTTTCTTTTGTTTTCGATAGTTTTGCCAAATATAGAATTATTTTGTTTTTTAAAAAAGTCTCTTTCAAAATCGGAAGAAGCTTTTTGTCTAAGAGTAGTATTCAACAAGATATACGGAGCCAAAAATGAACTTTGTTCAAAAGCTAGTATTCTATATATCTTAAGTAATAGAAGTCCGTTTTTTACACATTCTTTAAGATGAACATAGTGAATGATATATTTATGTTTGTCATACAGGTTAGCAATTAATTTAACATTTTTACTACCTGGTGGAGCAAACCTTTCAGCGGCAAATGGTAAATCTGAATGAGCTTCGTGAATTTTATGAGGATAACATAAGTCAACTTCTAAAATAAATCCTGTGTCACTATCATTTAAAATACACATTACATTAAAATTATTTATTTCATCTTCGTTTAAAAACCTAAAGTTTCGAGTAGGAAGCGGTTGCATCATGGCATGGCCATATAAATTTACACAATCAAGATAAATTAAATAGCTGTCAGGTTCCTTATTGTTATAATTTGGCAGATATTTATTATTTGCCTTCGCATATCTTAAAGAACATTGGGCAAATCCTCCCCTAATGCCTTGTTCTAACATTTGATACATATCGATATCTGAAATTAAGTCTAAGTTAATTTGAGTATATAATAACATTGCATCCCAACTCAGCGAAGGAGATGATACATAATAACAGGGATCAAGGTTATAATATTTTAAACTCATTGTTCTAAATTTTTCAAAAACATCACATAAAAGTAGGACATCACATTTCAAATATAAGTCTGTGTACTCCCCTAAATTAGAAATACCAAAGGCATTCCAGACATTTAAAGCATGATTATAATCTTCATCCGAAATAGATTGGGATGTGAGTTTATTATAAAATTTTGATGAATCTGGCAATTTAGTATCTTTATAACGATCCCATGAATCAATGTAATCATAGCAGTATACACCCTTCTTGCATGCTAAATTAAATAAATAATCATCATTAAAAAACTTTCGTAAATTTTTAAAATCTTCCGTTTTCATCGTTTTTTTTAAATTATTTAATTAATTTTATATCGTCTAAACTGGGGGGAAATGTCATGTTCGTAATGTTTAACACTTTGGAATAGTGCGGATATGATGTAACTCTATTGAGGTTATTCTTTGCTGGATACAAATATGCCACAATGCTCCAAAGAAAACAGTGATTATCTTTATTGACTATGTTTAGACACGATTTCGTATTTTGAATTCGTTTAGGTAATTCTAAATAAGAACCTGCTCTCAAAGGACTATATTTAACGAAATTAATTTCTAAATGACTTATTGATTCGATGGCCCACCCTGACTCACTTAGTTCGAACTCGGAACATTTATTTAAGATTTTTTCTATAAATGCATGATATGTGGATAATATATCTGTACTTTGAAGTATAATTACATATTTTGTGTTAAAAGATTTAAGACTAATTTCGTTATTTTTAGGTAAAGTGTAGGAAACAAAAAGTTCGAAATTGACTTTCAAAGAAACGTGTTGTTTTAATAATTCTTTAATTAGATAGCAACAAGTATCTAAAACTTCAATTAAAAACTTTTCAGGCATAATAGTAAAACTTTGAGGATTTATTTTGTAACTGACTATTTTGTTTTTAAAAGCACAAGCTATTATACGAACGTTATCAAATTGAGTTTTTATAAGGTTATTAGATTTATGGATGTTAGTTTTTTTGTGGTAAGGATAATTGTGAACGTCAATGTTACAAGCTTGACAGAAAACCATTTTGCATATAGTTAAATTTGATCTATGTATTGTATTATTTCAATTTTAGGTTTTTATTTAGCTTCTTTTTTTTTTGGTATATTTTTAATCAAATTAAAAAATATTTTTAAAACATAGGTATATCGATTACAATTATATTTATGAGATAATGATTATATTATGAATATTGTTGTATTTTCAATTTTCATTCAGATTTTTATTTAGCTTTTTTTTTTTAGTTGATATTTAATCAAATTTTTTTTTTTTTTATAACATAGGTATATCTATTATAATTATATTTATGAGATGTTATATTATGATTATATTATGAACATTGTTCTATTTTCAATTTTTGATTTTCATTCATATTTTTATTTAGATTTTTATTTAGCTTTTTAGTTAGCTTTTTATTTTATCTACTAAGTAGATTCTGTAAGAGAACAATTAAAAAATATAAGTTACATGGTTGGTAGATATTTAATCAAATTAAAAAATATTATTAAAACAGGTATATCGATTATAATTATATTTATGAGGTAATGAATTTAAAAAAAAAAACAGATTTTTATTTAGATTTTTATTTAGCTTTTTGTTTTATCTACTAAGTAGATTCTGTAAGAGAACAATAAAAACATATAAGTTAGTTATAGATACCAAGCCAAATTAAAAATATTTTTAAAACATGGATGCTAATATCGATTATATGTATGTATATTATACCCAATATTATAAAGGATTAAACCAAGTTTAATATTGAAATTAAGTAAAGTTATGCAATTTAATAAAAGTTAAGTAATGTTTTAAAATATTGATAAAAATATTTACGAATAATTACGGGGGTACAAAATTGGCTGGATAGAGGAGTAATCCTCTTTAACTGCTGCAACCAATTGAGTAACCGCCTTCCAAGTTGGACTATCGTCATTCACTGCTGTTTTGAAACACACCAGTGAATGTTTCCAGCGATCGGTTGTTATGGCCTCCAACTCCTGACTATTCGATATTCGAAGCTCAATATAATATTCGCCGCGCCTTGTGGGATTGCTTTGCGTAGTATATTCAGAACCAACTCGACGCGTTAGGTAGCTCTTCAGTTTTGATGCTCGAATTGATTCACGTTGCTCTTCATCCTGGAAAAAACAAAAAAAAAATAGTTTTAATCGTTATTATATCATCATTATAATCTGATGATTCACAATGATCATCAG
Organism: Orthosia cruda; assembly: GCA_964057195.1. Taxonomy (NCBI): domain Eukaryota; kingdom Metazoa; phylum Arthropoda; class Insecta; order Lepidoptera; family Noctuidae; genus Orthosia; species Orthosia cruda. The sequence continues at coordinate 14,338,266 of OZ059827.1, read as the reverse complement.
CCATCTATCACCCCTTTGCTATTATTATAGGTACCATCACAACAATATCTTAAGACGTGCCTACGTAGTCTTCATGTATTTTTTTTAATTCAATCCCTTCACACAATCACGAGTTAATGTTTACTAAGTAAACGTTAACTTTTATTTATAACATACATAACATCATGCCTGTATTTTTCGAGCGCTAACACTCCGCGATACTGCCTACTATAAAATTAATCAAAATTGACACAATTATCTACACTTGGTCAGACCTGAGAATTAGATCGATAGACCTAAGAATTGAATATAGGACTTTATAATAATCAGTAATCAGTATGCTTACAGCACCACTAAACCTGGGTCTATAGGCCATTAAATATTTATTCCATGACGGCATCGAACCCACGACACACAGCGCAGCTGACAATCGCGCAGGCCCTGCACCAGCCGAGCCGTCAAAATATAATTAATAATTGCCAATTTTATCTCAACTTACCTCGGAATCAGGGTAGATGCAAAGTTTTCGTTTCTTTTTAGCTGATGTAGACGCAAATGCAGATGCGGTTGAAGGGTCGGCCTCTGACTCAGACCCGCTTCCGATCGGCTGTCCTTGGAGTAGTTTTTTATTTTTCCCTTTTGGCTTCGAGGGTTTGGGTGTTAAAGGCTTACTTGGCTTCTTCTTTTGTGATAAAGGAATCACTTCAGTGTCAGAGTCAAATGGATTGGAAAACCTGAAAACAAAACAAGATTATAACATTTTGTAAAACAGGTCTACTTACAAACATTCATACGTTTATTTACAACTTTTATCACATAGTTCATTGATGATACTTAGGTTCCTGTCACGCCTAGCTATTTGCCTGTAAGAAAATCTAACTTATAAACTCACTCTCAATAGTGACCTCTGAACCTGCCATACCTTCGATCATATTGATCATAGCATAAGACCTAAAATAAAATTTGAAAAATAAAAAGAAACGCACAGTCGCACATCCCCCACCTCCACACATAACCGCACACCCGCCCTTACACTGATAACAAAATTAATAGAGTTAAAATGATACGTACATACTTGCTGTTTTATTTGTGAAACACACGAATTAAACGATGTTAAGTTATACGAAGATCACTGCACGATGCACTGATTGATTGAACAATATTCTGTGAGATAATTGCCAGATGACGCTGCTTTTATATTCATACATTGTAAAACGGTATACACACTTAAATAATCTTTGTTAGATATAGTTTATTTTAAATTAGGCGTCAATGTTGGCATATAATTATAATCCCTATGCGCATTACACATAAGATTTATAATTATTTATTTCTTAATCATCATTCATACTCAATTGTAACGTTGCCCTAACTTACCATTTTAGGAGGATATATTAAACGGCGCCGCGCTGTCGCTGAAAACTGAGACGAAATTTTTATAAGGTAATCGCATGTACTTGTGTACAAATGGGTTTAACCATCATGAAATTCTAGAGACCAGGCATATCGGGTCTTTCATATTAACATTGAATATGACTAATATAAATTGAACTCCAAAATATTTTATTGGAAAAACAAGAAAAATATATTTTATGTTATCAATATTAAATCTACAACTGTAATAAATACCGAGTATAACAAGTATAAGGTGTGCATTTTGTCATATGCTAATCATGGGGCAACAACAACTATTCTTCTCATGTTTATCATGTGGAGGTGTTATAGAATATTGAGAGATTTACTTTGATCCTTGGATCACGATAAACGTGGTGAAGGGAATAAAGCTACATTACAAAAAAAAAATGTTTGAAATACTTACCCTATTAGAATGTATATGTATACGATGACATACTGCACTAAAAAAAATATATGTAAATCTGTATATATTATAGAGGCACCATGCATCATCGCAATTTAAGTCTGTACATTACAGTGCACTGGTTCAATTTTAAATTTATTTCTTAAATAAATAATTAAATTTATTTTAATTATCTATAATGTTTCACTCAGCCAAGATTTGGCATTGGATTTAGATGGCATTCGTAAAATGATTTTCAAGAATGCTAGGGGTGAGATAATATATATTCAAGATATGCCCCCTAGAAAAAAGATATCGAACACAGGTGAAATAAAATACCAGGATAATGATATAACCCAAACAGAAGATTTATTTTACCAGAAGTTGGAAGATTTTGTGAAATCTAACTTGAAAAATATTCACTACCTAAAACTCAAAAGCGAACCTGGAGAGGATCTTCGCACATTCGTACGAGTTAGCAACAATGAGGCTGATCATGAAAAATCGAATATTAGTGGGAGTGGTATATCGGCAGCAACAGGTGATTTATTTGATCAGGAGAGTGATACAGCACATGAGTTAGTTTTAACTGCATTAGAAGATATTGATAGCTATCAGATACTGTCGGAAAACGAAATGTGTTTCATATAAATTGGGTCATCATCATTTTAGTTCTACTCTACAGGTCTGAATGTTATTCCTAGTATAACCTGTCTCACTTTTACTTGCTATGTAATCTAGTCCTAAGTTAAAGAATAAAGTTATTTTATTTCTATTTTATTTTTATTTTTTCAAAGGAAAACCTTAGTCCAACATTGGTTGAGATGATGATTGAAAAATTAATGGAGGTGTTCTGAATCATGGCTTTTAGAATTGGAGGTTCTGAATCACGGTTCGAGCGCAGCGAGAACATGTGATTCAGAACCCCCAATTCTAACCTACTAACGTGGCTAACGTTTAGCTCCTCTGAGTTAAACGTATCGTTACACAGTGTAATTCAATATTACAAAAATATAATTTGTATCTCTATTTTTTATTTATTAACAATAAACAAAAATCGTTAATACAAGTACCTGTGTGTTTGTGTGGTGTGTTGTGTAGTGTGATATGTTGGTGAGTGTGTGGATGCAATTATGACGATTTATTATTTACTATTTCCTCCGTTTCTGAATAGTCCAATTGTAGGAACCAGTCACCTAAGACACTCTTGTACTTGCTGACAGTTAGAGGAAAGATGTAGTGGATTCTGTTCGCTTTGTTATATAATTGGATACATAAAAAATAATAATGGTGCTTTGCAAGGATTATTCTATGGGGTGTCGATTCGCAGACTCTAGATTTATCGCGTTGGGTAAAGTTGGGTCAAGACTAAGCAGCTTGATATGAGTAATCAATAACGCCCACTGATACGCTTAGTTTGATGAAAAGTGTTGACAATGCCGCCTCAAACCGACGCTTCTCCATGCTCTGTGGTCCTATTGGAGGCATCGACAGTTCGACACGTGCCAACGAAATAGCTCACGTGTTTATCTGTTACTACTGTTTCCTAGAATCTATGGGTCTGGTGCAAGTTAAAAGAGGTGGTAGTAAAAGAATCTAAGTGAAACTATCTGAACGGAAGGGTAAGACTAAATATTTTGGATAATCATAATAATACTAGTAATTTTAAATTGTCTGGACTATGTCAAGGTTGGATAGGGTGCTAAACTCGAAGCCAAATTCAGGGCTGACTAGATTGCCTTTGCAACTAAAATGAAGTAGGATGTGACTTCAAAAAATACTGTTATGCCTAGAAATACTCCATGGAAAAATAATCCATGCGTCAAGATCCTTATTAAATTGGGAGGAGAATAAGGACGAAATAAAAACATAAGCGAACTTATTGCCACAAGGCATTCTCTACCAGTCAAAGGATTAAAAACACTACGGTCTTGACTTTTAATGGAAATTAGTTTTATCCCGCGGCTTCGCTCCCGTCAGCCCACTTACCCTATTTACCTACCTACCCTACCCACATACCCTACCTTTTGTTTTTTTTTGCTTTTAAACCTTCCCTGTATCCGGGCGAACAAAACTAAAAATAATTATTCAAATCTGTCAAGCTGTTTGAGTTTTAGCGAGACTAACGAACAGCAATAGATTTTTTTTTACAAGCTTTTATTTAACAAGTAAGTGTGTTCGGGTAAATCTTATAACTGAATTTAAAAGCATTTATCCTCCACCGATTAAGATGAATTTTTGCATACACGTTTAGTTTGGATGACAATACATGGTTACCTAAGTGACGTCATTCTAAATCCAATATGGTGGATGGCCCAAGATGGCGGACTAGTTATTTTTTGTGCACTGCCATGATATGGGTATCAAATGAAAAGTTTGATGAGAAGAATACGAAAAAAGCTTGTTTTAAAATATACTATATGTCAGATCCAGTATATAGGATCTTGATTTGACCTATTTAGTGACATACCGGAGTTAGATTATAGTCGTGGGCGCAGAATTTGGGATACGGGTAAACTAGAGAAATATCTCCTGTAACTTCTACACAGTTTAATTCGTTACAGAGTCAATTACTATCACTATGATACTAAGTACTACTCTGGACTTAAAAGGAAACACTGAGCAGTTCCTAGGCCAGTATGTTGTCACGGCCATGTCCGAACGATCACTGTCGCTCTCCAATACCATATCGACACCATACGACAATAGACTCCACCCAGTACCAGACTAAGGTACTTGTGTATCGTTTTAATTAAACAAATAATGACAAGATCTGACACGGCCATCCTACGTGGCACACGTCCGCGTGTGTAAGTCTGCAATACCAGATATTTTCAACATAGAATAAAACCGTTCGGTCATTCTGACTTTAATTAACTAAGAAAGATCCTTAGTCTCTCACAGCCAGCCCTGTGGCTTCGGATAGCTATCCATGTGACCATCACAACAGTCATCCTTGTGATCGTCTCACAACCATAGTCAAACCAGTGACCAAATTACGCTACCATCCCTGTGGCTACAGCAGTCATCCCAGTTACCCAATCATAATCAACCCAGTGACCAAATCACATTACCATCCCTGTGGCTACAGCAGTCATCTCAGTGACCCAATCATGATCAACCCAGTGACCAAATCTCGTAACCAGCCCTGTGGCTATAGCAGTCATCTCAGTGACGCAACCATTGTCAATCCAGTGACCAACTCTTGTAACCATCCCTATGGCTACAACAGTCATCTCAGTGACCCAACCATAGTCATCCTGACCAGGTCTCGTAACCATCCCAGTGGCTACAGCAGTCATCTCACTGACCACTCACACAACCATAGTCAACCAAGTGACCAGATCTTGTAACCATCCCCGTGGCTACAGTAGTCATCTCACTAACCACTCTCACAACCATAGTCAACCCAGTGACCAGGTCTCGTAACCATCCCTGTGGTTACAGCAGTCATCTCACTGACCACTCTCACAACCAGAGTCAACCCAGTGACCAGGTCTTGTAACCATCCCCGTGGTTACAGCAGTCATCTCACCGACCACTCTCACAACCATAGTCAACCCAGCGACCAGGTCACAACCACAGTCAACCCAGTGACCAGGTCTCGTAACCATCCCTGTGGCTACAGTAGTCATCTCACTGACCACTCTCACAACCATAGTCAACCCAGTGACCAGGTCACGTAACCATCCCCGTGGTTACAGCACACTACAATGCTCACGATAGAGCGCACTTGTAAACAGCACAACATTTTGAGTACAAAGTCTCTCAACACATATTTAAAAGACCTCATCAAATTAAATGGCACCTTTAAACTTAACTTTGTTATTTAGTTATTTGTTCTTAATCAAAACTACAGCGCAAAAACATTTCGTCTATCTATGCTCTATCAAACCATCTTTATCTTACTCAACAGTTTGTCTACCGCGCTTCTAAATAAGAACTTCCATTTCTACACACTTGTCATAAAAATAAGAGCCTCGCCTCCCGTCCATCGTCAGTTCAAGTGGTGTACTAATTTACACACACAAACACAGTTGACACATTTTTTTTTTTTCATAATATACCTTAAGGCACGGTCGCATCTTTATAGGCATCAGTATGCTCAATACACTAAATCCCAGTTGCACGTATAAGACGTGATGAGCCTTTTATCACTCTTAAAATTTATCCGATAAAACTCTGCCTTAATCAACCACAATACTTGAAGGGACTCTAATAGTGTTTACACTATATCTATGGGCTACTTTTATGTCAATAAAATTGGTAGCATCATATCATAAGACAGTAAAGTCATGTCGTTATCTGTCTATAGTTATTTCTTTTTAAATTTTATTTTTGATTGTGGATTAAGTACAATGAATTTGCAGATTTAGCTATTAACAAAATCTAAATGCTAGTAACCAATATTCTAATTTGTAATAAATTAAGTTGCAATATCGGGGTCAAATTGTGTGTAAGTATGCCATTGAAACTCATTTTTCTTCTTTTTTTTTATCTTGCTGTACCTTTACTTTACAGATTTTTCTGAATTATTCTTTGCAAGTAACATGCCTTCTTAAGCAAATGGTGAGCATTCACCTTTAATTACAATAGGTATCTTCATCAAAGATAAACAAGCTATTGATCAACATTGATAATAACATCACAACATAAACTACTGTCAGAACATCTTGTTTTGCTATTTCACTCTCTTCTTTGATACAAAATGCTATATCGAAACTCTGAAGAGCATTGCTTTCAACAATCTGCTTCTAATTTTGTCACCAAAAATTCCTTACAATGTCGTTATCGTACCCACTGTCTTTAGGCGAAAAGCCTGTACCTACGTAATAATTATTTGGCTTTTCGGCACTCTACTTCAATTTAAAAGGATTAATACCAAACCACTATTTTTGTACTCTAGAACTAAAGTCAGCTCTAAAGTTGATTCGTTGAGTCGTTCTATATCCATATAGACTTATTGTCGTAACAAGGCATTTTCATTCATGTAAAATACTGCCTTAAAAGTTCAATAGCATTCACCACTGTGAAACGCCAACTCAATAGTACCGAGACTCCGCAACATTCATTTGCTATAATAAGCAACAACAAGTAATAACAAGGCTGTATTTGCTCCATATCATCACGATCAACAGCATCAAAATGAGTATCACAATAATTACAAAACTCACTAGTTACAATTATTTTTGGTATAGCCTTGATATTTGGTCCAAACCAAGTCTCATGTAAGAAGTTAATTTACCATCAACAGGCACATTTTAAATCAATTTGCCAAAAGAAGCAACTAGACCTAAGCTGTCTAATGTTCTATGTTACAATGTCAGGGTATGGCAAGCAGCTAGTGACTATCATTTGGCATGAGCTTCATAATCACTACCGTATTATATCTCATAGTCTTAAAACTCAATAAATACTTTCAGTAAAATAGCAATTCGTTTGGTTTACGAACCATGTAAATACTTCGGCTACATTATAGTCTTTCTAACCATTGCTCTATCGATGTCGACCCGACAGTCTCACGGCTAACGTAAACACTTAGTTCAGTTTCTACGAGTCTGCAACAACGGCTCTTTGAGCTATGGTGGTCATGTTACAAAGGCCCGGATGTATTATTTGGAACTCATGTTGGTTATCTGGTGTTATGAAAGTTAATAGCAATCGATTCTACAATACAAAGACTTAAGCCGCCATAATAATCAAGCTCTGTAAAACTTTGTTTAGATTAGGCATTGAGTTCTCAGTGGTTCAACATTTATAAATAACGAACATTTGTTATTTTCATGACCAATCATGATAACATAGCTGAAATCTAATCCTTGTGACATTACATTATTCATAATCACACAATGAAATCTGTTATGTGAACTTTATACTTTTTCCATTATTGGTTCAGTAAATAATTTTATAATAATGCTTTCTGACTGGGCTGCCACTGAGTAAATTCCAACGGAAAAAACCCAATAAAATCCTGCCCGACCTTGGAATCGAACCCAGGAACCCGCACCCAGCAGTCGCGCTAGTTGGCACGAGGCAAAAGGGGAAATTAACAATGTAGTCGATGTAAACAAAGCAATTACACACAACCAACCATTAACCACAAATTAAGTTTACGTACTTTTACTTGAAGTAAATTTAGTTGCACGCAGAATCTCAGCTCTCCAACATAAACACCCATCCTGGATGCACGGTAACTCGCCGTATCCTACTGCTTCTTAAAGCACCAAACAGTCGCTTGCTCGTTAATCTGCTAAGTGGCCTGTAAAGGCCTCGAGATAAGCGCTTACATTGATGTTATCTAATTTTTCCATTCGCATCACTTCCACATCGATGTTTTGGACAACTTAAATTGCTTGGTTGACACCGACTACGCCATTACACCCTAGGTACACACCTTTTTGCTTTCAATACGTAAAAGCTCGTCAAATAATAACAAAACATCACGCCCGCGCTGTGCTTAGGGAACAGCAGAGTTACTCAAGCAAAACACAGACGGAACAAAACATATCACCAAATCTTGTAAGTGGCTATTGTTATAAATCGATTGATTCTTACAGTAAAGAAATTCTAAATTTCTGCCCAAGCGTGATAACAACAGAGCAATACTGACTCCGCTGTTCAATGTCTCTAAGATGTTTTAGCAAACCAATTTAACAAATTCAGATACAATTATTCAATTTAATCAATCTCAAATGTAAATGAAACAAATTGAATAGTGTTATCATCATAAAAGACAAACATTCAATGTAAATGACAAACAAAACATGAATGTCAATATCTGCTGTTTCTGCATCTTTCTATCAAAGCAAATAAATTCGATTAAACCGTGTAGGTAATATCGCAATAAAACTTCAAAATAATAAAGTCACATAGCATAGACTTCAAAATGCATAACAGCACTTCACGAACCCGAGGAATACGTTTCATCAAAGAAATACAACTAATGGTAATGACTCACCGGGGATGTCACCATTCCTCGTTCTCACTCAAACACACTATTTCACATCTTTGTCAGTCTGACAACATAGGACAAGTAAACAAATAATGACAAGATCTGACATATATAATATAGATACATAGATAGAGTACCCTAGCCTCTAGGCTAGGGTACTCTATCTATAATTCAAAGCTATATGAGATAGTTGCTTTGTTCTAGATTCACTTGGATATCAACAATATTGCACTTTTAGACTTGGTATAGTGTTCAGACTGAAACTCAATGAGCTAACATGATATGGGTATCAAAATAAAAAATAAATTGAAGCGATAATTAAGATTATTGTCTTTTCCCCCAAAAATAATAACGCTTAAAGCATGGACCACTACTGAACGAATGATACGAAAAAATCAAAATACAGGGCCAATGTTAAATCGTTGGGTATTATCGGCCAATCAGTGTTCATCCGCTGATAGTCCGAAAACGGACAGGAATAAACATTCTGCCGATATTGGGTATATAACTTTTATTGATCGAAAAGTGTTGACTTTTGTTTTTGTGTAGTAGAATATTTCGAGTTCCTGTTCCAATTTGTAAAATACACACTAGATAGTGATTGTTGTTAACCCAACAGCTGTTGTACCAGTAGGTACAAATACTATCAAATTTATGTATTTCCCAGAGGCATATATATAGGCATTTCTCCGGGGTGAGAATGGCCATTGATGGACCATCAAAATTCCTGATGGGTAAGTTCCTAGAAAATTGCAGCCAGCATGAAGACTGAAACCTCCCTAGAAAGTATGTAGTACCTAACTGACTATCTATTCAAAAGGCAGGCTCATGCGATCCTTAACAATAAATTTGTTCTCCACCAACCAGATGTTAGTTACCGAAATTTAACTTACTTTAAACTTTTTGTCACACCCTGGGGCACGAATTTGGACATTCTTTTTCATGCAAAGTCTTAAACTTTAAAATTCAAATCTAATTTGAAGAAACAAGATGACTTAGTTATTATTTAAAATTGTTTCTAACATCGACAGCATAACCATCTCAGGGGAAATTAAAATTGTTTAACAATATTTTTTATAATTTCTTTTTGAGAATATTCTATGCGACAGCTATTCGTAGGCTAAACTTTAAAACTGTTTTCTTGAGCAATTTAACTTTGTTAAGTTACATAAAGTATTTTTGAAGAGAAGAACCTCTCTTACCATCTTTTAAAATGTTTTACTTTCTATATCGTTTTAATATCCGGATCTGAAAATACAATTATTTTGTTTTTTAGGATTCCGTACCCGAAGGGTCCAAACAGAGCCATATTGCTGTCACTCACGTAATTGTTTGTTCCTCTGATGTCTGTCTGTCTATCTGTCTTTCTGTCTGTCACAAATGTTTTACAGCCAAACGGTTGGAACTAAAGTCTTCAAATTTTCACAGTATAAGCATCTTGTTGACCCAAAGCCATACAAATTGACAAACAATATTTTCAAATGTTTTTTTGGGGGGCTCCCATGGGAGCGCGTACAAAAAATGGTAATTTTAAGTAAATTGAGTTTGATTTTTTGACTTCCCATTGACCTATGAATTTCAAATTTGGTGATAATGTTTGTTGTTATGCACATTTTACTAAGAAATTCCAATATATTGACATATCAGATTTTTCTTTGAAATGCCCTCATTTTACATATTACAACCATTTAGATTTTGCGGTTCGTTACGGAATATACAAATATATGTTACGGTATAACTAGCGAAATGTGGGTGGCCTATACGTGCCCCCCTGCCCAACCCTTAAGGGACTATAGCAGGCGTGAAGTTATATTTTATGTATTAAATTTTAGATACTGGCTGCCCCCCAGTCCACTACTTCACACTATAATATTAATATTTTAATATGACACTAATATTATAAAGGCGAAAGAATGTAATTATAGTCAGAAATAGCATATAGGAAAGTTTTATCCCGGGAATATGTTCTCTCGGGATTATTTTCGACGTTCACACGAGCGAAACCACTTGTAGAAGCTAGTATAAAAGTAAAATACTATCTTCGAAGCCTTCGAAGTACTCCTTAAGTCTTTGAAGACTTCAACGTAGCGATGCGTCATATCTTCCAGACAATTTGACGTAAGCGCCAAATATCACAAAGTATCATTATGGTTATTGTAGAGCCTGAGTCATAGACGAGCTTGATACTATTTTTGTTTTAAGAGAATTTTTCTTCTTCATTTTCTACTTTGGGAGTACATTAGTGGTGCTACAAAATAAACTTTACCTATGTTTTAAGGGAATAAAAGTAGAATTAACCTGACATTATTTAATAATACACTGAAATTTTAAGTATAATTGAATCAATAGCGAATAAAATAATGCTTGGGTCTTAGAAGAAAGTAGAAGGGTGGCAGAACTTTGTACATATTTGAAGAAAGATGGCTGGTCATCACCAGCCATCTTTCTTTTAGTGCTCGACAGTACAACAGCCGGAGGTGAGGTCTGTGGTTGAATTCCCAGCTCATGCGAAATGTTATTAGGTTTTTCCATTTAGAGTTCCTCAGGAACAATTATTCGCAGTCTGAATTACTTCCTTCCTTTTATGACATGGTACTTCAACAACATCACCCACAGATATAAATCTAACTAGATGACGCAATTGTATGTACTTCGCGTGCCAATTTTTTGGCACGATGATCATAATCTGAGCTTTTCATTTAGCATTATCGTCACCGGAAATCCAGAAAAATGCCTTTGTATGCACTATTGAGCTGTAAAGAATGTATAAAAGAAATGAGAAAGATAAAGAGAATGTAAAAAAAGTTGGCCGAGGCATTGGAAATGTTTTCTTTCATGGTAAGTAAATTAGTTATTTGTGAAAAAGTGGCGCGCTTGGTTTTCATACAGATAGAGGGACTTTCCTGATCCAGTTAGATTTATATCTATGACATAACCAGTGGTATGTGGATGTACTGCGATTTACGCCACTGTTTATTCTTAAGGGCCTCCCACCGCTTTGGAGCCGTAATTCGTTTACTTTTTAAAGCGTACTCCACGTAACGGCTAAGATAAAAGTTTTCAAAAAAATACATAATGTATTACTGATTCATATACATTATTTGTGAAATATGGTTTTTTCGTGTAATTAATAGTTTTGCTTTAAAAATATTATTTAAAAACAAAATATTTTTTCGCTACTTTTGGTTACTCCGAAACGACCAGGATATTTTAAAATATATTCTTTTACACAGAAAAATTGATGGCTGGTATTTCTTCATAACTGGAATAGCATAATGTAAATCAAATAATATTTTGCAAACAAATGTGTCGAAAAGGCGGTTCAATATTGATATTCTGGCTCCGAGCGGACGCATGTCCAGTACTGCGTTAACATTGGGGAATATATAAGCATTAAGGCTCTAAACAGACGTACTGCATTTCAACTGCAAATTTCCAGTTTGAATGCAGTTTATGTGCAGTTGACATACATAAAACATCTAAAAAAACTGCATGGAAACTGCTAACCTTTCGCTGCTAACTCAAATTCAGTCTATCTGCCTAGGGCCTAAGGAAAAAACAAGGCGTGCTGTGATGCGACAGAACGGTTTAGAAATGCCGTCAAATAACGAAGTTTGCCTGTATTCAGTCTACGAACAGATCACTTTCAACAAATTCACAAAACGTTAACCTTATACAAACTCTTACTTAATCGTAACTTACCCAAAGTAATCAAAACTCGTTACTTTACTAATTCGATTTTAATTTACTTAAAGCTAAATTGCGTCTTTTTCCAACTGGGGAGTTTGAAAGGGACAGAGAGATTTCAATTACAATATGGCCGGCTTATGTGGAGGTCGTGATGGTTAATTTTGAAGGACCAACAAGATTGTAAAGTCTTGATTAGTATACTGGCGTCCTGAAGATATTGTGCCGCTATCTGACAAAATCATATTTTGAGTTTCAGACGAAAAACAAAATCCGTCAAATAATAAAAATCGATGCTTTTATCCTACTTTCTACTAATCCTACTACTATCATAAACGTGAAAGTTTGTGAAGATGGATGTTTGCTAATCTTTCACGCTAAAACTACTGCATGGATTTTAATTAAACTAAACAGAAATATAGCTTATACATCAGATTGTGATATTTATAAAGATAATTTATAAAGATATTAGCGGACGCCTCGTGCTTTCAGCCGCGTAGTGCCCGTTCCCGTGAGAATACAGTGATAAAAAGTATCCTATGTCACCCGGGGATAGTGTAACTTCCCAACGGTGAAAGAATTTTTGAAATCGGTCCAGTAGTTTAAGTTTATTCGTTACATACTCTTTATAATATTAAGTATAGATATAGATTGGGAGAAGTACTAACACCACGTGGGTGGAGCCTTAGATGACGGCTAGTCCTACTGTACGATCCTACTAAAATTAAAAAGGCGAAGGTTGTGTAAGTGTGTTTGTATGTTTGTTACTCTTTCACGCACAAGCTACTGAACGGATCTAGATGAAATTTGGCTCAGAGATAGATTGTAGTCTATAATAGCACATAGGCTTTTTATCCCGGTATAAAATTCCCTCGGTATAATAAAACACTTTTCATGTGGGCAAAGCCGCGGGCAAAGTCTAGAGAATTATAAATCATATGTGGTGTCAAAAAAAAACCTACTTGCGCGCTTTCGAATTTAGTTTAAATTGGCCCATTGTTAGCTTAAATCAATGACTTAATGTTATCAAAAATAAGTTTGTAAATATAGCAATTTGGGGCGTTTTCCTTTTTATCCAGAATCTATTGATATAAGAAAAATACTGCTAGATAGATCGATACAGATTTTTTTGGTTATTACGAAGGCATAAAATCTAAAATTTACCAATTATCAGATAGCGGTACTATAGCTTGAAGTCGGCAGTATAGATTTAGTTACTTTAGTAGGTAAATTATTCTGGGACGGCGTTTATTTGAAAGATTTGCTTGTAGAATGTCAACAGATTGTTCATTAACAAATAGGCAGACAAAGAAACAAATAGGGTTGGTGTTTTAAGTTGTTAAGAATTAATTAATGAGGTAATTTTTTATTTAGGAATAGCAGGTGATTTTTGAAATACTGTGCGTGTTTTACGTTGAATTAAACACAAACGTGGTAAGATGAAAATTATTTTTGCTTTCTTTTGTTTGAACAGATTAATTATTTTATAAAACTTTAAAAGCAGCTTCGTCATCATCATATCAGCCGAAAGACGTCCACTGTTGGACATAGACCTCCCCCAAGCGTCGCCACTTTGACTGGTCCCGTGCGTCTCGCAACCAGCGGATCCCTGCAACCTTCATCAGGTCATCGGTCCACCTGGTGGGAGGCCTTCCAATGCAACGTCTTCCGGTTCGCGGTCGCCACTCCAGAACCTTTCTGCCCCATCGGCCATCCGTTCTGCGAGCAATGTGCCCTGCCCACTGCCACTTAAGTTTGGCAATTCTTCTGGCTATGTCGGTAACCCTGGTTCTCGTGCGGATCTCTACATTTCTGATTCGATCACGCAAGAAAACGCCGAGCATAGCCCTCTCCATTGCCCTTTGAGTGACTGTAAGCTTTCTGATGAGGCCCATTGTAAGCGACCACGTCTCAGAGCCATATGTCATCACTGGCAACACACACTAGTCATAGACTTTCAGCAGCAAAGAAAAGCAGCTTACAACGTCTGAAAAATGGCTCACAAATATACAATACATGTGATTTTTTTATGTTTTGTTTCAATAACACATAAACGGCTGAACGGATTTGGATAAAGTTTATTACCTGGATAAACACATTACTAAATATTTGTATTTTCATTTTATTTTCAGTAATCTGACAATTTTGTTTGGTTATCGTTACTACAACTCCTCATGATGTTTATAGTTTTAAGATGAAAAGTGCGCGAATTCGGATTCAGAGCCTAGTGATCCGTCACACAGGGTATCTCACTAGTATGGACTCCAGTCTCTCACAAGGTAAAATATAAAATAAAAAAATAACTTGCTTATCTCATAAGTAAGCTTTATAATTATGTGACCCTGTGTAAAGAGTGAAATAAATTAAAACCATTGTCACTGTCACTTTTCATCCTGGTTTATTTTGAAGAGGGCACTGGCTCCTATAACACAGGTCAATCACCTAGCACAGGAGTCACGGAATTGTTGTCGCGTGTTGCGGCAATGTCATTGAGTATCTTTTTGCATTGTATTCTGAAACGGCATGCGCGGCGCGAGCCGTCACCGGTGTATATGCCGACGGCGGCCCGCACGGCTGCTGAAATGCTAATGATAACATTTTTGCTGTCTAATAATAGTTGTATCTACCTACTTAAATGTTTATAATTGATACAAAATGTTCTTAAAACGAGCGCTAATCCTGCCGACAAACTGTCACGCAGTTTGGCAGGTTTATGATATATGTACAAATGTTTGGTCCAAAATAAAATATTTATTTATTTGTATGTTTTCTTATGTAAATAAAGTTATTTATTATTTTTTTATTTTAGGATAGTAACACTACTCCCGCAGGCGACACTGCAGTCAGAGGCTTGTTATATTTTTTTAATAAATCCCTTTTGTCAATCCATTGAAACTGAAAAAAAATCTTTATGGAAGAAAAATATTTTCACAAATTGTCCGCCATGTCGTTAATGTATTTGCATGATAAAAGTTTCTTTGCGAACAGGAAAGTAGGACAAACTACAACACACGACACCAGATTGCCTGTTCCAAAGGGTTTTCTTTTTTAAAGAACGTCGGACGCAGACAAAGAAAATTAAGTCCGCCAAACTTGCTGGAAGTAGATAATAATATTAAATGTCATGAGGACAAATTGGCTGGTTGGACTAAAGTTAGAATGTTCTTTTTTTTTTGCTTAGAGTAACTTGATCTGGAGAAATAGTTTTGGTCAAGTGTAAATAATTTTGTAACTCTCGATCTGTTTTTAACCGACTTCAAAAAAAGGAGAAGGGTAACGTCGTTTTTTGTTTTTATATTTTCCCCGATTGCCGACTTGGAAAATACTTCTTTAATTTGAAAGAGTATATTTTCCAGTTGGTCCCATGGTCATCAAGTCAGTATCTGATGAGGGGATCCTGGAGAAATCTGAGGAACCCCATAATAGGCATATATAATAGTGATTTTGATATTTTCATCAACAATGCAATCATTTGCACTCAGAAAGTATCATTTGGTGAAGTGAAACTGATGAAGAAGACCACAGATGGCCACTGGAACTCCTTCAGTTTAAGTATGTCACCTAAAAGATATCTCGAATAGTAAACCGACTATAATGAAGTAAATACTTATAAATAAATGGTACCTACTAATGAAAATGGTACCATCGAACTGATCTGATGATATAGCCGGATGGTAGGCACTAGAATTCCGAAATAAAACAATGTCTATCCTAGTTGTGTTTGGGTTTATTGGAATTGTCATGAGACGTACGATGTTATTTTCATGGTAATTGGAGGTACCTACCAAAAAAAATAGATATAAATAAAAAACTTATACCAAAAAGTTAAACTGACTTCCAAAACAAAATACTTCGGCACAGAATGTTATTTTGCGCTTTATAGCGCAAAATAACTTTCTTTGCCGAAGTCGGTGTCGAAAAACGAAAAATAATAGGTACCAAAGACATCGACTTCGGATAAGAAAGTTATTTTTCGCTTTGTTAGTGTTTGTTTACCAAAGCCAAACTAATAAACTTTCCGTGTGGAACATATACAAATATAAAGCCAAACTAATATTCTTACCGTATGTCGAGTGGAACATAATGTTCATAAAGAAAAATTTGTGGCAGTACTGGTCCTTCAAATCAAAGAGTGAATAGGTTACTTCTAAGCAAGCGAACTTCACCGTCGACCACATCATCGCTTACCATCAGGCGAAATAGAGGTCAAAGGCGAACATATCACAAAAAAAGGATTAAGATACATTAGTACGTATCTACACTATCACATAGTGTCATAAATCACGAAAAGAAGCACAATTTATAGGAGTAAACCGCTAAAAAGCTAGAGTCACTAAAGGCTGATAGCTAGTATAGCTTGTTGTCTGATTGTGTGCCAATATTGTGAGATGACTTGAATATATAAGAAAGAGATATTAGCTAACGTTTTCGAGAAAGGGGCTTGCAATATCTAACTTTCTATCCTGTTGATTTATCATTATATATATCTAGATACAGAATAACTAGCACATAACCATAAGGTTCAGGAGCACTATAATAGACAAACTGCCCAACTCTTCAGCAGTGACACAGTGAAAGTCTATGACAGAACAGCCTCGATTAAACCAAAGAGTCTCCATTATCAGCAGGTCAAAGGTCCCTGGCACTGTCACTGATAAACGATCTCGGAAAACAATAGGACTTATCGTGGCACCTTGTCACTCCGACTGACCGGTGCGAGATGGAGAGAGGTCGTTAATTTTGTAGCTGACGTTTCTGGGTGCCTATAAGTTAAAAGGACCGATACCGTAAAAGTTCTGGTAAGGATGTTGTGAATGCGGAGCTTAGTCGTCATAGTAACAAAGACTTTAACAATGTGAAGGTCTTGATTGACTAAAAACAACTTCTAAAAAAACGCGTTGTTTGCGATTAATCCTGGTAATTAACTATTTAAGTAGTGTTTTGTAATTTTAATAAAACAACAATTCATACGTATAACGAAGGGACGTTCATGATGGTGCGATATCATACAAGTATAGTTGACGGCACGTAACTTGGCAAGAGTTATTAGATGCGCACAAGTAGTTTTTTAGGTCTCTTTGGTTACCAAGCGGAACGTGGGGAACGTTTAACACCGTTCCGAGTGCGGGATTGGTTGGTCAATTGATTCAAGGAACGACTGTCCAATCGCGTCACGTCCACTTTCCGTTCGCTCTATATGGTGTTTGGTCAGTTAGTAGCGTACTCTGCGCAAACTTACACCATCTATTTGAACGTGCTGTAAAAATCGCTTATCGGTGTGATAAAAAGCCATCAAGATGGTCACTAAGACAGCATAAACAACGATTATAAGAAAAAAATACTGTAACAAATGACATTTTTCCTCAGACACTTTTTACTATAATTTGTCTGAAGTAAACTCGATAGTTAAGAAACAAAAACCTAGACTAGATTGGCTCAGACAAGAAAGAGGATATGACAAGCCTTAGACATCCATCATCAGTCAACGTAATTCGGTAAAAGGATTCCTTCGCAAAAAAAATTATCCACTAATGGCCAAGTGTCTCATATTACATTCTACTATACCAATTTATCTAGCGGCTTCAATGTCCCTCGAGTATCACTTTCCTTAACGAATGAGTAGGGATGTGATGACCATGGACTTGATGCGACTAGCAGATTAAACCACTAGTCGGTGATTAAATGACTGACTAGACTGCCAACTAGTCACCGACTAGCTATTAGATATGGCCCGGCCAGTTAGTTGGATTTCCTGATTAGTCGGAGATTATAGACGTGGCCGATTAGTCGATTCTCCCGACTAGTCAGTGACTAGTCAGTTTATCTCTTTTAATAAGCTAAATACTAAACATATACAAAGTTGAGTAAGTAAATACTTGCGATTGCTTTTCTGTTCTTTAGGGTTCCGTACCCAAAGGGTAAAAACGGGACCCTATTACTAAGATTTCGCGGTACGTCTGTCTGTCTGTCACCAGGCTGTATCTCATGAACCACAATAGCTAAATAGTTGAAATTTTTACAGATTATGTATTTCTGTTGCCGCTATAACAAAAAATACTAAAGACAAAATAAAATAAATATTTAAGTGGGGCCTCCCATACACCAAACGTGTTTTATTTTTCCGTTTTTTGCAATAATGGTAGTGCGCGAGTCCGACTTCGTACTTCGCCGGTTTTTTTTGTAACTCATGAAGTGACGACTAGTCGCCGACTTTAAATTTGATCAGTTAGCCGGTTTTCAAAACTAGTCGGCAACTTGTTGTCCATCTCTACAAATGATACACAAAGTTATATTATAAAATATGTGTCTAGGGCTACCACACACAGCCATTTAGGTCGACAAACTTGAGTAGCCAGTTTCTTACAGAGTTGAAGACCCTAAGTGAAGGACGGTTCTCGTTAGGAAAGTTAGCCTTAGGGGTCGGTGAGCATTAATTTGTTTGTGGCTGTCCTAACGTTGTATATAGCAGTTCCTGTTGGCTTATATGGGATAATACCCGACTTGTTCGCGTACGCAGCACAATTTTTGTTCTCTTCTTAGATAATTTCAAAAAATAGTATAAAGTCTACATGTATCGTTAAAAGTTACATTAGTGTAAAGCTCAGGAAAAATGTGATAGTGATCAATTCAACTGAACACTGATTACCGAAGATATCACAGTAATAAGTGAAACCAAAATATCAGCAAACTCGGATCAGCTGTTTGTTACGGGTGAGACACCGCATACGCCGATCGGGCTATTTGTAACACTATCGCTGTCACTGTTCCTCCTATACGTTCGAATTGTTGCTGCGCTGCTCGCTCACGTACTACATGCGAGTTTTGTGCGTGTACCTTCGTCGCATTAGCAAACTGAGTCACCGCCTTTGTTTACGAGCGCGAACGTTAGCTTTCGTTTAAAATGAATTCAGTTTGTGCTGCTTGTAAACAGGATATCACAACTAAAAGATCAATTAACTGTACTCAATGTGAGGGAAACTACCACCAGATCTGTGTTAAGCATGACTCCTCGAAACAGAATGCAAATTGGCTTTGTCCTTCCTGCCGCTCTAAAGCGCCACGGGCCGACAGTAACAACACGCCTGGCCACCCATCTACTTCAACTGCCGAGCTCAATGTCTCGCTTGTTAATAGTGTCAATACACAATCTCTTGCACATAAACGCATGGCTATCAGCTCACCTGGCCGGGATGACCTTGAGGACTCAGTGTCACTCTCTGAGCTGGTCACAGAAATTCGCCTTATGCGCTTGGATATGGCGGAGGTTAAATCCACTCTAAAACAACTCTTTGATGGGGTGGACAAATGTAACGCCCGGTTAGATATCTACGGGGAGCGCATCGCTGTCCTGGAACAAAACTGCGCTCAAGTGGCTGCGACGAATGAGATTATTGACTCATTAAAGGACCAACTGAACCAGCAGACGCAGGCAGGCATGAGAAATGAAATAGAGATTATTGGAGTTGGTGAAACTACGAAAGAAAATCTGCATCATATTGTGATGGTCACAGCAGCTAAAATTGGTATCAACCTAACCATAGACGACATCGACTGGGTTGCCCGTGCAGATTTGAAGAGGATCCCATCAACTAATTCAGACTCGGACTCTGCCCGGCCGGTTATAGTCAAACTTCTGCGGCGAGCAAAGAAGGAGGAATTAATTAAAGCATTTACAACGAGGCGTAACCTCTCATCCCAGGATATTGAAATTCAGGTCCGACTAGAAAAATCTTCATTAATGACCATCTGACTAAAGCAAATCGTGTATTATTTCGTGAAGCTAGAACCCGAGCAATGAACGCTGGATTTAAATTTTGCTGGACGAGCAGAGGCCAGATTCTCGTTCGTCGTGCTGAGGGGAAGCCAGCGAGGCAAATTAAAAATATTACAGATCTGGACAACCTTATTGGCGCTGCACCCACGACCCTACTGACCTTTCCAACGGCTACTAACTGATCTATATCTTTGTAAAAGCCATCAAGGTATATGTGATAATATTGTTGGATATTTTGATTATTTGAAAGTTTATGTTTGTAAAGAGACAAAACGCTGCATACTTGAAATTATATGTGCTAAATTATCATTTTTTATGATTAACAATAATAATACTACGGTCTGTCAAATTCCTTATAACTGTAAGCTCTCCATTTTGCCAACAAACGAATACACAAAAATACTCATACACACACATACCCCACACAAAAACGCGACCCTAAATCCTAGCAATGGTTCACAAAATCAACAGACTTCTGAATTGTACAATCAATCAAACACTCAGTCGTACCAGGCATACAGCAAAGCTATCTCCAAACTAGTTGAATCCAGTCCACCCCTTTCCAAATTCACATATGCGCCACTAAATTTCCCTACACTATATTTTCGTCATACTCCTTTTCTGCTAGATTATGGATAAACTGGACTTATCAGACGAAATAGACGAAACACTAACATTATCTTGCCTCATTATTGATAAACCAGAGCTGTGTGGGGATTTATTGGTTGACCATGACTTTAAAGTGCTAACGTGTAACATAAGAAGCCTACAGAAAAACTTTCCTGAATTAGTAACGGTGCTACACCGAATCAACTCGTAATTCGATGTTATAGTATTAACATAATGCTGGCTAAACGATAACTCCATTGTTAATCAGCTACCGGGATATAACTGTTTCCACACACGTAAAGTTATCAATAAAAGTGGCGGCGTAACCATTTACGTGAGGGATACTTGGACGGTTTCCGTTAACGAGCCGGAGTTCGATGATGCCAACTGTCATGTGATTAAAATTAACAAGGATATTACACTGCTTGGTATCTATCGCTCTCCTTCATTTCGTTGCATTGACAGATTCCTGAACTCATTAGATAACTCGTTGACCAATCTGAACGACTCTCCTTGTGTAATTGTGACGGGTGACATGAATAACCTTCTCGATAATACTCCCAATGCAACTCATATTGCCTACCAGTGTCTGTTGTCGGAACACGGACTGCTTCCTACTATAACCAAAGCTACCAGAGGCAATACTTGTTTGGACCATGCTTTTATCAAATCTAAAGGCACAAGCCCAACACAAGGATTTGTTTGCAAGTCGTCGATCACAGACCATACTTAAAAAGTTAGAATGTCTTGGTGTAAGGGGCATCGCTCGGGACTGGTTTAGTAGCTATTTGTCCGACAGGCAGCAGTATGTTGCTATCGGAGATAGTGTCAGCGAAAGTCTGCCAGTCGTTTTTGGGGTGCCGCAGGGCAGTGTTCTGGGCCCGACATTATTTACCGTGTACATGGATAACATACTCAGGCTAAACATCCCACAGTCAGAGATGATATGCTACGCAGATGACACAGCGGTCCTATTCTACGGTGATACATGGATGGATACCATGGATGCTGCAGAGGACGGCATGCGCACCATAAGTGAATGGCTTGACAAAAACCTACTCACCCTAAATGTTGAAAAAACGAATTTCATGACGTTTCACATCAGTCGTTCTAGCCTCCGGACATAAACAAAATAAAAATACACAGTATCTACTGTCATGCCAATAATTGTTCTTGCGATTTCATAGTTGGAGTCAAATCTACTAAGTACTTGGGTATTTTGATCGACCAAAATCTGTCCTTGAAGAATCCGCAAATTTATCTACGTTATAAAGTCACTGCGGGCCAGTGCCCCGATAGACTTATGCAGAAAGGTCTACCTAGCCCTGTGTCAATCGCTGTTACAGTACTGTGCAGGCATCTGGGGTAGCGCGGCTACGTCCTATTTGCTAGAACTTGAACGTGCTCAACGAGCTGTTCTAAAAGTTATGCTTGGCAAACCGCGGCGCTACCCAACTGCCACACTCTACAGAGAAGCGGGTGTCCTGGGCGTCCGGCAACTGTATATTCTTAGGTCCCTTCTAGGTCTGGTCACCGTTTTGTGGAGACAATTTACTTACACCCAAAGAGGAAGGGTCGGAGCTGACAAACTGGCAATCCCAAGTGTAAGAACAACTTTTGCCACTCGATTCGGCCTCTTTCTCCCGATACGAGTCTTTAATCTAATTAATAAATCTACTCTACGGGTCCCTGGAAATACTTTTAAAGCCAAGCCTATATTGAAGAGATGGCTTCAAGAGCTGACGTATGAAGATACTGAATTTATTTTATGCCCGATGAGATGAAGCACCTGGACACATACCCTCACCAAGACTGCACATATCCCTGTCCTGTCCGTGTCCAACATTCACACACGCACACACTCAACATAACTCTACACTCTCTCCCCATCCCTCCACTTACTCCTATGTTTGACTGATTGATGCTTAATCATCTTATTGTTGATTTGTTGATCACTGAATGATATTGTTGATCCCTACTTATTGACTTTTGATTTTAATTTATCTATGAAATTTATAAAATCATAAACTTATTCTCAATTTTAATTTGTTACTTTGATTCTAATAATTTTACTTAAGATGAATATTGTATTTGACTAATGTTATTCATTTCATTATAACTGTTAATATAATTTTTGGTTTTTGCCTGCTATTATTATTTTATTTTCTTTTATTATTATTTCGTTTTATTTAAATTTTGTTTTTAATGTCCAATTAGTAACTTTGTGCTGTGTAACATTGAACACTCAATCTGCCTATTCTCAATTTCTGGACGTCCAAGATACAGGCTGTGCCTAGTTTGGGGCCCATTGCCACTTAATTTTGTTAGAAAATTATAATAGTTATCTCGTTGTGCAAAAATGTTTCTCTGTTGTAACTTGTGTGTGTGTCAATAAATACATTATTATTATTATTCCATTTATTCATTTTATATACATATTTTTACATTTTTAAATACTATTCTATATAAAAAAAAAAGAATACATTTAAAAATACAAAAATAGTAGCCCACCGGTATCGGGAACAGGGTCCAAGCTACCGGTGGTCAGGGCTCCTGAGAGAGGAACCTCCTAACGATACGCGCCGTGTCCAGGAGTACCGCTTTCTGGATCAAGCCCTTGATCCAGCTGCCCAACGAGAGCCTCCTAAGATGTAGGTCGAGGCTCTTGGCTATTATGCCATTGGCCGTAACGACTATCGGCACAATGATCGCTGTATTCACGTCCCACATGTCGACAACCTCGCGAGCCAGATCAAGATACTTGCTTTTCTTATCTCTCTTAGCCTTCACGAGGTTTTCGTCATGTGGGACCGCTATATCAACAATAATTACGCGACGCTCGAGTCGGTCTATCACCACTATGTCAGGCTTATTGGCAACAATAGTCCTGTCAGTGATGATAGACCGATCCCAATACAACGTGACATTGCCATTTTCGAGAACTGGGTCGGGCACATACTTATAGTAAGGCACTTCCGACTCCACAAGATTGTATTTAAGAGCAAGTTGCTGATGGATTATCCTGGCTACAAGGTTGTGTCTATGCAAATAGTCTCCGTTAGCCAGACTAGAACAACCGGAGATAATGTGACGGGTTGATTCACCCGGCCAGTGACATGCCCGACAGAAGTCAACCGTGCCGACATTGACAATGTATTTCTGGTAGTTGTTCGTCATCATAACTTCGTCCATAATCGCAAAGACAAAACCTTCGGTTTCCCCGAAAAGGTCACCAAATCGCAGCCAGGCCACGGACGCTAAAAGATCTACATGGGGCCCATGTAAGACCCGGTAGAAGCATCCGTGAAGCTCCTTGCTCTGCCATACCTCCCTGTGGTCATTAGTATCTAATACTATAAGTTTGCGCCAGTTCTCGTTAGCCAAGGAGAGCGGTGTAAGGCCCTTGTCCACCGCTACCACATCTCGATGCATACCCACGTCAGCGGCCTGGAAGTATTCCCTAAGACTGCATACCTCGCGGTTGTGTAGGGTCTTAGCATTTAAAAAGCCACGACCCCCGCACTTCCGAGGGATATACAGTCTCATAACCGATGAACGTGGGTGATGCATACGATTTGCCGTAAGCAGCGTGCGGACCCTCCTATCCAGGGCGTCAAATTCAGTCTGAGTCCATTTGAGTATGCCAAAAGAATACATCAATACCGGCATGACCCAGCCGTTAAAGGCGCGCACCTTGTTACCGCCCGATAAAAGACTATCTAGTACTCTCTTCAGGCGGCCAAAGAAGCGCTCCTTCAACGACTGTTTCACGTCAGTAGCATTGATGCACTAGGCTTCCGACATACCCAAATACTTGTAAGTTTCGGTTGAGGAAAGGGATCGAAGGTGTATGGAATCCGAGAGTTGTATTCCCACGTATTCCATAATCGCCCCTCGCTTTACATGCATGACTGCACATTTGTCCACACCAAATTCAATCCTGATGGCGTCACTGAAGGTTTCTGTTACCTTTAGTAGCTTCATCAGTTGCAAGTTGTTGGGGGCAAAGAGCTTCAGATCATCCATGTAAAGGAGGTGTGATATGACCTGACCACCTCTCCTCAACCGATAGCCCAGACCTGAACCCTCCAGCAGTGTACTGAGAGGGTTTAGGGCTAAACAAAACCACAGAGGACTCAGACTGTCGCCCTGAAATATTCCGCGCTCGATCCTTATAGGTTCGCTGTTTTCCTGAATCTGTCGACATCCTGGATAGTGAAGGACCGTCCTCCACTGCCCCATACATGACGTCAGGAAGGCGCGCAGAGTTGCATCAATTTTATACAACTCCAGCACCCTCATGAGCCATGTATGTGGCACTGAGTCATAGGCCTTCTTGTAATCTATCCAACATGTCGCCAGGTCCTTGCGGGAACGGCGAACCTATTGGCTAATGGAAATGTCTATGATGAGCAGCTCCTTAGTACCGCGGGACCTGTTCCTACATCCATTCTGAGAAGCAGACATGATGGCGTTATTGTCAATATGTTGATTAATTTTCGCTCTCAGAATGGATGTAAGAACTTTATAGACCGTCGGTAAGCACGTTATAGGTCTATAATTTTTAGGATCCGCAGTATTACCTGATTTGTGGAGCAGGTGAGTTATTCCTGTCGTTAGGAACTGGGGCAGCGATCCTGACTCTAAGGCAGACTGGAACTGAGTTGCCAAACGAGCGTGCGACTTTTGGAACCATTTAATCCAAAAGTTGTGCAGTCCGTCCGGCCCTGGAGATTTCCAGTTAGGCAACGGACGGACTGCACGAGCTACATCTTGGGGGCTGATGGTAATTACCCCCATTTGTGGTATCGGATCGCACGCCCGTTCGACCTCCCGAGTCCAGTCACCCTCGGTGTGACTGGCAGGCACCGACCAGATATCGCGCCAGAACGAACACATGGCGTCGTTATCCGGTGGGCGCGTATCAGTCACACCTGGGTTGGGTTGCTCCCAAGCCCTATAAACCCACCTTTCGTTGCTCTGGTCTTTGCTTCTATCAAAAACATTTGATAGCTGCGAATCTAGAACACACACCAGCGCCCTATTTTTCTTATGCATGGGCAAACGAGGTAGTCGAGGTCTAAGCTCAGGCGGTGTGGAGCGATACTCGCTGAATGCACATTCCAAAGCGCTCCTCAAACGCGCATTGCATTGGGTACTCACAGATATAGCCCCGTCGTCGTCGTCCTCGCCAACATGGTCGGGTCGCGGTGAAACACTGGGTTGCAGTTGCACCGCGGCCGGTGGCAAGTCAGGTGAGACAAGGCTACTCTGTGATTCCTCACGCAGTCTATCAAGTACGGCGTCATCCAGCATACG
Source organism: Orthosia cruda (assembly GCA_964057195.1). NCBI lineage: Eukaryota > Metazoa > Arthropoda > Insecta > Lepidoptera > Noctuidae > Orthosia > Orthosia cruda. The sequence continues at coordinate 14,312,148 of OZ059827.1, read as the reverse complement.
GTTACGTTGGATGACCCACACCTGATCCGATAGACGTTGGGCCGACACGTTGATAGCTGGCTCAAGCACCTGGAACAGAGAGAGCATCCGACCACGGTACGCAGTCAGGTTACTTCCCCCCTCTGTAGCCCCAAAGTATGCGCGCATGACATTTTCGTTAATCGATTGCATCTACCACATGCGCTGCACACTTTCACCGGGAGCGGGGACCCTGTCAGAGGCCGATGGGCCTCGAGGTCCTAGGCTGTCCGGTGGCCGGCGACCTCCCCGTCGAAGCGTAGGTGGTGGTGTCGTCGGCGGAGAGACGTATTCGTCGCTCGAGCTCGACGCAACTGCAGCGTCCAGGATCGCTTGACTCACGGTTATAGGGGATCCCGGCGGCTGCGAGGCGGAGCTGAGAGACGAACCCGAAGATGTTGGGCGTGTGTTTTTGGCTCGGGCCTGGCTTCGTGTCAGCATTTTCTTCTCAGCTTGTCATTCCGGTTTATTGTATGTTGTTCATTTTAATTATAGTTTTTGTTTTCTTCTGGTTGTTTTATTAAATATATATTTAGACATTATTTAAATTTAGTTTTATGTAGTTTTAACGGTGATATTGTTCGGATTCATAGATATATTCTAAAAAAATCGAAGAGTGAAGAAAATTGCAGTGTCACTCTTGACAAGTCAGGCCACAGATTATTATTATTATTATTTATGTAAAATTAGTTCGAAATTCGATAATTTTGATAGAGAGGCAAAACTTTTGGGAGTCTTGATGATACTTGCCAATGATAAAAGTTGTTAATGAACAGAATAAACCAGAAACAATAGTCGTTTTTTAACACTCAAATTGACGTTGACATTGAAAAGTAACAGATTTGAGGTTTGTGGATCATGGCCTATATACGTAATATCTTAATAGAGTTTTTGGCGGGATTTTTTCGGGTGAAGTTCAGCGGCTGTTAATATTATTTGCAGATTGATTCCTTGTGGTTATTGTGATATAAAATTGGTGTAGTATTGTGTCTCAACTGTCTACGCAAATGGACAATATGTGAAATCATTGACAGAAATGATCTCGGGATAGTGGAGCGGAGAATTTTATTGTAGAGTTAACTGATTAAACTTACTGGGAAGGCTGACTCAATATAATTCGCAAACAAATACTTCAAAAAATATTAGAATCTGTCACATCCACATTCTAATGCATATTAAAGAATTCAAGAAAGATATTTCTTTTGATAGAGTAATTTCTAATCTTAAAATACAAAATCCTGTAAATTCCTGAAAGTATCGTGACAAAAAGTTCAAGATATAAAATAAAAAAAAAAAAAAAAATCTTTATTTCGGACAAGTAACATCCATATGGGTTAGTAAACAAGAAAACTTATACATATGTTAGTACACTCTTAATTTCTAAAAAATAACTTATTTAGCAACGAGGTTGTTGTTCCGAATGCACTTCAGAACAACTTCCCCTAATAACGGAGTGTCATACCTCCCGGCTATGGTTTTCAGGATGGAGTTGGAGCTATCCCGCACTCTGCAGAGCAAAGAGGCAGATCTCAGATCTCATCTCAGATCGGGGGAGGTTATTAATAAAAAAAATATTTTTAAAATTCAATAACACACATGAGTCTTCACTACACGACACTGGCGAATTTTATTTTATTGCCTTGTTGCTGCGATATTGATTTGAGTCCAAGTCTACCCCTGCGCGTAACGCCCTTGGGCACTTTTTAAAAAAACCCAAAGGCCCTTCTCAGGGCCAACCCAAAGGCCCTTCTCAGGGCCAACGCGACATTTCTGTGTCGACAGAAGGCGGAGACTTCTACGGCGGCAAAGCAGACGAGTCGGACTCCGACAACGAGTCCGTTATGTCGGGTGCCGGACCGATGGTGATCGAGGATCCTCGAACACGATCGCGTTCGCGGAAGCGGGCCTTCCTTAAGGATGGGTCCGACGGCTCCTCGGGTTCGGCGAAGGAGACCGTAAGGAAGGCTGAGGCCAAAAAGTCAACCAAGACGGCAGCGGATACCCACGACGTGGGTCCGGCAGATGCCCAGCGCAAGTTGGACTTGAGCCGGCGGGAGCAGCTCCAGCAGGAGTTGGAGGAGCGGGTGGCTGCCAAGGAGCAGCAGACGCGCATTGCCCGGGCCAAGTCAGGATACGGTGCGTCCCTCGTCCTGTACGCGGACCACTCACTGGTCGAGCTGCAGAGGATGGCCGAAGAGGACGAAGAGGGGATCGTCGAGGTCGCCACCAAGTCCTCACACCTGAAGGGGACCTTCCAAAAGGCCCTCAAATGCCGGGCCGTGAGCATGCGTGGTATCGTCGGAGAGCTGGTGCAGCGCCAGGCGACCAACGAGACGCGGCAACTGCAGGCGAGGGTCGATCGCCTGCAGAAGGAGGTCAGCCAGCTACATCAGAAGCTGGCTGAAGCCACGGCCCGGCCAACCACAGCCGACCCCAGACCTGCGGCAGAGGGCCCCGCCTCCTTCGACCTTGAGGACACCATCCGCAAGGTCATGATGGACGAGCGGGATTTCGTCCGAGCCTGCGTGGCAGGAATAGAGGACCGGCTCTTGCCCGAAAAGAGTTACCGGCTGCCTCTTGCGGCGGACAAGAGGAGGGGTGAGCCGGGGCCAACCTCACAGAGGGAGGAGGACCCTCTACTGCCTGCCACCACCCCGACCAACCAGCAGGGCTGGATGAAGGTCGCCGGCAAGGGGAAGGGCAAGGGTAAGGGCAAGGGTGCATCTGCGGTCGTCCCAGCTATCCCCACCACCATCGCTCCTCCCAGCCAGCCAGGCAAGGGCAAGGGAAAAGGGAAGGGAAAGGGAAAAGGGCCACCTCTCAAGGCCGCCAGCGCTGCCCCCCCCACATCCAAAACCGCCGGCACCAGGAGGAACCTCGTTCCTCCTAAGACCGCAGCCATCGTGGTGACGCTCACCGCGGAGGCTGCGGAGCGTGGAGAGACGTACGCGTCCATATTGTTGCGGGCGCGTGCCAATGCCGATCCCGCCCAACTGGGGATCGGCAAGGTCTCTTGCCGGCGGACCCAAGCCGGGGCTCGAATTTTCGAGTTTCCGGGGGCAGAGGGCAGTGCCCACGCGGACCTCTTCGCAACGAAATTGCAGGAGGTCATAGCGGACGCGGCCAAGGTGGCCAGGCCTGTGAAGACGGTGGCCATTGAGGTAAACGACCTCGATGACACCGTCACCAAGGAGGAGGTGGTGGCGGCGGTCGCAGCAGTGGGTGGCTGCGGCGTCGCAGCGGTTAAAGGCCGGGACATCAGGTCCGGCCGCGGCGGCATGGGCACCATTCGCCTGGAGTGCCCAGTTGCCGCTGCCAAAGCCGTCCTTGACAAAGGACGGCTGAACGTCGGCTTCAGCTCGGGTGCGGTCCGGGCACTTCCAGCACAGCCCTTGCGGTGCTACAGGTGCTTCGGAGTCGGGCACACCCGGGCCCTCTGTCCGTCCACGGTGGACCGGACAGAGAGCTGCTACCGCTGCGGCAAGGATGGCCACAGAGCCGCCGAGTGCAAGGCCGCCGCACTGCACTGCGCTGTTTGTGCCGCCAGTGGCCGCCCCGCAGGCCACATAATGCAGGGGAGGATGTGCAATCCTCCCCCTAAGAAGGGAAAAGCGCAGGCGCCGAGAAAGCCTGCCGCTACCGCCGCTGAGCGCGAGGTTGGGCCTTCGGCTGCTGCGGCTGAGGAGGGGGGTGCGATGTCTGATTAAATGTCTAGAGTCGAACATCGCATCCTCCAGGCGAACATCAACCACTGCAGGGCGGCCCAGGATCTGCTGATGCAGATCATGGCCGAGTGGTTGGTGGACGTGGCGGTGGTTGCCGAGCCTTACTCGGTCCCCAGTACCTGGGGACCGAGTTTATTTATAACTTCATGCAACATACAGATACATAGGCGGACTTAATGCCTGACGCATTCTCTACCAGTCAACCAAGGGTGGTGGAGAGATAACATGGCAGGTACATAAAAATTGAGAAATTAAATGCTATGTGCGCCGCCAAGGACTCGGCGAGGGCCGAGATGCTGGAGGGCCTCGACAGGGATCCGTATGGGAGGCCATATAAGGCGGCGCGAAACCAACTGCGCCCCTTTGGTCCCCCACTTACGGAGACCCTGGAGCCGGCGTTGCTGGATGGGGTGGTTAGGTCACTGTTTCCGCGCAGGACCAACTTCACCCCACCAACGATGAACCCCCCACTGGGGGGGGTGGTGGCTACGCCGGAGGAAGAGGTCCCTCCGGTATCTGAAGAGGAATTTCGCGCGGGGGTTCTGTCCCTCCGCGCGAAGAAGACGGCCCCTGGACCGAACGGCGTCCCCGCACGGGTGGTGGCCATCGCGGTGTCCCTCATGGAGGGTAGGTTTCGAAACCTCTTCAGCGCGTGTCTTACGGCTGGGAGGTTCCCGAAACAGTGGAAGGAGGGACGTCCGGTGGACTCCCCCTCGGCATACCGGCCCATCGTTCTGCTCGATGAGGTCGGTAAATTGTTCGAGGGGATCATCGCCACCCGGCTAAATAGCCATTTGCGGGAGGTAGGGCCAGACCTGTCGGACGCCCAGTTCGGCTTCCGACGGGGGCGTTCGACGATCGACGCGTTGGCCCTACTCAGGGGCCAGGTGAAGGAGGCGGTCGAGGCTGGGGACGGAGTGTTGGCGGTGTCGTTTGACATCGCCAACGCTTTCAACTCCGTGCCCCACTCGACCATATTGGAGGCACTCCGGTACCACGGAGTGCCCCAATATCTGCGGGCGATCCTGGCCAGCTACCTGGAAGACCGTGAGGTCCTCCTCGTGGACAAGACGGCCAGGATCAGGCGCTACGGCGCGGAGTCCGGTGTTCCACAGGGGTCGGTGCTAGGGCCCCCCTTGTGGAACATCGGATTCGATTGGCTCCTGCGGGGCACCCTCCTCACGGGCACGAGTGTCATCTGCTATGCGGATGACACTCTCCTCACTGCCCGGGGGAGGAAATTTGGAGAGGCGGCCTGTCTGGCCTCTACTGGCGGATCCTTAGTGGCAGGTAGGATCCGCCAGCTTGGATTGAGGGTGGCGCTGAACAAGACCGAGGCTGTGTTCTTTCACGGGCCTGGGCAGCGCTGCCCTCCTGCCGCCCACATTGTCGTGGAGGGCGTCCGAATTGAGGTGAAGGCCCAGATGAAATATCTGGGCCTAGTGCTGGACAGCAGGTGGCGCTTCGGCCCGCACTTCAGCGGGCTGTCGACGCGCCTGTTGAAAGCCGCGGACCTCTCATGGCTCATGCCGAACCTGGGGGGGCCCAGTGCACGGTGCCGGCGATTGTATGCCGGCATCCTGCGGAGCATGGCCCTCTACGGGGCACACATCTGGGCGGACTCCCTCCACAGGAAGGAGAATGCAACCGCCATCCGCAGGCCCCAAAGGGCCATTGCACAGCGGGTGGCGAGGGCCTACCGCTCGGTGGGCCTTTCGGCGGCGTGCGCTCTGGCCGGCACCCCTCCATGGGAGTTGGAGGCATGGGTGCTCGCCAGAGTGTACGAGTGGGCGGCGAGGCGGAAGGCGCTTGGAGAGCGCCCCGCCAAGGAAGAGCGGGAGGCCGTGCGGCGGGAGGCGAGGGACGCTATCGTCGTCCATTGGACGGAGGACCTCGCCTCCGCCGCCTTTGGCCGTCGGACGTTGGACGCGCTCGGTCCAGTCTTTCAAAGTTGGCTCGAGCGGCCCCACGGTTTCCTCTCGTTTCGTCTAGTGCAGGTGTTGTCCGGACATGGGTGTTTCGGAACGCACCTGCACCGGATCCGGAGGGAGGAAACCCCGGGCCACGATTGTGGCGCTGCGGAGGACACGGCGCAGCACACCCTCAAGGTGTGCCCAGCCTGGGCAGAGCTGCGCCGTGTCCTCATAAGTGTGATCGGGCAGGACCTCTCACTTCCCGGCGTGGTCAACTCCATGCTGGGGAGTGAGGAGGCCTGGGCAGCAGTTGCCTCCTTTTGCGAGGTCGTGATGTCGCAAAAGGAGGCGGCGGAGCGTGCACGGGAGGACGATCCTCTCGCGCCGCCGCTCCGCAGGCGAAGAAGGGGTGGTAGAAGGTGGTTGTATGATCGTCTCCTCCCACCTCCTGGTGGTGATTAGTGGGCGACTGGTGCGGGGGCGCCTCTCGTCTGCATTGCACAATCACCACCATCGGGCGGGAACGGCCGAGCACTCGCTGTCGTTCCCGGGCCCCTCCACTGAGGGAGGGGCGTGAAGGGCCTGCCCTAAAAGGCGGGCGGTCGTCGGCGGAGGGCTGGACGTAAAGGCTGGGCCGGTTTCCCAGTCCTCCTCCACACAGACGATGCGGGAGTGCCGCTGGGTTATTTTAGTGGGTATACCGGGCTTGCCGGGGAGTCCCACATAGCCCCTCCATTCCCCCAATGGGTGGGTATGCGTAATGCATTTTTCACTGCGTAATCAAAAAAAAAAAAAAAAGGTGAGGACTTATTTAACATGAAGGTACAACTTATCAGTATTTAACTAGCTGTCATAAATCGTGGCTTTATTTGATTTTACACTTTTCAGGCTCAAAGATGTGCCTTGCCGATGCGACGAAAATCTTTCATAAAAATTGCCCGTACAATAATGATGGTCGTCGGATCGGTGTCGCATTATATTATAATGGCGTGGTGGCCCAGTGGCTAACCTTGCCTCTCGTGCTTGAAGTTGTGGGTTCGAATACGGGCATGTATCAATGTGACTTTTTAAACTCATACCTACTTTCTAAGTTTATCATGTATATCTCTGACAACGGTGAACGGAAACATCGTGAGGAAACCTGGACTCCTAGATTAATAAGTTTATACTCCATTGGTGCAATTGCTGCAAAGCGATCCAGTGCCAGGATATACGATTCATCGTCATCTTCCTGCCCTTATCCCATATTACTTGGGGTCGGAGCAACACGTTTTCTTCTTCCATACCGTCCTGTCCCCCGTCACGCCATCACTGACTCCCTTTTCTTTCATATCACTCCTCACACAGTCCTCTTCTTTGGCCTTCCCCACCATCTCAATCCATCTACATCTATATTCATAACTCTTTTAGTAACATGCGATTTCGAGGATATACGATTAAATAGCAAAATAATCAGGTCATGCCTGTTCTTGGGCGCTTTTAATAAATACAAACTACCTAACAGTAATGTTATTAATAACTATCCATAATACGAATATTCTGCCTTCGAAAAAATAGCCGCGCAATTATCGCTCTTCTTGTCTACCAATCGATTTAAGTGTAAGCAGTTAAGTTACCAGCCCTCACCATAGTTATAACTACGTATCAGAGACATCGTCACAGACGTCAAATGGCTTGCACCGCTCATCGATTACTCAGCAAACATGCTTGAGGGAAAGACAGTCATGATCTTTGAGTATGAATGTGATAAAGCCTGGACAAAGTGATTGAAAAAAACCGTCCAAGTGCGAGCCGGACTCGCGCACGAAGGGTTCCGTACCATTATCGCAAAAACGGCAAAAAAACACGTTTGTTGTATGGGAGCCCCACTTAAATATTTATTTTATTCTGTTTTTAGTATTTGTTGTTATAGCGGCAATAGAAATACAACATCTGTGAATGTTTCAACTATCTAGCTATAACGGTTCATGAGATATAGCCTGGTGACAAACAGACAGACAGACGGACCGTGGAGTCTTAGTAATAGGGTCCCGTTTTAACCCTTTGGGTACGGAACCCTAAAAAGTAAAAAATATAAAAAAATCAAATAAAAAAAAAGGTTGCCTGTAAGAGATTGCCGAGTGCGATAAGACCGCCCATTGTACACTTGTTATTGTGAATGTCTGTCCTGTATGTTTTTTTGTGGTGTACAATAAAGTATATAATAAATAAATAAAAGTATAGAGTTTTTTGAGTGGGCCTGGATGGCCGAATCCGAAACGATGAGGAATAGCGGAAAACTCTCAAAGAAGTCACGAGGCCGTTTTTAATGAAAACTAAAACGGCATCATTGGATTTTTGAAATTAATATTCCTAGACAGTAATCGAAACCTTACCAGATTAAAAAAAACATCCTGTATTATGACACCATCTGATATTGTCAATTATAAGGATCAAATTCTGGGCAATAATGACATACGACAAACTTAAGAAAAAGGCTCATTCCTAAGAAATAATTACTCTACAGCTTTTCTTATACATACTCGAAAGCCAAAACACAGTCGCACACACACACAAAAAATATAGTAACACTAAAACCTAGCATTAAATATATTGAAATGTTTTGCATGTCAAATGTTTGACTATGTATTAGGAAACTATTTATAACTTACTTAAACACCTACACTGTACCAATACTTATAGCAAATAAATGATTGATTGCTTGATTGAACACACACTCGTGACGAAAGCTGAAAGCATTTCCTCCATCTTTTGTTTCTCATGTATCATTTGTCAACGACAAGGGAGCCTTGAACGAACCACAAAGGCGATGGTTCAAGGTTGATGACATATTAGACATTCATCATGGAGATACGAAAATAGATATAGCCGTCGGAGAGACGAAAATGAAAACGGCATTTTAGAATAGTAGTCTACAAGTTGTGTGTTGGCGTTAGTTGTGTTTAAGGTGAATGAAACGTGGCGTTGGTGAATTCGTAAGTGTTTGCGAAGTACCGCGCCTGTTTCTAAGTAACAGAAACGCAGCATACTTTGTTTCAAATTGTTTCTCAGATAGGGTAAAACCAGGGCAGTTTTCCCAGGGGTATAGTTACCCCGATTGTAATCACGAGGCAATCGTGGACGACGATTAGAATGGGTTCGGAACCACGTGGACTGGGGCCGTGAGCAATGGTCCAATGTGCTGTTCACGGATGAATCCAGGTTCAGCTTCCATCCAGATTCACAAAGGACGCGTGTTTGGCGAGTTCCTGGACGATGGAGCCGTCTTCAGAACCCTCAGGAAGTTCACCCATACCAAGGAGGAACAATTATGGTTTGGGCAGGAATTCGTCTTGGAAGACGGACGGATCTCGTTTGGGTGCGGGGCAATATGACGGCAGAACGATACGTCCAACAGGTGCTGGGGCCCGTAATCTTGTCCCACAGAACACAAATGGGGCAAGATTTCCTGCTCATGCACGACAATGCCCGGGCACACACGGCGAGAACGGTAGCAGCTTGGTTACATACACACAATGTTAGGGCCTTAGACTGGCCTGCTCAATCGCCAGATCTAAATCCCATTGAGCATGCGTGGGATATGCTGCAAAGAAGAGCTCTGAAGGAAGTTCCTGAAAATCTGGCTACAGAAGATCAACTTTTTGCGCACCTCAGAAGGACATGGGACAATATTCCGCAGCAAGACATTGACAACCTTGTTCTGAGCATGCCGAATCGTTGCCGATGTGTTATGAACATCATGGGCGCTTTCTCAGACTACTAACTTCAAGTTTATAAACACAAATTAAATGATTTTTCTATTTTTTTTAGATTTTACTCATAAATTAAAAGTTAATTCATATACGGTTTCCGTCTATGCTTCATTTTTTTCCATAAAATCCTGAAATTTTAATCAAAGTACCTTAACCATTATTAAAAAATGGTAGAATATTAAATAACGTATCTTTTAAATATATACATGTCACATAAATAATTAACACATTGATAGTAATTCGCTTTTTTTAAAATATCCCTAGACCGTGTTGATGTGTTTAGTTGTTGCTGATATAATATCGAAGATCTCTGATCCGTGGTAAACTGCTTGATTATTTCGTATATTAGACCTCCATATTCCCTTACTCCATGTCTCAAAAAGACAGCCATCTTCTGATGTCACAACCATATTCCCTAGACATTTTTGATCTATTAGGGTGGCTGGGAGGCAGCTCAATTGGGTCCATAAAATTAAAAGCTTCTCCCCGAACAATAGGTATTAAACGTTGGATTTCGGATAAATAAACTCGTCATCAAGGGACAATCAAATGCTGCCATTATTACTAAAATTAATTAAGTGTAGTTTCAATTTAGTGTGAAGTTAGTGATCAGCTTATGAAAGTACCTACCTTTTTTTTTATTTTACCGTGGAGAAATGCTCATGCATACAGCGCTACCACGGGGAGATAGCGCAGTTATGTGGGACTCTTTCCCACTAAAACTCCACGGTGTCCTCCTGTGCCGCTTCTGGCGGGAATACGGGCACGCGTTAGCACTCACCGCGAACCCGTCGCGGCTGTCCATCACCGGACCCTCCTCGGGGGAGTACCCCCCATCACCCGGAGCACCAGAACACGTTGTGCGCCGTGACCACCCCAGGGACCAAACCAGCACATGGGTGCCAGACGACCCCGTGTATGGCACCCTTGGTCCCCTTGTTACGGGTCGAGGTCAATGGCCCCGCCACCTACCATTTTTCGGCCGCAGAGAATAGGGAGAGCGGCCATCGCTATACCGACACTCCTCTTCCCCTGCGGCCCCACCGCGTCCACCATCAGACGGTGGTGACCCCGTCCAGGCCGCGGAAGGTAGGGAGAGCGGCGCACCGCAATACCGGCACTCCTCTCCCGCGGCGGCCTCCAACCCTCAGCCGTGACTTCGTTTGGGTTTGGGAGGCCCCATACAACATCGCGGCCCACCTCAGTTGCGATGTCGCCCAGGCAGAACCGCAACCTACATGTTGGCCGCTACGTCGTCGGCTTATCGCCAAAAGCCTTGACGAGCGGCCCCTCCTCGGGTTCCTCTTCGCTTCACCGTGGATGACCAAGCAACCCACCGGGGGGGGATGAAAGTACCTACCTAACGACCTAACCTGTGATCAATAGTAGACTTACATACTATATAAACTTTCCTATTAGTACAGTCAAATTATACCTGAAGTGATTTCAGGGAGTTTTGAAAATTGGTATTTTATAGTATACACTATACAGAAAGGGTTTTTTTTTAAATAAAGTAGGTTGTATTCAAGCTGCCGGCAATATTTACTGAGTTACTTCAGAGATCTTTGTCCTGCAATGGGACAGTAAGAGGTTGGTATAATTATTTATTTACTTTTGACACAATATTACCCGCCATTTTTACCACCTCAAACTAAATTCATATTATTCTAGGATAAAATCAATCAATCAATCAATGGTTGCCTTAAAATTAACATTACAATCAATGCTTAATCTATAATACATAAAAGCTGGATAGTTGCCATATCACAAAAAGTTTTAAAACTGTAACCCGACTACGGATTTTATCTTAGCCTATGTACCCGGGCCATAATAACAAATCAATTGATACCTTATTCATAAATACTCCGTAAAGGTGGGACCCGGAGTGGTCTACGAGAGCGTAGATTGCTTTCATGCAGTCGCCTTCTTACAGTTTTGTCACTCACAAGCACTTGGTGTTTCACTCGCAGCCTTTGGACCAATTGAGTCGCCGTTGCATATGGTTGAGCTCGCGCAGTAATTTGCAAAAATCGGTCTTGTCTGGGGGTAGTGATGCGACTTGGCCCCCGGTGCCTCTCCGCTACTTCACCTGTGGCACGATAGCGTGTCCACAATCTTGAAATTACATTTTGGTGGGTCCCTATGGCCTCAGCAACATTACGCTGAACAGACCCAGCTTCCAGCATTCCCACAGCTCGTAACATCTCCGCCCTCGTCAAATGTTGGCGTTGCATGGCTACAATACCTCAATTTTAACTTTATCTTTCGTTTAAAAATGAAAAAAAACTGTAACTAAACGTAATTTGTATTGTTTTCTAAATTTCGCACAAATGAAAATTCCCTCTCCTACACATCAAGACATTTTTATGCCACCGAAACAAAAGAATTTTCAAAAATTTGAATTTGGAATTAGTCTGAGATAATTTACAAAAAAACGGGGTATAAAAGATTCCAATGCGGCCAGTACTTTTCGAGTTATTTAATTGAGTATGAAATATCCCTAGACCGTGTTGATGTGTGTAATTATCGATAGTCCAAAAATGTATGAAATCAATATGCATTATCTGTAAATCTGTCGTGTCTCAAGACGAAAATCTATAACCAGAGTGTGTTGCCAGCGATTACAACCGGGACCAAAACGTGGTCGCATTGAGGTCGATCACAATGGGCCTCATCAGAAGGCTTAAAGTATAGTACCCAAAGAGCAATGGAGAGGGTAATGCTTGGCGTTTTCTCGCGTGATCGAATCAGAAATGAAGACATCCGCAAGATAACCAAGTTTACCGACATAGCCCGAAGAATTACCAAACTAAAGTGACAGTGGGCAGGGCACATTGCTCGCAGAATGGTTTGGCCGATGGGCCCGAAAAGTTCTGGAGTGGCGACCGCAAATCGGCAGAAGTTGCGTTTGGAATTCCTCCCACTAGGTGAACCGATGACCTGGTGAAGGTGGCGGGGAATCGCTGGATGCGAGATGAACAGGACCGGTCAATGTGGCAGTGCTTGGGGAAGGCCTATGTTCAGCAGAGGATCTCTTTCGGCTGAAATGATGATGATGATGACCTGTAAGTATCACTTTAAATAAACACCATTAGTTGATATCGATCGTTACCGCTGATAGAATCATTCTTAATTCTTTATTGTACATCAAAAACAACATTACATACAATGTGATAATAAGGTTCATGTTGTGGTATTTCTGCTGTACAGATCAACATCTTTTAGTCTATTTACGTTTTATTATACTATACAAACCACATGATTTTGTCATTTGAAGTTGTATGTTGTACTCATGTAACTCTCACTTTTCTGTATTCTTTGATACTGTTGGCACCAGAAAAACATACTTTTGGTTATCCTTGTTTTGTTGGTTATCAATTATTTTTACTGCTAATTTGTAAAATCTTAGAATATTTATACTCTGACATTTTAATCTGATTTGACATCTGTATATCCAATTTTATTTTCTTAAGCCACAGACATAACATATGATGGACTAGACCTTCTATAAGCTATACATTAAAATTTGCAGTGGCAGACTGCCCCCTCTGTAAACCGTTTTTAATTCGTTCTGGTTTGATTTCTTAATTAAGATTTAAATTTGAAATTCAGAAGATATGACAGAACATTACAATTTTTCAAGATTTACAAGTCTCTGAGATATAACCCGACATTTACCGTCCGATTGCAGGTAAAAGCTCGAACTCGGCGATTATCACATTTTATTTTCATTTCGGGCTTTTACAGTAACATAAACATTGATATATTATGGACATCTACTGGAGTGTGCTTGGATTTAAACAGTGACGCAGCTGAAAAACAATTTGCCATTATCGACTACTTAATTAATTGGACACAATTGCAGTTAAGACTGTGTGAGACGTGAGGGTTTGAGCTACGTAAATTGATCAAACCCACCATGGTAGTTTCTTCACGGTCACTGATAATATCACGCTCACTTCAAATACTTTATAAGATGGAGAAGAATTTAGATTCGTGTATTCATAGTGAGACAACATAAATGCTGAATCTCCACATCCGCATATTATATTGCCACCCAACGTGGCAAAGCTGTGGACGAATTTTTTGATGCATAATGAGCTCTTTTCCCTCTCTCCTTTGTATTTGTATTGAGGTATGTTTTTTTTTTTAGAATTTTCGATTGTATTTTATTTTATTAATCTTAGGAAAACTTACAGCTAATAAAATAAATACGCAGAAACAACATGCAAAAACGGCCAATTAAAAGTTTTCACACATATAACATATGTATATGCGGTACGTATATATGGTAATATATTTGTTACTTTAATAAAGGAATAAATTCACCTAAATGCTTATCTATATATATAAAAGGCAATGTCCCGACTGACATATCAACGCCCAGCCTAAACCACTAATGATAGAAGTTTAAAATTTTTAGAGGATGTTCATTTTATATTGTAGGTGTCATTTAAGGAAGGATTTTTAGAAATTCATCCTCTAAAGGGGTGAAATAGGTGATGAAAGTTTGTATGAAACTCTGTCATTTTTAATTTGAAATAAATGAGATGTGGTATTTAGCGTGTAAGTTCAAAATAATAAAATACGACTTTCAGGATATTTTGAATTTCATCCCTTAAAGTGTTAAAAGTGGTGTTAAAGTTTGTATGAAAAATATTTTGTTTATTATCAATATTTCTTGATATTTAGCATTTCCGCTGTTCTATACAATTAAAAAATACGTATTCAAGGATATCTTGAACTTCATCCCTTAAAGGGGTATTAAAGTTTGAATAAAAAATAAATTGTTTGTTATCAAAATACTGCACAAAAATATTATAGAGGCCAATGTGATTACTGGATGTACTCGAGGGAATCAGTTTTTATATCTCGAATACCACCGGTACCCTCTGACTATGTCTTTGAGTTTAAACGATTACAATCGAGGTCTGCTTTGCAATGATCATAAATGAAACTCAGGGTCAGTCAGTAAGGCATAGATTTAAAGGAAATTACTTCTCACACGGGCAATTTTACTTTACCTGTTCCAGAACTACTAATAGCAGCCTAATCATTTCGGCACCAGTCAGAAAAACCACCAACGCGGTATACCTACAAAGAAATGCTTAAGGGGCTGAATACTCAAAATAGGCTTTCTTTTAAACTTTTTTTAGCCAAATCTATTGAAGATGTGGCAGCAGAAAAAAGATATGTTAATCTTGATCATATTTCCGAAAACTTTGTTGTGGCCGAAACACGTTTACGCACAAAAACCTCGTTACAATTGAATGGCAAAGTAACCTTTAACCGTGATTCTCAAACAAATTTTTTATATTGACCAGCGTACATTGGTACAATTAACAACAATAACGTATCATAAGAGGACGCAAAACTTCATTGTCTTATATATTGAAGTTTCGTTCATTATTTTAAAGTAATTCATATTATTATGTTTTGTAAAAAATTCTATACAAATTCCATCGTGCTTCTCTTTCCATCCAGTGCAATTCGACAGTGACCGCTTTGCGGCGTTGCTAGGTGGACGTATGTCGCTTTTTTCCGCAAAAAGCAAAAATAATATTCGATTTATTTCTCGTCAAATGAATCTGTCAAAAAAAATATCAGGTATAATGCAGCCAGATCATGTAGCCTGGTGGCTTTAATTGGAACTAACGAAATCACAAGTAATATTGTCAAAGTCTGTATTATTTTTATTTTCTGGCACTACCGCTGTCACTGGCATTAATATTTTTGTTGTATTATAAACGACTCACGTCGTTTAGTTACTAAGTCCATAACTAAAAAGTATTTGATCCTCTTTGAAAATACAATAAATTTTATATCAATTTGAATTAAACATTTTTTTAAATATAGGTGAGGTCGAATACGATTTTAACCTTCTTCGTTCATGTGAAAACAATAGAAGCAAAAAACACAGAACATGGAATGGTCGTACCAACCGCGCTGGCAGTGTCTCGAAATGACAGAACTAATAAAATTCTCCGTATCCATTTGTTTCAATATTTTTTCTTTCTCATATACGGCACCTAGAACTGACCAAAAAATGTCAAATTCGTGAGAAACGATAATTTATTTCTCACGAATTTGTCATTTTTCGTCGTTTCAACCAAAAAACGTCCACATGTGGACATAAAGCTCACCAAGAATCACCACATTGATCAGTCCTTTATTTCTCGCAATTAACTATCCCAATTGCAATAACAGGCTACAATAATAGTTTGTTTGTCTATTAATATTGTTAAGTTACTTATTAATCGATTATTTCATGTTGCCAAATCGGCACTGATAATTCTTATTTATTAACAATAAATCCGCTGATCACCCTGAAGAGTAAACTCATCGACATGCGTATTCTGCTCATCCGAACCTACGGTTCTCAGACATCGTCACTCAAAGACTTACACTTGGGGATTACCAGAGAGTTACGCAGCATTCTGGATGTAAAAAGAACAGACCGAATACGGAATACCACGCTGTGTACCCAAACGGGCATAATAGACGTGGGTAAAAAGGCTGTTCGGCTCAAATGGGCCAATGCCATTACGGCTCATGTTAGTTGTATGCAAATTGACCGCTGGGCAAGCCTCCACAATCCTGAAGATGGAACGCACCGTTGAGAGAAATAGGTGCCGAGATGATTTGGACGCGTACCGTGAGGGCTGGGTCTAGACGGTGCGGGAAAAGAATGTCTGGAATGCCTTGGGTGTACTCTTATGAATTTAAATGGGGATGGATGGAGAGGGAGGGGACGGCCATAGAAAAGGTAGATGGACTGTGTGACGAGTGATATGAAAGAAAAGGGAGTCAATTATAATGTGGTGCGGGACAGGACGATATAGAAGAAGAAAACGTGTTGCGCCGACCCCAAGTAAAATGGGACAAGGGCAGGTAGATGATGATGATTTCGGACTTTTACCGGTAAGACTTAGTAAATCTGTTTTACCGATAAATAATGAGTTTGATCATAGTTTTTTTTTGTAAACTGAAACAACAGTTCGGCTTTTACAGTAACATATTATACACATATACGTGGTTGTGGGGCATACACTGTTTTTAGTATTTATGTTTTCCTTTTTAGGGTTCCGTAGCCAACAGTTAAAAACGGAACCCTTATGGATTCGTCATGTCTGTCTGTCTGTCTGTCCGTCCGTATGTCACAGCCACTTTTTCCCAAAACTATAAGAACTATGCTGTTGAAACTTGGTACGTAGGTGTATTCTGTAAACCGTATTAAGATTTTCAAATAAATCGTCTGTCACCAGGCTGTATCTCATGAACCATCATAGCTAGGCATTTTTTTTTTTCTTATGGTGTATTTCTGTTGCCACTATAACAACAAATACTAAAAACAGAATAAAATTAAAATTTAAGTGGGGCTCCCATACAACATACGTTTTTTTTTCGTTTTTTGTGATAATGGTACGAAACCTTTGTGCGCGAGTGCAACTCGCACTTGGCCGGTTTTTATTTTATTTATATAGATAGATAAAGTTTACATGACCGTGTTTTTGCGCCCTGTCTATTTGTTTATAAACTCTAATATACAGAAAAACGGCACCACGTGACCTCACCACAGAGGGCTGATGTATATGAAAACCCAGTAAGTGCTTTGTAATTATTATATTCCAGGATAGCGGAAAGTCATCTTGTATTAGTAACTTAATGACATATTAAGATTTCAAGAGAATACTAAAAAAGGAATATGAACCTACTAATTGTACAAATGATATTAAAAGCGTCATACATTCTATTGCATATTTTAAACTGCCGCCGTAAAGCTATTGCATAGCATTTATTCTAGATCCGGTCCTGAAAAATGCGTCTGAATTTCGAATTGTATAGAGTTGCAAAACCACTTTTTTTATATAATTTTTTTTCTTTTCATTTTTTTTTCTTTTTTCCAAACTCCCATTTATTTCCGAATAATAAAATTATAAAAAACGAAACAAAAATATAAAGTGACCCTTATTCACATTGAAATAAGGTCGCTTTTCTTTGATAAGCAAAAGTGACCCTTATTCTTATTCGCATAAGGTCCACTTTGATCACCATTGGCACAGATACGGCTCAGAGAGGTCTCTCGATAAAAGGAAAAATTTTTACGACCAACAAAAATTTTAAAACCCTCATATCTCAGAAATGGTTAAAGTTAGCGCATTTCTGACAAAAAATTTGCCCCCGCGCCCACCGCTACTTCATCCAGGAGAACAAGATAGGATACCCTTACCCCCCCCCCCCCCCTCCTTAACCGTGTACCTCCCCCCACAAACAATTTTTTCATTCTAAAAATACCAACACGGAAATCTAAAACACGTGCAACAAGACTCTCCCCCCCACCCGCCCCCCAGCCCCTCATCGCTCACATTCCTCAGAATTCAAAAACCTTATAAAAAATATCACCGCTGTGGCGGTCGGAGTGGGGGGGGTTAGGTTATTTTCGTTACGGAATTTCTGGATTCGGTCTCCACGCTCAAGGCCCGCGATAGAAGCTATGCAATAGCTTAAAAAAAAATAATGAATGAATTGACTTCCGAATAAAAATACTGCAAAATGAAAATAACTTTAATTTCGGCAGTCTTTGTGCCTGTTTTTGTTTCTTCGTTATAGATTCGGATACCCATTTGCGTACCCCTTTAAAACGTACTGGCGTGATGTTATGTTATGAAATGGCGTAAACAATAAACAGTCATGCAATTGCTGCAATCCCGAGAGATTTGCCGTTGTTTATTGAAGAGTAATGTTGTATATCTCCGAAGTTTTTCATTAGATCTTCACCAAATTTGAATGGGACCAATTTTTTCAAACAAATAAATAATTTTCAAAATCTATCTACAATTGGCGAAAAATTCGGTGAACATACACAAAAAAAAACAAATATAAAGCCGAACATAGAACCTCCTTTTTTTGAAAGTCGGTTATAAAAATATAGCTGGTAACCCCCAAGCGCGTGTAATCTACGTCAAGCCATTCTAAATCGCGACCACGAGGAAGGAAATTTTTCATCGAAAATCATCACGAGCAAGCTATGTGAATATGTGAATAAGCAAAATTATCACTTCTGTGGCAACGAAAATCTGCGAATAATCCAGGAAGAGTCCCACTCAAAGTTACTGCATGGTGTGTTGTCTACGCTGGAGGCGCCATAGGGCCACCAAACGACTAGTGTGGTCGACGAGGTCACAGAGCCATGATCAACGTCTTTCTCTATCATTAAAAGGAATAAATTGGAACTGGAGAACATGTGGTTCCAACAGGATTGAGCAACGGCGCTTACTGCACGATCCACAACCAAAATTCTGAGGGCTGCATTACCAGGTCTTTCAATTGTCGGTAAGATAGCCAGTTCCAGACTTCTTCCTGTGGTTTTTGCAATATCCCGCCAAAACTGGAATAAACGAAACAGGCAAAATCATGTAATCCACGCAGGCGAAGCTGCAGGTGGAAAGCTAGTCCATTATAAATTCGAAATAAAATTTACGTGAAAATCAAGATTCTCCATTTATCCTATTCATTATTCCATGTCTCTAGGTCACTCGGATCTATAAACCTGAATTTCATTTGTCTTAATAAACGGCAAACAGCCCTGTATATTTGACACAACAATGTTTATTTCTTTTGGTACTTTAAAGTCTGTGACTGGGGTGCTAAATTGGTAATATTAAGTTAGGCCGACTTAAAGCGACAGGCACTTGACATGCTGAAAGCGTTTCGAATAATCGGCAACGGTTTCGTGGAAATATTTCATAACGTTGTAGGTTTTTGTACGATTTTCATATTTTGTTGTGAAATGAAAACTGTTGAAATCACTTTGAAAAATATAACTCGAATCGTCAAAGAATTCACAAATAGAGGTAAATTAAATCAAAATAATATGTAAGTATCTACTTCCATAGATGGTGTTATGTAATTATTATTTATTAAGTGATGGGTTATTCTAGATTTCACAACATTAAATTAACAATTTGGCCGAGAGCTATGTCAATTTCTAGGGTTTCGTACCCAAAGGGTAAAAACGGGACCCTATTACTGAGACTCCGCGGTCAGTCTGTCTGTCACCAGGCTTTATCTCGTGAACCGTAATAGCTAGAAAGCTGAAATTTTCAAACGTGATTTTTTTCTGTTTTTTGTGATAATGGTACGGAACCCTTCGTGCCCGACTCCGACTCGCACTTGGCCGGTTTTTGAGTACTGTATCACCAACTCCTACCCTATAACCAATATTTCAAATTAGTATCTACTCTTGTCCATTCTAGAAGGCACACATTTACACGCTTTTTGATCGTCATCACAGATAAAGGAAAAAAAAAAGTTCCTGAATTTTATCACAGATAGCGCTGTTGTAAAAATATTTTAATCCTCATTAAGCATTATACATAATTATGAAGAAATATCTAGTTCAACTTCTACAATAATACTTAAGTAATGGTTCTTCGGGAAACTAGTTTAGTTCAGTTATTTATTAGGTTACTATTTTTGTACAAAAACTGTGATATGGCTACTATTTAGGTTAGTAGTTAATGGATATTTATGAGGCAACTTATACGTTTTTATGTTAGGTTTTGGCTGGCACGCAAGCAGAGGCTTGCCTACCTCCAACCCTCCCTTCCGCGTGGTGGATTAAGGCTCATCCCTTCTCACATAGAGGTGGCCTGTGTCCCAGCAGTGTAATTTTGAGTTTAACAACTGGACACAAGTATATTCAGTCTCTTGTGTCGATTTGGTGAATAATCAAAAACAAAACAACTGAATGCGCCTGACATCGTGTTTAAAAAAAAAGGTAATCAAACACAAAAATGTTACAAAATTGTATTTTCTGTGGCACTATCGCTTTGATGACATAGACAAATAGAGCACGCTCATGGATAAACAAACACTGCATAGTTTTGTGTTGAATAATAGTGTCGTAAGTCTAATTGTTGCTACTAGTTTAATTTTCAGGTTAGACTAAACATTAAACGTTTAAAACATTTAAGTTTATGAGTTCATCTTTTATTCGTCAAACAACTTTTATCTGAAAAATAAATAGGTCGGTTTCACATTATTTTCTACACAAGTTGTCAATACGCCATTTTGAGTAAAACTTGTATGTTCATTGATTAGTATAAAATAAAAATGACTATCAGCTCTAATTATTAATTTTATATTGAAACTTTCCAAATTCGTACTTTTTTTTAAATAATCCATTAGCTCGCGCTTGACCACTTTCTCACCTGATGGTAAGCGATGATGTGGTCGACGATGAAGCACGCTTGCCTAGGAAAAAGATAGATTAGAAAAATATTGTATATAAACACAGACTCGGGCAGGGAATTCAACTCCTTAGTTGTACGCATAATAAAAGTGTTCCCAAAAAGTTTTGTGCGTATGGGTGGGATGTCCACCATGTACCGATGGCGCATT
Organism: Orthosia cruda; assembly: GCA_964057195.1. Classification (NCBI taxonomy): domain Eukaryota; kingdom Metazoa; phylum Arthropoda; class Insecta; order Lepidoptera; family Noctuidae; genus Orthosia; species Orthosia cruda. The sequence goes on along the minus strand of OZ059827.1, from coordinate 14,291,337 downwards.
GCCGTACGTCTGGTAGTCCGAGTCCGTTTTCGCAACTAAAAACCGTCATATCACGTGATCATAAAATTTTCGAATTTTATTTAATTCACATCATATGTTTTTTCCTTGACGCTCTCCAGCTACCCACGGATAAGCTACGTATGAACCCCACCAGGGTTGTTGCGAACATCAGCCTCCGCATTGATATATGCTGATTATTAAAGCTGAAGTTCGAGTTGTGACATGACTGTAGAGGAAGCTGACATGTGGCACGTGTTCTTTTCGGTTGCGAGTTTTGACCAATAGTAGGGTCGATCGCACCGATTGCGATTGTAAACAAACACAAACTTGTCTCATTAATTGATCATCACTATTCTTACTTTATAATACGTCATTGCGGATGAAAGTGCACTTATTGTTTTTTTCTTTCGTAAACTGTTGTGCAAATTGATAAATAATGGCGCCCCTGTTGAAAAGTGAAATACGTACATATTTTAAATTAGTGAATCAAGAAACCGCAAACTATAATATAAGTAAAAAGGATGATTCACGCAAAGCTCGTATCTATCAATGCTTCACATAAAAATCACATGAACAGCAAACATCCTGAAGAGTTTCAAATGTTTAACCTATCAAAACGAATAACAACAAACTTTTTCTCTATTTTGTAAAGATAATTATTAAAACAAAGAAATTTACACTCTTTCAAAAAATCTGCACCACTGGAAGTGAAAGAAATATGTATCAGCAACAAGCCTGGTGGTACCTAGCTTCACGTTTGATGTGAATGTAGTTGGGGTTGTCCACCGCAAGCTACACGCGGAAACAAATGAAACGAGTAGCTACCGTAGCAAACCTTTTCGTCTCAACTTCGCCATGATCATAATTTCAGCAAAAAGACGTCCACTGCTGAACATAGGCCTTCCCAAGTGATGCCACATCGACCCGTTCCGTGTGTCTCGCATCTACTAGATTCCCGCAACCAGTACGGGTCGACTCTAGATATTTTTCGGCCCCTTCGATCATCCGTTCTTCGAGCAATGTGCTCTCTGCCACTTAAGTTTGTCAATTCTTCGGGCTATGTTGGTAAACTTGATCCTCCCGTGGATATCCTTATTTCTGACGCGATCACGCAAGGAAATTCTCCAATGCCCTTTGGATGACTTTAAGCTTCTTGATGAGGTCCATTATGAGCGATCATGTCTCAGTTCCGTCTCAGCTAATCCAACAATAAACAGTCAGCTTTATGTGCTGTCCGATTTTCTTTTTATGATTACTAATTTGTATATAAAATGGACGCATTTTAAGCGTAAGTGGCTAAAAAAGCCACAAAAAATACAGTTAGTAGCGTGTTTCCTATTAAGATGTTATCACAAAGGTCCATACAAATGTTAATTAAATAGTACTAATATTAGTTTCTGCCCAGTTTTGGGTCAAATGCTTGACTGATTAGCCAGAGATATGTATCAATCTAACGCTTAAGAAAATCAAAGTCCTAATGTTATGAAAATACATATTTATAAAACGGCTTTACAAAGAAAAATAGGGCTTATTGCTCTTTTCTGTAACAAATATATTTACTTTATAGTTTTTAAGCACGCGACGACGGATAATTGGTGTAGAAATGCCTTGTTTTCTGGAAAACAATTGTTTTTTGTTTGTTAGTTGGACGGTGTATTTGTGATTGAAAATGACGTGCCTGTTACAATTTTGTTTTGGTTTAGAAGTGACATTTTTGACAATGGTTGTCATTGTTTTAGCAAAGTTGCTGAAATGATTTTTTGTGTGGAATTGATACAGATTTTGAAAAATGATTATTGAGGTAAGGCTGTCAGTTTAGACGAGAACTTTTGATGACAAAGACTGAAAACTGAAACTGACAAAGAATAGAAAAGTTAGAAAACAACCGTGATTTTTTTCAATTACACCATAAGGCCCAATTTTTATCTATAAGTAACTCAACCAATGGTTATATATGCTACCCAATGGTTTCAAAATTTGGTAAAATCTCCTTTTTATTAATTGTTAGTCTCACAAATTGTCAAATAAGTTGGCGAGTTTATTATTTGACCATTAGTTACATTTACAATTGATGAATAAACGCGTTTTAGTGAAAATTTTAACCATTGGTTAGCATATTTAACCATTGGCTATGTGATGTTATAGAGCAGAAAACTTTGCCACAAACTGAACATAACCACCAGTCTGACTTGAGATAACTACAGCTATAATATATATCAAGAATACTTTGAATGATATGAAATAACAGGGAGTCAATGATAGCGTAACGATTAACAGGAAGGCGTGGAAAAGAAAAACGTGTTGCGCAAACTCCAAGCCCTCTTTTTTTTCAATTTTCTGCCCTTACTAGTGAGGTACATCTGAATTAATTATAAACGGAAAATATGAAGTAGCATAGGACAAGGGCAGGAAGACGATGATGAAACCAATAAGTGCTTGCATCTAATCAATCTGCTTAACCTTGTCCTAACTGGTTTTTTGAGATTCGCTGTCAAAAAGAAATAAATATACTGTTTAAACGTACGTTCGTGTCGCAGTCAGACGCAGGACGGATTTGAGGTCACTCAAGTTTTTCAGCTTGTGTTTGGATTGCCGCGTAGACCTCGGTAAAACCTCTCTACCTCAGTATATATATAACATAATTGAGTATTTTACATGGACCGATTGCTCTGATATCTATAATCCAGTAACTGCGTAAAATGATATCCCTTGGCAAGGCTGGTGACTGATTATCTACAAATAACAGCGAGTCATAATAACCGTGCGGGTGTTACTATTTAGCCAGAAGCTCCATACATCCAAAAATATTATTAATCTTTTTCTTTCTGATTCTATCCCACTTTAGGTCCGGTCGAATGTCCAAAATTTCTGGCGCCAATATAGTCTGTTCTGGGTGGTCGGGTTGGACAATTCTTCCTCCAATAGTATTCCCATTGGAGGAAGAACTACCTGAGCCAACCTTCCATAAATTATTATTAATACCTTACGTAATTAAGATATTAATAAAATCCACCCTTCTCATAATCCCTATAAGTTAAATTACGTGTACTGTTGACAAAACTGACACAGTTCTTTGACCCTCTTTACCGTTCGTCCCTTTGTTAACGTTTTACCGAGCCGACCCCAAGAATTAACCTTTAATTCGTAACTGGCTTAAAATAGAATTGCTTGGATTAGCTTCTGTCGGAATATTTTGAAGGGAATGTGCTAGATTTGCTGTTTTTGTTTACGTAAAATAGTTTTAGATTATATTGAAACAGTTTCGAGGTGCATAGTTAATAGTTTGCTATAATAAACGTTGTAGAAACAACTATAAATCAATTTGAATGTAGGTTTAGTTAGATTAACTAAGTCTACTTTTAGACACGGATCAGTGCACCTAGTACAGTTGAGTCCTTTATACCTTCGGCAGTTTTGAAATTATTTTTCTTATCAAGTCAGAATACTTACATTTTGAAGCTATGGGCACTAACCAGACTACAGCTGCATATTATATTAAACTATTTATAAGATTTTGTATGCAGTAATTTGCTCAGAACTGTAGCTGGAAAAGGTATTATATATTCTGTTTTGGTAAAGCAAAGAATTTTAAAACTGACGAAAGTATACACATCCAGAATGTTCACCTCCCCAATCCATCAGGAATAACAGACGTATCGTTAAGTGTTGTTGTTGAATACGTGTTTGGAAACCAAACCCTAAATGAAAGGTATTTAAGTTCGATAGAGATTCAGTAAGGTGCAATCACCAGCATAAATAATTTTATCATCATCCTCATTTCAACCGAAAGAAGAAAGTCCTCCGCTGTACCTATGTCCAGACCTATGCCTCCCACAAGTGTCGCCACATCGATCAGCCTTGTACGTATCGCATACAGCGGATCCTTGCAGTCTTTATCAGGTCATTGCTCCACCTAGAGGTGCGAAATACCCTACATTTACGCAAAGTTTAAAAGCAATTTGTCAAAGACCTATTTTATTACAGTCACCGCTTCTGAATTTTGCGTACCTGATTGCCACATGGTTTTGTTCGTGGCTGTACCTGCACAACTACTGTTACTATCGTCCACTAAATCCCCACTGTTACTGTTGTCGGACGTCCACTAAAACCCTCTGCCACTTCCCTCACCCAGATTTGTCGAACCTATTGATAGACAAGTGTTGCTATTCTGGACTATTAAGTCAGCTGCCTGAGAGGTTCCAATTACTGTCCGGCTATAAGGCAATGTGGTACCTGCAGCAGTAAGTCTATTACCTGAATGATTTTAATGGCTATGGATCACCTACAGACAGTAGATAGTGTTGTTTAGAAGATTGGCATACTAAGTAAATTGACAGAGTTATAGGTATTTGTTTAGCGTGACAAAAGATGACAGTTGTGATTGTAACGAATGATTTAATATTTTTGATTTCCTTTATCTTTCTTCTCGAGGTGGCCCATTAGCTAAGACCTCTTGCTTGAGATCGTGGGTTAAAATCCAGGCAAACAACAATGTGACTTTTTCAAAAGCAAAACATCGTGAAGAAGCCTGGACTCATAATTAATATATGAAATCACCATCCTACCTTGCGGAAGCATGGTGATCAATACTCGTGGCTTCTCCGTATGAGAAAAGATTTTTGCCCAGTATTGCGGTTTTATTTCAAATGATTTTAAAGGAAGATTAGAATACAAAAACCCGACCATTGTTTCAATCATTTTAAGTATAGTTGCAAAATAAGTATATATAAAAATTGCAAATATACATATTCATTCATTTCATTTGTTGAAATATACATATTTTGCGACTATAAACAATTAACAATATAAAATTTATTTCAAATTTTAATAAATTTAATCGTTCTAAAATGCCAGATTTTTAGTTCTAATAACATTATAGTGTTTCTATTTTCGAGTTGTTAAAATAAACAGAAAAGTAAATTTTGTATCATAGTTTTTGTAGAGCTATATATGAGAATGAACGAAATAGAAGACCACCAGAACTGGAAAGGAGAAGTGCGGTCTCGTGAAGAGTATAGGAAGTAGAGGCAGGCCTTTCCCAGCCGTGGGACAGAAGACGCTAACAAAAAAAAAATCTTTTGAGTTTATACCAAACCAAAATGGGGTGAGACGGTACCGAATACGCCTGAACAGCTGCTCGACTTGTATAAACCGCATGTTTGGTGATGCATGGAGTCTCCATTACGTCTCCCTCAAGCCTCCTCCTTCGCAAGCACTACTGCTTCACAGAAGTAGGTGATGGCTTCCCAAGTCCTCTCGCTCTTACCAGGGTCGGGACCAGGGCCGGACACGGGCCGTCACTACCACCGATCACCTCCGCGAGGACGCGACGGTGCTCCGTCCAAGCGGGGCAGACCTTCACCATATGCTCCACCGTGTCCTTCGGGCGATCTACACAATGGTTAAATATTCAACTGGTTTAGTTGATTGGTTAATAACTATTATATAGGTAACTAACTGTGGATTAAATAATCTATAAGGGTTCTTTGGACCCAGTCAGTAATTATCTCGAAAGAAGAAGAACAGACATTATCAACCCAGAATAGAATAATATACATATAAAATCAATTTTCCTAATCTTCTTCTAACAATTTTGAGGTCAAATACCAGTCAAACCGGATTCAGTCGAAATCAGTATTTTGCGACTGTCTATCTGACCTCCACATCCCAGTAACTGGGTAACATGATATCCCTGTGCAAGAGTGGTGTCTGATTTGTGGCTTTTGACTTCCTGTAACGACGGTCAAATATATAAAATATGACAGCCGGAATCGTAAGAAAAAGTCTCGGCATGGAATGAATGGTCACCCATCCTTGAGGACTCCAGATTCTCTACGCTTTCGGTTCTGGTGGACACAGGTCTGTGTTTACCGTTCGCACAGCGGAGATCAGGAGAGAACCAGGCTCACAGAGTACCTCAGTGAGGCGGGCTATGCGGCAGAGCAGCGATACCCTTCCGCCCAATTTGTGTTACTGGAGGACTTCAATGCCCACCACCAGGAATAACTCTTCCCATACCAGTGCACTGACCATGCTGGACGAGAGATGCGTAAGCTTCCGCTTGCGCTAAACCTTACCCAGCTGGTCCATGGGGTACCGAGGGTGCCAGATGTTGATTCGCACACAGCCTATTGCTTGGATCTTCTGCTGACAACAGATCTAGACCGGTACTCTGTGTCGATAACTTCACCGTTAGGTAGTTTCGACCTTAGTCTGGTGAAGTCTGTGTCCATCTACTCCCCGCCCGATCCCAACCGTAAGGTCGTCCGTAGGGTGCTGCGCAACCTCGACGTGAACAAGGCTAGCGGCCCTGACGGCATACCAGCTATAGTTCTTAGTACCTGTGCGCCTGAATTGTCTCCAATCTTACACGCCTATTCCGCCTTTCATATGAGACTGGAAAAGTGCCCAATGCTTGGCAGCAAGCCAACGTACAGCCCGTGCCCACAAAGAGCAGTCGGGCTGACCCGGCCAACTACATACCCATCTCTGTAATGTCATGTCTGTAGCGTGTACTTAACACTCCTGGCTTACCTTGAAACTAACGATATCTTTACCGACCGCCAATACGGCTTCCACCGAAATCGGTCTACTGGGGATCTTCTAGCGTATGCCATTCAAATATAGAGTGAGGCTATCAAGTAGCACGAGGAAGCGCTTGCCGTCTCCCTCGACATCTCGATGGCTTTCGATAGGTTCTGGCACGAAATCCTTATCGGTAAGCTTCCTTTATTTGGTCTGCCGGTGGTCTGTGTGATTGGATTGCAGAATTCCTGAGAGATCGGTCTATTCGAGTGGTTATCGATGGTTGCTCGTCGGACCAATTGGATATTAATGCCGGGGTCCCTCAGGGGTCGGTACTCTCAGCAACATTGTTCTTTTTGCACATTAACGATCTGCTAAAACCTATGGGTATGCAAACGACAGCACTGTTGCTGAGAGATACTTGTCCAATGCACGTTCTACGCTGATCCGGTCTCTCTGTGAGGCCATGGTGGAGCGTTTGAACTTGTCCTTGCCAGTCTCCAAAAGGGGCGATGCCAATCTGGTCAAGTTTAATGCTGCTAAAACCCAGGCGTGCCTTTTTTCTGCTAAAAAGAGCCAATTTCATCCGGTTCCAAGTTTCCGTGATGTAACCGTGCCAATAACGGAGCATCTTGAGCTTCTTGGCGTTACGTTGACATCGACTCTCAATTTTGGAACATACATTGAGGCAAAGGCTCAGCTGGCTGCCAAAAAGTTGGGGATCTTTTCGAAGGTGAGAAGGTACTACACGCCGGAACACACCTCAACATGTATCAAGCGCAAGTTCGATCGTGCATGAAGTACTGTTCTCATCTCTGGGACAGATCTGCCAAATACCAGCTTGATGCACTAGAGTCGATTGACAAGCGGGCCAAGGAACTCATCGGCAATGAGGCACTGGTCAAATCAAATCTCCAGAGCCTTGAACATCGTCGCCGAGTTGCCAGCTTGTCGGTTTTTTATAGGTTACATTTCGGAAGTGTGCGATGGAATTACATGATTTATATTCCGCCCAGCCCGTTCCATCATCGGACTACCAGACGTACGGCGATACGTCATCGGTACATGGTGGATATCCCACCCATACGCACAAAACGTTTTGTGGACACTTTTATTATGCGTACAGCTAAGGAGTGCAATTCCCTGGCGGAGTCTGTGTTTCCCGGTAGCTATAATCAAGGGTCTTTAAGTCAAGAGTGAATGGGTTTTTTCTAGGCAAGCGTGCTTCACCTTCGATCACATCATCGCTTACCATCAGGTGAGATAGTGGTCAAGCGCAAGCCTATAGACAATAAAAAAAAAAAACCACGTACCGACCTTGGCAAGCGTCGCTTAACTTCGACGATTATTTAGCCACAAGCTCTAGTAGTCTAGTAGTAGTAGTAGTCTAGTATCATATACACATGTTTTCCTTATTTTAGATAAAGACAAGTGCCAGCTTCCTTATTGTTCAGCACAAGAACATACACAATCAGCCCATAAATAGCCTTAAAGTGGCCATTGCAGCCCATTGTGGGCCATTCCTAGGCACCTCCCGCCTGAGTAATTCCATTCTGTGTTACATACATTGATTAATGGTGAGTCCCTTTCGCATTCATCATTCATAGGTGATAAGCTTTTAGAGTTTTGTCTCTTGTGGCAGGCAGGTTCTTTATTTTAGGACGTTAAGTATTATGTAAAGACTGTATGTGTTCCGTATGGTGCCGGACGTAAAGAATTTCACCATCCCATGTCTTCCCGTGGGTGTCGTAAGAGGCGACTAAGGGACAAACCAGAGAATGGGCAGCAGCGTTCTCTGTGCTTCTATAACAACCATACTGCGATCGCCAACCCGCCTGCCAAGCGTGGCGATTATGGCAAAACCCCCCCAATGAATAGCACAAATAAAAAATGGCCCCTGGTACCCGGCAGCTTGCCTACCCTCGACTACGGTAGCGGTCGAGGCTACGGCATGGCAAGGGGTGCTAAGAATCTCCGGACGAGATCCGGCTACCCCAACAATCACCGACGACTGGACCTGGCAACGTACAACACGCGCACACTTCGGACCGACGAGAAGGTCACCGAACTCGAGGAGGAACTGAGCAGGTTGCGATGGAGTATTATAGGGTTATCTGAAGTCCGAAGAGAGGGGGAGGACTCGATAATCCTCAAATCCGGTAACCTGCTCTATTTCCGAGAAGGTGACCGGCAGTCCCAGGGTGGTGTCGGGTTTATCGTCCACAAGTCCCTTGTGAACAGCGTGGTGAAGATCGAGAGTGTGTCGACCAGGGTGGCGTACCTTATACTCAGAATATCCTCAAGATATTCGCTGAAGGTCATACAGGTCTACGCCCCAACCTCGGCACACCCCGACGATGAGGTAGAGACCATGTATGAGGATATCTCCAGAGCCATGCATGGTTTCAAAACTCACTTCACCGTTGTCATGGGGGACTTCAATGCGAAACTGGGCAAGCGAGACGAGGATGAGCTGCAAGTGGGGCAATTTGGAGTTGGACAACGGAACCACCGGGGTCACCTACTGGCCAGTTTTATAGAGAAGGAGGGCCTCTATATGATGAACTCCTTCTTCAAAAAGCGTGAACACGGGAAGTGGACCTGGCAGAGCCCCGATGGTGCAACAAAAAATGAGATCGACTTCATCATGTCAACCAAGAAGCAAATGTTCAATGATGTCTCTGTGATCAATTCGGTAAAAACCGGGAGCGATCACCGCATGGTAAGAGGCACATTGAACATTAATATTAAGCTTGAAAGGTCTCGACTGATGAAGTCCACGCTCCGGCCATCACAGATCCAAGTCCAAAACCACGAGAGCTTTCAGCTCGAACTCCAGAATAGTTTCGAGTGCCTAGGGAGCTCCGTGGATGAATATAGCAACGGGTTCGTGGAAGCTGTCCATACGGTCGGGTCTAAGTTTTTCAAGACCCGTCGTACAGATAGAAACAAAAAGCTCTCAGATCACACCCTCAAGCTTATGAAGGAGAGGCGTGAGATGATCCTGCAGTCTTCAGATGAGGCGTGCAAATACCGGCAGCTCAATAGACAGATCTCTAAATCCTTGAAAAGAGACCTCCGACGCTTCAATACCGAGCGTATTAAAGACGCTATCGAGCGAAATAAAGGCTCCAAGGTGTTCTCAAGGGATCTGGCTATTGGGCAGAGCCAACTCACGAAACTGAAGACCGACGATGGCAGGATCGTATCCGCCAAACCGGAGCTTCTCAGGGAGATCGAGACATTCTATGGGCAGTTGTACACTTCGATCAGCAAGCCCGATGCGAGTCTAGCAAACGACCCAAGAGCTAGATTGACCCGACACTATACCGAAGATATCCCGGACGTCAGCCTGTACGAGATTAGGATGGCTCTGAAACAGCTCAAAAACAACAAGGCGCCGGGTGATGACGGAATTACGGCCGAACTCCTGAAGGCGGGTGGAAAACCGGTCCTTAGGGCCCTTAACATGCCTGGTTTCTTTTCACCCAGTTCGCTCTGTTTTTCAAGTTATTCATGAATCTGAAAATACCCGGACGCGGTTTTTCTTACTTAAAATTCAACGATTTTTTTATCCGGACCTCAAAATTTCTAAGTCCTACATAAATGAATGGTAAACAAATTTAATTTATATTCATTTTTGGTGTTACCTGTACTTAATTTTTTTTATTAAAATTGGCAGGGCAGAGTCAAGGTTAAAAGTATTTTAAACTTTTTGCTGCATATACGAAACTCGTATTCTAAATTGGCATTTCAACTGAAAGTTTGAAAGTTTATCACAAGAGAATATGACGTACAAGAGAGTATAAGTAGGTGTGAATCTATAACCAGATGTTAAATTCATCTATACTAGAAATATATTTATATTATAAATAGGTAAAATTTGTGAGTTTGTGAGGTTGTAATCTTTGGAACTACTGAAACGATTCAGATTAAATTTAGCATGGAGATAGTTTGAGACAGTGGCAAGGTCATATAATAGTTTGTATTCCCTTGGGATGATAAATAGTTATTTGTGTTACAAGGGGACAAACTAATATTTTGTTCTTCCAGGGCGTTATTTTGAATTCAGAGCTAAGCGAAGGATTCTATAGTAAAATCACGAGCGTAGCGTGGGATCCTAACGTAGAATCCTGAGCTTAGCGAGGAATTCAATATACGCCGCCCGAAAACAAAATATTTTGTCCCCGAGTGATACACTCTATTTTTCATCACTACCTAAGAGAAAAAGCGAACTAAAAAGAAGTAAACTAGAAGAAAATCATGCTGTGCAGTCGGAGGATACATATTCGCGAGCTGGCTGACCAGAACCAGATGTATCCTCCGACTGCACAGCATGATTTTCTTCTTGTTTACTTCTTTTTAGTTCGCTTTTTAAGCAGTCGGGTTTTTTGATTTTTTTATAAACTTTTTTTATTTACAACTTTTTAGTATTTTTTTTTAAAATTAGGTTCATTTAAACATTTAAGTTTTATTGATTTTTGAAATCATCTCTTAAAACCCTTTATTTTGATACCCCACACGATGAGTTCGGATGAAAAAAAAAATTTCCCCTACAAAATGGCGCCCAAAATCCGCCATTTTTCCTTATCAAATTTTTAAATAGCCTATGACACTCGCAGGGTTACGACAAATCGATTGACGTAAAAATCATCATCAAATCGGCCAACGCGTTTGGTCTCTAGAACGCCACATAGGAACAAACATACATACATACATACATACATACATACTAAACATACATACATAGACTGATAAACACATTACCATCCTTCGGCATTCGGGTAAAAATAAAAAGCTACGAGTACCTTAGGTAGTTACTCGTAGCTTTTTATTTTTACCCGATTTATTTTTACTCGAAACTAGAAAATAAATTTTCAGAAAGAACTACAGTTTTTTTAAAGCACATTGCCGCCATAACTTAGAACCAGCCATTAACTTATTCAAACTTATGCGTTCGACCTATTTGGTTAACTTCACATACTTATCAACAAAGAGTAAGTATAATACTAACTCCAACCTAACCAATCACAAAAATGAGTTTATCACCATAGAGAATTAAATGTAAATTAGTGATTTTTTTTTTAAATTAAACCTTCACGCGAGCGCCTCTAACCCAACTACGCAAATCTATCAGAAGCACGAAGCGGACCAATCAGAAGAGAGTAAGCTCAAACTCCTACGGGCGCAAAATTGGATTTGGCTCCCGCTATCCTCTATAGACAAATGTCGTTTCCGATTCCGAAAAGTCGGAACTTCCGATTTTTTTTAACCTCAGATTTCGGTTCCAAAACATTTAAATCGGAGGTTATCGGAGGTCAATGCGCAGCCGTGGTAAATAGTAAAAACTTATTTATATAATACTGATTGTGATTTTAAAAACTTGTTTGCTTTTTTCAACGCCTAGTTAAGTGTATTGTGTTTGAGCTGATATTAAAAAGGCTGATTATCAATGTATGAAAATTTTATTAAAACTGCTTTCTCTTAACACATCTTTCTTCAGCCCCGCTACCGATTCCAATTTCGGTTCCGGTTCCGATTCCGATAAACAAAATTTAAAACCTCCGATTCCTACTTAGGTTCCGATACCACCACTTCCGTAACATGCTTAAATGAAACCCCGTACTATCCTAGGCAAGGTCAAGGCCAAAGTGCAGTCTACTGTACTAGGTGCTAGTGTACTAGGAATATATACCTACAAACACCACTTAACCACACTACATTTATAATGTTACTAGCTTTTGCCCGCGGCTTCGCACGCGTAGACTACATGCTTCTCCTTACCATATTTTAACATTATGTAGAGAAAAAGTAAATGTCCCGACCCTATCCCTTCACTATTTCTGTGAATATATCTTATCATAATCATAAGTTAGTATAATTAAATTAAAGTATTTCCTTATAAACAACATTTTTATACCATTTAGGATGTCGGCGCCAATATCACCAGACTATTTGATGAGCTAACACGTGAACACGCTACATAGACAGACAACTGTCCATGGGAAAAGCAATTCTCTCTCAAATCTACACCAGCATACTTCAGAGTTTGTCCTTGAGCCTTATTAATTGTCACGGCGAGCAGACTTTTAAACTAAACTGCAGTCTCTTGAATTCAAAGGGAAGATCATTAGGGATCAATAGAATTCGTGGTATGAACACAGTTTCGCCCTGAGAAGGTGCGGTCAAAATAGTTGCCAGGTTGCCACTACCACATTGCGCGACAAAGCTTTGACTTGTAGCCTAGTTCCGTTACAAAGTTTAGGTGGTTTTAAATTTCTCAGCAACATTACTGGTGTACCAACACGCAGTAAAAGCTTATGGTAAGGGAAACCTGATGGGTTTTGAGTGTTCAAGAACTCTACAGGATAATGGATGGCCTCGTCTGGATTTACTACAGTGTCAATCGAGCTGTAGAGCATTTCTTCGCCTTCAAATGATTTCAACTATATGTCAATAATTACTGCTGCATGGTCATTTTTTGGGGTCAGAATAGCCCTTTCGCACAACCATTCCAAAGATTTGTTTTGTATGTTAGCAACATCCGGATAAATTGTATCTATCATCTCTGGAACTTTTGTTACAACAATGCAAAAGTCATCGGGTATATTCAACATACCATAATTTTGGCTTGCATGGCTTTTTTGTGAGCCATCGTACTTTCATCCCACACTATAATCTTAGCTTTCCTTAACACTTCCGCCAGATTGCTGTGTTTCGAAATGTTACATAAAGGAGTATCCACATTCGTGAGATGAAGAGGCAATTTTAGTATAGAGTGTGCAGTTCGACCCCCTTGCAAAAGAGTAGCAGCTTTCCCTGAAGAAGCAACTGCTATAGCAATATCGCGATTATTCCTAAACTTTGCAAGTAATAAATTTATTAGATAGGATTTACCGGTGCCCCCGGGGGCTTCTCTCTTCTTCTCCTTCTCCATCATACACGCTTTTTGTTACTCAGTCATAAACTGACTTTTGCTCTTGTGATAAAGAACCATAATTGTTAGTTACAAAAGTCTGCATATCTGTCACATCATAGTTAGTCTCCCTTAGATAATCTCTATTTTCTACGGTTAGCGGTACAGTTGGTTGAGGCAAACCATATACTCGGATCTCATGATTCATTGGTCTAACATCTTTTGAAAAAACGATTAATGGGGTTGTGCCTGCTACTTTTCAATCAGCTTGCAAGACGTTGGGGTTGCTTAAGGATGATGAATATTGGCATGCAGCGCTCAAAGAGTCAGCGTTGTGTCGATCGCCGTATATGATGAGAGAGCTCTTCTCATACATGTTGGTTTTTTGTCACTTATCCGATCCTTTGAGCCTGTGGAATTTTTTCAAAGACGACTTGTCAGAAGACATAAAACGGCAAGTAGAGAGGCAAGTTGGCAGCAATATCGATAATTTAAAAGTTGAAGTCCTAAGTAAATGCTTGATTGAAATTGAGGAATCTTCTTTGAGTTTAAGTGGTCTCCTTCTAAAAGTATATGGTTTGCCTCAACCAACTGTACCGCTAACCGTAGAAAATAGAGATTATCTAAGGGAGACTAACTATGATGTGACAGATATGCAGACTTTTGTAACTAACAATTATGGTTCTTTATCACAAGAGCAAAAGTCAGTTTATGACTGAGTAACAAAAAGCGTGTATGATGGAGAAGGAGAAGAAGAGAGAAGCCCCCGGGGGCACCGGTAAATCCTATCTAATAAATTTATTACTTGCAAAGTTTAGGAATAATCGCGATATTGCTATAGCAGTTGCTTCTTCAGGGAAAGCTGCTACTCTTTTGCAAGGGGGTCGAACTGCACACTCTATACTAAAATTGCCTCTTCATCTCACGAATGTGGATACTCCTTTATGTAACATTTCGAAACACAGCAATCTGGCGGAAGTGTTAAGGAAAGCTAAGATTATAGTGTGGGATGAAAGTACGATGGCTCACAAAAAAGCCATGCAAGCCAAAATTATGGTATGTTGAATATACCCGATGACTTTTGCATTGTTGTAACAAAAGTTCCAGAGATGATAGATACAATTTATCCGGATGTTGCTAACATACAAAACAAATCTTTGGAATGGTTGTGCGAAAGGGCTATTCTGACCCCAAAAAATGACCATGCAGCAGTAATTATTGACATATAGTTGAAATCATTTGAAGGCGAAGAAATGCTCTACAGCTCGATTGACACTGTAGTAAATCCAGACGAGGCCATCCATTATCCTGTAGAGTTCTTGAACACTCAAAACCCATCAGGTTTCCCTTACCATAAGCTTTTACTGCGTGTTGGTACACCAGTAATGTTGCTGAGAAATTTAAAACCACCTAAACTTTGTAACGGAACTAGGCTACAAGTCAAAGCTTTGTCGCGCAATGTGGTAGTGGCAACCTGGCAACTATTTTGACCGCACCTTCTCAGGGCGAAACTGTGTTCATACCACGAATTCCATTGATCCCTAATGATCTTCCCTTTGAATTCAAGAGACTGCAGTTTAGTTTAAAAGTCTGCTCGCCGTGACAATTAATAAGGCTCAAGGACAAACTCTGAAGTATGCTGGTGTAGATTTGAGAGAGAATTGCTTTTCCCATGGACAGTTGTCTGTCTATGTAGCGTGTTCACGTGTTAGCTCATCAAATAGTCTGGTGATATTGGCGCCGACATCCTAAATGGTATAAAAATGTTGTTTATAAGGAAATACTTTAATTTAATTATACTAACTTATGATTATGATAAGATATATTCACAGAAATAGTGAAGGGATAGGGTCGGGACATTTACTTTTTCTCTACATAATGTTAAAATATGGTAAGGAGAAGCATGTAGTCTACGCGTGCGAAGCCGCGGGCAAAAGCTAGTAACATTATAAATGTAGTGTGGTTAAGTGGTGTTTGTAGGTATATATTCCTAGTACACTAGCACCTAGTACAGTAGACTGCACTTTGGCCTTGACCTTGCCTAGGATAGTACGGGGTTTCATTTAAGCATGTTACGGAAGTGGTGGTATCGGAACCTAAGTAGGAATCGGAGGTTTTAAATTTTGTTTATCGGAATCGGAATCGGAACCGAAATTGGAATCGGTAGCGGGGCTGAAGAAAGATGTGTTAAGAGAAAGCAGTTTTAATAAAATTTTCATACATTGATAATCAGCCTTTTTAATATCAGCTCAAACACAATACACTTAACTAGGCGTTGAAAAAAGCAAACAAGTTTTTAAAATCACAATCAGTATTATATAAATAAGTTTTTACTATTTACCACGGCTGCGCATTGACCTCCGATAACCTCCGATTTAAATGTTTTGGAACCGAAATCTGAGGTTAAAAAAAATCGGAAGTTCCGACTTTTCGGAATCGGAAACGACATTTGTCTATAGAGGATAGCGGGAGCCAAATCCAATTTTGCGCCCGTAGGAGTTTGAGCTTACTCTCTTCTGATTGGTCCGCTTCGTGCTTCTGATAGATTTGCGTAGTTGGGTTAGAGGCGCTCGCGTGAAGGTTTAATTTAAAAAAAAAATCACTAATTTACATTTAATTCTCTATGGTGATAAACTCATTTTTGTGATTGGTTAGGTTGGAGTTAGTATTATACTTACTCTTTGTTGATAAGTATGTGAAGTTAACCAAATAGGTCGAACGCATAAGTTTGAATAAGTTAATGGCTGGTTCTAAGTTATGGCGGCAATGTGCTTTAAAAAAACTGTAGTTCTTTCTGAAAATTTATTTTCTAGTTTCGAGTAAAAATAAATCGGGTAAAAATAAAAAGCTACGAGTAACTACCTAAGGTACTCGTAGCTTTTTATTTTTACCCGAATGCCGAAGGATGGTAATGTGTTTATCAGTCTATGTATGTATGTTTAGTATGTATGTATGTATGTATGTATGTATGTTTGTTCCTATGTGGCGTTCTAGAGACCAAACGCGTTGGCCGATTTGATGATGATTTTTACGTCAATCGATTTGTCGTAACCCTGCGAGTGTCATAGGCTATTTAAAAATTTGATAAGGAAAAATGGCGGATTTTGGGCGCCATTTTGTAGGGGAAATTTTTTTTTTCATCCGAACTCATCGTGTGGGGTATCAAAATAAAGGGTTTTAAGAGATGATTTCAAAAATCAATAAAACTTAAATGTTTAAATGAACCTAATTTTAAAAAAAAATACTAAAAAGTTGTAAATAAAAAAAGTTTATAAAAAAATCAAAAAACCCGACTGCTTAAAAAGCGAACTAAAAAGAAGTAAACAAGAAGAAAATCATGCTGTGCAGTCGGAGGATACATCTGGTTCTGGTCAGCCAGCTCGCGAATATGTATCCTCCGACTGCACAGCATGATTTTCTTCTAGTTTACTTCTTTTTAGTTCGCTTTTTCTCTTAGGTAGTGATGAAAAATAGAGTGTATCACTCGGGGACAAAATATTTTGTTTTCGGGCGGCGTATATTGAATTCCTCGCTAAGCTCAGGATTCTACGTTAGGATCCCACGCTACGCTCGTGATTTTACTATAGAATCCTTCGCTTAGCTCTGAATTCAAAATAACGCCCTGGAAGAACAAAATATTAGTTTGTCCCCTTGTAACACAAATAACTATTTATCATCCCAAGGGAATACAAACTATTATATGACCTTGCCACTGTCTCAAACTATCTCCATGCTAAATTTAATCTGAATCGTTTCAGTAGTTCCAAAGATTACAACCTCACAAACTCACAAATTTTACCTATTTATAATATAAATATATTTCTAGTATAGATGAATTTAACATCTGGTTATAGATTCACACCTACTTATACTCTCTTGTACGTCATATTCTCTTGTGATAAACTTTCAAACTTTCAGTTGAAATGCCAATTTAGAATACGAGTTTCGTATACGCAGCAAAAAGTTTAAAATACTTTTAACCTTGACTCTGCCCTGCCAATTTTAATAAAAAAAATTAAGTACAGGTAACACCAAAAATGAATATAAATTAAATTTGTTTACCATTCATTTATGTAGGACTTAGAAATTTTGAGGTCCGGATAAAAAAATTGTTGAATTTTAAGTAAGAAAAACCGCGTCCGGGTATTTTCAGATTCATGAATAACTTGAAAAACAGAGCGAACTGGGTGAAAAGAAACCAGGCATGTTAATTTTATAATGGCACCCCTGAATTTTGTAACAATAGGTGTTAATTAATATTAAGTTGCTGACCGTTTTAACGTTTTCAAAACAAAGTAACCAATTATAATTTTTTGTGTGATAATTGCGTTAAATAAATAGATGAAGTGTTAGTTAACAATATGAATGAATAAATCTAATACACAATAATAACAAATGAATCTATCAGGTTTTAATAAGTTGTCAATTTTTTTTAATTTTGTCACCGACTCACTCACTGATTCAATCACTGACTCACCGATCATCAAAATTCTAAGGTACTTCTAGTAGACTCATAACTTCAAATTTTGAACACAATTAGCGTTTAGCCTATAAAGCAAAGCAATACTAAAATATCCCGTAATTTCCGTCCCGTTTACTAGATTTATTAACTGCATAAATAACTTTGTAATCCTATATAAAATAGTCACCCAAAAATGGAATTAAAAAGTTACTTTTACAGATCATAAAAGTTTCTCTGCTTATTTGGGTAGTTTGGTAAATAGTGAATATAGGTAGGTACTGTTAGTCATGGACGGTGTTCTGAACCAAACGTTTCGTTTACTATTTGATATTTTATTATTGCAACACCATGTCAGTGGGCTGCCAACGATTTGACAGCTTTGTATGGACAGCTGGCACTTGACAAGAGTCGAAAGAGAAAATTTGTAACGGACACGAGAAATTTGGTGTTTTTTGGAGTGATAAGCGAATCGAGCTATATTTCGTTCTTTTGTAATTGCTAATTGCGCCCGCCGTCCGCAATCGGTTTGTGGGGCGCCCGCGAATTTGGATTTGAATATATTTCACGCACGTCTAGGTGCTTTTGCGGGAAACGTGTTCAGCCTGGTGGACGCCGGAGCTTTCGGTCCAGACAGCCGTCAGTCTATCCCTTATTGTCCTAATATTATATATATTCTCCTATCCCCTAATCTCTCGGCACGGCACGATATTGATCGACCCCCAGTAGCCTACCGCAGGAATCTAAGGAAAGTCCTATTGATAATTCTTGTAGTCGTCCCATTTCTCACCTGTCCGACAGGAACTGGTATATCTCTCAATAAGGAGCGAACCCCCTAGCTTTCCACTGCTGCGTTATGGCAGTTTCGTGGGATACAGGTTCAGACAGGGTCCAGGAGTCCCAACACCGCTATGGGCCCCGGTGTTTACCTCCTGGCTTGGGACCCGAAGACCTGTATTTAACATTTGGTAGCAAGAGCGTGGTTTTCATTCCACGATCATAGTATACGCTAGGACACTCGTTTACAGTGAACGCTGTATTGTTTGTCGGTTTGCTTTTTATTGTTGAGAATACTGGATAGGAAAGTGGTACATTTTGAGTCACTCAGAGTTAGCTGTGTCTTGTTAGGGCCAAACAACTTCCACAGTTACATTCCAAGTTGTTAAAATAAAGTGTACAACTCACAACTTAATATTGTCACTCCGGGATAGAAGGTTACAGTTTTGTATTGAAAATATAAATTGTTTATTTGTTGTATACAATATAGGTTTAGTGCAGACTAAATAGTCTTCCATAATTGTATTTAATTGAATCATAGTTATTGTTGGACCTTGAACCTACTATCTTGGTTTGGTAAATTTGTTTACATTATAAACATACTCAGTGCCCGCTACAGAAGTTATTGTTGTAAAGTGTGTTGTTACCAATTGTATAAGAAAATTGGTTAGTTTGTTTGATATTGACAGTAATATTCTAATTGATTGAAGTTAAAGTCATTGTTTTTAACTATTCAAGTAAATTGAATATTGAATTCTGATTGTAAAATCAACCTACCCACTTTTGTGTTGATAATTTTTGTTTTTTTGAATACCCTCTTGTGTGTTGATAATTTATTTTCTTGAGGTACCCACTTTGTTTTTGATAATTTATAAATTGATATTTGGGGTTCCATAATAAATGTGTACTGAAAAGTAAATGTAACAGGGTTCAGTACTATTTGTTGAATTAACTGTGATTTGAGATTTGATATTTTATTTGGTAAGAGAATTACTGTCAAACTGTTGTTTTGGTTACACACATACATTATTAATTCAAGTTGTTGAACGTTTTGTGTATTAATTAATATTTAATCACCGTTGCTTACAGTTTGAAAGTATGACCGCCAATACATTTGCTTGTTAGATTAGATCGGAATTGAGAAGGGTGACCTCGGCGGCCTCTTTAACAAGTAGATCTGATAGATCAGGGGCTTTGTTGGTCCGTTGTGATGAACTCCTATCGCGTCAAGCCAGGGTAGATGAATATCATGCGGAATGTTTGGCACTATTGTCCACCAAGGACACTGAGTTAGCCGCTGCGGTTGCGGCAGACGTCATAATTCTACAGTTTCTCGGATGATATTATTGAGGGAGCTGGTAAATTGAGGGGTTCTGCACAGGATGTTTTGAAGGTGGAGACGAGGTCCCATCCTGCTTTGTTAGGACGGTTGCCTACACTAGACTTGCCACACTTTAGTGGAGATTTGGGTTGTTGGACTGCCTACTTCGACCTATTCAATAGTTTGGTGGATGCTAGGACAGACTTGTCGCCTAGTCAAAAGCAGGGCTACTTGCTCTCCACGTTAAGACGAGGGGCCCTAGGTTTAGTCTGCCACCTAACTGTTACGGATCAGAGTTATCATACTGGCCGGGCACTGTTGATAAAGCGCTATGCGAACGTGAGGCTTTTAGCGGACGCCCACGTCTCCCAGATTTTGTCGTTGCCTCGCATCTGTCGGGTTGCCACCCTACGAGTAGATTTGGTCACCCCTCTGACGGTGGCCTTGTACGCCTTGAAGCGATTGGGCCTACCTACTGACCAATGGTCTTTTATGTTACTTCACCTTGTTCTGTCAAGGTTGCTTTCCGATTTGAAGGTACGGTTCGAGCAGAGATATGTTGGAGATAATGCCACATACCTACCCCCTTTCGATGATTTGTTGAAGTTCCTGGATGAGGAATGTCGCCTCTTGGACCAATCTGGGTTTGATGATCCCTCGCGGGCCCCAGAGCAGTCCTCTCCGGACCCGCGTCGTGTTGGTGCGCGCCCCCCCCTCGTGGGAAGGGTAAATCACGACGCCTTCCTCATCAAAATGTGGCGACCCAGGCTCGACACGGATGGCCACATGGTCACCTCCTGTCCGAAGTTCCTGGCAAGGAACACAAAGGACCGACGGGGAATCGCCAACAGCCGCAAGTGGTGCTACACCTGTCTGGGACAGCACCTGCAGCGGGATTGCCAGAGGTCAGATCCTTGCCCGCACTGTCAAGGTAAGCACCACCGCGTGTTGTGTTCTAACCAAAATGGTGTTGGCAGGCCTGATGATGCCCGACGCTCCCTCATAGGTGGGAGTCCGCATCCCCACCAACCCCACAAACCTACGTGGATCCTCGACGGGGCTCACCTCGCACAGGCGGGGGCACACTTCCACCCCCTCCTCAACGGGTGGAGAGGTATTTGGAAATGGAGAGGCAGGCAGCGCCGCGGCCTTTCTCACCACCGCAACGTGAGTGACCAAGATTGGAGCGCCGCCGCCCCAGTTTGGACGTGCCCGTGGTTACCAGAACCCGGTGACTGGGCGAGTCGGAAGACACCCCGGCACTCCGGTGGACCACTACCTACACTCCAACTGGACCGCGTCCGATCTTCCGGACGTCTACCAACCCCAGGGGGGTTATCAATAATAGGTGGTCGCCTCCCTCTTCTCCACTACGGCCACCCAGCCAGAGACAGTCCTTCTGCCAACTGTCTCTGTAAGGATCTGGAGCCTGAAGGGTAACTCTTTGTTAGTTCGTGCCCTTTTGGATTCGGGTGCTCAAGGCTGTCTTGTATCCGTTTGTTTAGTGGAGAGATTGGGCCTCCCACGTGGACCCCACCATGCTGCTATATACGGCATAGGTGGTATTGAAGCGGGTGGTCAACGGGGAGAAGTTGAAATTTGTGTTTCTTGGCCCACAATGAACCGGCGAAACACAAAATTGGCCAAGGCCGTTGTTTTGAATTATATCATGGGCAGACACCCGCAGGTAACCATTAGCCCTTATTATATTTTTTTTTTTTTTTGATCTCGCTTGGAAAAAATGTATTACGCATACCCACCCATTGGGGGAATGGGGGGCTATGTGGGACTCCCCGGGCAAGCAAGCCCGGTATACCCACTAAAATAACCCAGCGGCACTCCCGCTTCGTCTGTGTGGAGGAGGACTGGGGAACCGGCAGAGCCTTGACTACCAGCCCTCCCCCGACGACTGCCCACCTTTATGGCGGGCCCTTCACGCCCCTCCCTTAGTGGAGGGGCTCGGGAATGACCGCGAGTGCTCGGCCGTTCCCGCCCGAGGGTGGTGACTGTGCAATGCAGACGAGAGGCGCCCCCGCGCCTGTCGTCCGCTAGTCACCACCAGGAGGTGGGAGGAGACGATCGTACAACCGCCTTCTCCCACCCCTTCTCCGCCTGCGGAGCGGCGGCGCGAGAGGATCATCCTCCCGCGCACGCTCCGCCGCCTCCTTTTGCGACATAACTTGCTCGCAAAAGGAGGCAACCGCAGCCCAGGCCTCCTCACTCCCCAGCATGGAGTTGACCACGCCGGGAAGTGAGAGGTCCTGCCCAACAACTAAAACTAGGACACGGCGCAACTCAGCCCAGGCTGGGCACACCTCGAGGGTGTGCTGCGCCGTGTCCTCTGCCGCGCCGCAATCGTGGCACGCCGGGGTTTCCTCCCTCCGGATCCGGTGCAGGTGCGTTCCGAAACAACCATGTCCGGACAACACCTGCACCAAACGGAACGAAAGGAAACCGTGGGGCCGCTCGAGCCAGCCCTGCAAGACTGGACCGAGCGCGTCCAACGTCCGGCGTCCAAAAGTGGCGGTGGCGAGGTCCGCCGCCAAATGAAGGACGATGGCGTCCCTCGACTCTCGCCGCACGGCCTCCCGCTCCTCCGCGGCGGGGCGCTCCCCGAGCGCCTTCCGCCGTGCCGCCCACTCGTACACTCTGGCGAGCACCCATGCCTCCAATTCCCAGGGAGGGGTGCCGGCCAGAGCGCACGCCGCCGAATAGCCCACCGAGCGGTAGGCCCTCGCCACCCGCTGTGCAATGGCCCTTTGGGGCCTGCGGATGGCGGTTGCATTCTCCCTCCTGTGGAGGGAGTCCGGCCAGATGGGTGCCCCGTAGAGGGCCATGCTCCGCAGGATGCCGGCATACAATCGCCGGCACCGTGCACTGGGCCCCCCCAGATTCGGCATGAGCCATGAGAGGGCGTCCGCGGCCTTCAGCAGGCGCGTCGACAGCCCGCTGAAGTGCGGGCCGAAGCGCCACCTGCTGTCCAGCACTAGGCCCAGATATTTCATCTGGGCCTTCACACCTATTTGGACGCCCTCCACGACGATGTGGGCGGCAGGAGGGCAGCGCTGCCGAGGCCCGTGAAAGAACACGGCCTCGGTCTTGTTCAGCGCCACCCTCAAACCTAGCCGGCGGATCCTCCCTGCGACCAACGATCCGCCAGCCGAGGCCAAACAGGCCGCCTCCCCGAAATTCCTCCCCCGGGCAACGAGGAGAGTGTCATCCGCGTAACAGATGACACTCGTCCCCCGGAGGAGGGCTCCCCGCAAGAGCCAATCGAACCCGATGTTCCACAAGGGTGGCCCCAGCACCGACCCCTGTGGAACACCGGACTCCGCGCCGTAACGCCTGATCCTGGCCGTCTTGTCCACCAGGAGGACCTCTCTGTCCTCCAGGTAGCTGGCCAGGATCGCCCGCAGATATTGGGGCACTCCGTGGTACCGGAGTGCCTCCAATATCGTCGAGTGGGGGACGGAGTTGAAGGCGTTGGCTATGTCAAACGACACCGCCAACACTCCGCCCCCCGACTCGACCGCCTCCTGCACCTGGCCCCTGAGTAGGGCCAACGCGTCGACCGTCTGAAACCAAACTGGGCGTCCGACAGGTCCGGCCCTACCTCCCGCAAATGGCTATTTAGCCGGGTGGCGATGATCCCCTCGAACAATTTACCGACCTCATCTAGCAGAACGATGGGTCGGTATGCCGATGGGGAGTCCACCGGACGTCCCTCCTTCCGGAGGAGGCACAAATGCCCCTCCTTCCACGGTTTCGGGAACCTCCCAGCCGTAAGGCACGCGCTGAAGAGGTCCCGAAACCTATCCTCCATGAGGGACGCCGCGATGGCCACCACCCGTGCGGGGACACCGTCCGGTCCAGCGGCCGTCTTCTTCGCGCGGAGGGCCAGAACCCCCGCGCGAAGTTCCTCCGCCGATACTGGAGGGACCTCCTCCACCGGCGAAGCCACCACCCCCCCAGGCGGGGGGTTCATCGTTGGTGGGGTGAAGTCGGTCCTGCACGGAAACAGGGACCGGACCACCCTATCCAGCAACGCCGGCTCCAGGGTCTCCGTTACTGGGGGACCAAAGGGGCGCAGTTGTTTCCGCGCCGCGTTAAATGGCCGCCCAAACGGATCCCTGTCGAGGCCCTCCAGCATCTCGGCCCTCGCCGAGTCCTTGGCGGCGCACATAGCCGACTTGAGGACCGTCTTTGCCTCTAGGTAAGAGGCGTAGAGGCGGTCCTCCCCGGCCTGAGATCGGGTAGTGCGCCGCCGACTCCGCGTATAGGCCCTCCTGGCCGCCACGCAGGCGGCCCGGAGCCCCGCCAGCTCCTCCGACCACCAATAGACGGCGCGACGGGGAGGCGGACGGCGTGACCGAGGCATGCTTGCGTTGCAGACCTCGGTCAGGGACCCCCTGAGCTGGACCGCCGCGCGGTCCACGTCCAGGACAGGCTCGACAGGGGGCGAGAGCCAGTCCTGGAGAAAGGCTGCCTCCTTGGCTGCCTCCCGGTCCAGGCGGGTGAGAGCCCACCGCGGGAAGGGAGATTGGCCCGAGCGGGCCGTCCCCCCCCGAGGGCCAGTGGAGATGTCGAACCGCACGTATCGGTGGTCCGACAAAGTCTCCACCGTCTCCACCCGCCAGTTCACAACGCGGGCGGCCAGGGCGGGGGTGGCAAACGAGACGTCTACCACCGACCCTCCCCGTTGCCGCACACACGTGTGGACCGCCCCCCTGTTGAGGAGGGACACGCCGCACGAGGCCGCCCAGAATTCGACGGCGCGTCCCCGGACGTTGCAGGAGGCAGCCGGGTTGCCCCAAGCCTCCGACTTGGCGTTCAGGTCGCCTATCACGGCGACCTGGCGTGGTGCCGCCCTCCCGGCGACTGCCGTAAGGATCTCGAGAAAGTCCTCGAAATCCCCTAGAGGGCGGTTTGGGGAGAAATAGACCCCCACCAGGGCCATGTTTCCCCCCCACGCGGCGGCCACGTATCCCGGTCCCCTCTCTAAAAGCGAGAGGGGAGGGGAGTCCGTGGAAGGCCGCGCCACCAACGCCACCAAGCCGTCCCGATCGCCCAGCCAGGTACTGGGGACCGAGTAAGGCTCGGCAACCACCGCCACGTCCACCAACCACTCGGCCATGATCTGCGTCAGCAGATCCTGGGCCACCCTGCAGTGGTTGGTGTTCGCCTGGAGGATGCGATGTTCGACTCTATGCATTAATCGGACATCGCACCCCCCTCCTCCTCAGCCAGGCCTGCAGCAGCCGAATGCCCTACTTCCACCACAGCGGCGGTAGCGGCAGGCTTTCTCGGCGCCTGCGCTGCTTTTCCCTTCTTAGAGGGGGGATTGCACATCATCCCCCCCATTATGTGGCCTGCCGGGCGGCCACTGGTGGCACATACAGCGCAACGCGGCGCGGCCGCCTCGCACGATGCGACTTTGTGGCCCTCCTTGCCGCAGCGGTAACAGCTCTCTGTCCGATCTATCGTGGACGGACAGAGGGCACGGGTGTGTCCGACTCCGAAGCACCTGAAGCACCGCAAGGGCCGTGCTGCAAGTGCCCGGACCACACCCGAGCTGAAGCCGACTTGTAGCCGTCCTTTGTCAAGGACGGCTTTGGCAGCGGCAACTGGGCATTCCATGCGAATGGTGCCCATGCCGCCGCGGCCGGGCCTGATGTCCCGGCCTCGCACCGCTGCGACGCTACAGCCCCCTATCGCTGCGACCGCCGCCACCACCTCCTCCTTGGTGACCGAGTCGTCCAGGTCGGTCACCTCGATGGCGGCGGTCTTCACTGGCCTGGCCACCTTGGCCGCATCTGCGATAACCTCTTGCAGCTTTGCTGCAAAGAGGTCCGCGTTCTTGCCACCCTCAGCCCCCGGGAACTCGAATAATCGAGCCCCAGCTTGGGTCCGGCGGCAGGACACCTTGCCGATCCCCAGTTTTGTGGGATCGGCATTGGTACGCGCCCGCATCATAACGGACGCGTACGTTTCCCCCCGCTCCGCAGCCTCCGCGGTGAGCGTCACCACGACGGCTGCGGTTTTGGGAGGAACTAGGTTCCTCCTGCCGGCTGGGGGCGAACTCTTGCCCTTTCTCCCACCAGTCGACTGCGACTGGCCGCTGAGAGGGACGGCTGGGGGTGAGCTTTTCCCCTTCCCCTTTCCCTTGCCAGTCGACTGCGACTGGCTGGGAGGGGTGGTGGCGGGGACGGCAGGGACCGCTGCCGTCTTTTTGCCCTTCCCCTTCCCCTTGCCGACGACCTTCGTCCAACCAGCAGGGTTGGCTGGGGTGGCGGCAGGCAGAAGGGGGTCCTCCTTCCTCTGTGAGGTCGGCCCCGGCTCTCCCTTCCTCTTGTCCGCCGCAAGAGGCAGACGATAACTTTTGGCCGGCAGGAGCCGGTCCTCTATGCCTGCTATGCAGGCCCTGGTAAACTCCCTCTCCTCCATCACAACCTTGCGGATGATATCCTCAAGGTTTGAGGAGGAGGGGCCCCCTGCCGCAGGACTCAGCTCAGCCTGGGTTGGCCGCGCCGTGGCTTCAGCCAGCTTAAGGTGCAGCTGGCTGACCTCCGACTGCAGGCGATCGATCCTCGCCTGCAGCTGCCGCGTCTCGTCGCTTGCATTGCGCGTCACCAGCTCTGCGACAATGCCACGCATGCTCGCGGCCCGGCACTTGAGGCACTTCTGAAAAGTGCCCTTTAGGTGTGAGGACTTGGAGGCGACCTCCACGATCCCCTCCTCGTCCTCCAGAGCCATCCTCTCCAGTTCGGCCAAGGAGTGGTCCGCATACAGGACGCGGGACGCACCGTATCCGGACTTGGCACGGGCAACGCGCGCCCGTTCCTCCTTGGCCGCAACCCTCTCCTCCAGCTCTTGCTGGAGCTGCTCCCGCTTGGCCAGGTCCGCCCTTCTGACGCTGAAGCGTTGCTGTGGCCCTGAGAAGGGCCTTTTGGTTGGCCCTGAGAAGGGCCTTTTTTCATAAAATGCCCGAGGGAGTCCCGAGCAGGTTTTGACATAATAAAATCAAATAAAATACTCCGCAATATCGTAAGCAATCAAGACAGTAATTCGCTACGAAGGCACAGCGCACTTTAGCCGCACCCAGTCTGCCACTCCGTTACGGTGGTCAGAACTGGGGCGTTGCCCGGGGGAAACGATCGAGGACGTATGCACTGTGGGGGATCCCCCTAACCATTAGCCCTGCCTTGGTGAAATTAACGTCGGACCTAACTCCTGCCGACCCGAAGTGGTTTGTACCCGGACCCGTAGACGTGCTTTTAGGTGCGGATGTTTTGGGTTTGATTTTTTCCGAGACCAAGCGGGTTCTGCAGACAAATGGGTTAGTAGCTATACCGACAGTTTTTGGCTTTAGCTTCATGGGTCCCGTGTTGACGGGCTCCGCCCCGCGGATTGAGGACCAACAATTTAATGTGGGGATCTCTCTTTCCGACGCCGTTCAGCGCTTCTGGGAAGTCGAAGAGCTTCCACTTGCTTCAAGAGTCGATCCAGCTGAACAAGAGTGCGAATTGAATTACCAGAACAATACTGGTCGCCTCGCTGACGGTCGTTTTGTCACTCGTTTGCCGTTTCAGGCTACGCGTCCTCCACTTGATCATTCTTATGCCTTAGCGGCAAAAAGGTTATTTTCCATGTAGCGTCGAATGCGTAGGGATCGGATTTTTGTAAGAAATATGTGGTTTTCATGTGGGCGTATGAAGATTTGGGACACATGTCTCCTTACTATCTTGATTGCCGTTCAATCGAGCATTACTTTTTGCCACACCATGCGGTTTTGAAAATTCCGGGTGGTAAAATCCGCGTGGTATTCGTTGGCTCGGCCCCTACGTCAAATGGAGTTTCTTTGAACCAGTGCTTGCACTCGGGTCCCAAATTGCATAGGGTTATTTCGGATATCCTCACCAATTTCCGCCGTCACCAGATTGTTTTGTGGCTGACATCCGTATGATGTTCAGACAATCTCTTGTTCATCCGGACGACCGGCGCTATTAAATGATCCTTTGGCGTGAGCGACCTTGTGATCCGATTTGTGTGTATGAGTTGAATACTACAACGTATGGACTCAGGTCTAGTCCCTATATTGCCATCCGCACTTTATTGGAGTTGGCCAACCGTGAACAGCTGAAGTATCCACGTGCAGCTGCCATTTTGAAAGACTCCGTATACGTCGATGAGTTGATTGGAATCCTGATATCAGGAGGTTACGAATGTAAATGGTTGTCGAATAATCCTGAGTTGTTGAGTGATCTGCCAGTAGAACATCAGCAGGATCCTCTCCTTTTTGAAGATGTGAATAACCCTAATCTGATTGCCGTCCTTGGTATCCAGTACCAGCCCGTCCAGGATGTCTTCACCTATCAAGTGAAATTGGATACTCCCCAGACCTGGACGAAACGCATGGTCTTGTCAACTGTTGCCCGGACATTTGATCACAATGGATGGATCACTCCTGTCATATTCTTGGCTAAGTGGTTTTTGCAGAAACTTTGGTTAGCCAATATTACTTGGGACGAGCCTCTGCCGGAAGAGTTGATGAGGGATGGTTTGCGATTGTGTCCTCACTTCCGGATGTAAACCGGATTTCCTTACCCAGACTCCTTCTACCAGCTGGTAAGTGTCGAGTGAGTCTCCACGGATTTTGTGATGCGTCCGAACGAGGGTACGCGGCCTTGGTATTTTTACGGACTGTTAGTCCATCCGGTTCTGTGGAGGTCCACTTGTTGATAGCTAAGAGTAAGGTGGCGCCTATTAGGTCACGGTAAACTATTCCTAAATTGGAATTGTCTGGAGCAGCTCTTCTTACTAGGCTCCTACATCATGTTTACAGCACTCTGGGTCGCTCAGTTGATATCTCAGACGTTTTTGCTTGGACTGATAGCGAGATCGTTCTTTGTTGGCTTCGTACCTCAGCTCATACTTTGGAGGTTTTTGTGGCGAATAGAGTCTCACAGATTCAGAACTCTGAGACCTAACTGATCTGAAGACATGTCCCAGGAGTATTGAACCCCGCAGACTGCGCGTCCCGTGGTTGCGAGGCTCCTGCCCTTATTAACCATTCTCTTTGGTGGGGACCAGACTGGTTGTCGCATCGCGAGTCGTCCTGGCCCCAGAATAGGATCTCCTCTCCAGAAGTTTTGCCAGGCTTGCGTATTAGAATTGTGGAAACGCAACCTGCATATAATTTGGATTATCTTTTGAACAGATACAGTCCTTTGTCGAAATTGTTAGGAGTTACCGCTTGGGTCCGGCGTTTCATATGTAACGGACGGAACCCTAATAATAAATTGTTATCCTCAGTTTTGTCTCCTCATGAACGCCAAGAGGCCCTGATGTTGTTGGTTCGTGTTGTACAAGCCGAGCATATTGACCAGACTACTGAAGCCCTGAAGAAATGCTCAGCTTTGAAAGGCTCAATCGCTCGTCTTAATCCATTCCTAGACCAATCTGGTTTGCTCCAAGTCCGAGGACAACTGCGTAATTCGAATTTGCCTTATGGTGCTCGCCATCCTTTGTTGCTCCCTAAAGGAAGAGCGTTGGTGAAATTGTTGGTGTCCGATCGACACATTAATAACGCACACGCCGGTTGCAACGCCCACGTAGCCATTTTGCAGCGTGAATTTTGGATATTGTCGGCCAGACGCACTATTCGTGGCATCATCTTTAAATATATGCAGTGCTATAAGTTGAAGGCTGCTCCCACTCAACCCATAATGGGTGATTTGCCATCCGACCGAGTGACGGAGAGCAGACCATTTGTTTCGGTCGGAACCGATTTCGCTGGTCTCTTCTTGGTGAAGACTTCTCAACTTCGGAACGCCAAGGCTGTCAAGGCATACTTGTGTGTGTTCGTTTGTCTGGCTCCAAGGCGGTTCACTTGGAACTTGTAACTGCCCTCAGCACAGATGCGTTTGTTGCAGCGCTAGGTAGATTTGTTTCCCGCCGAGGACTACCACCTTTGATCCGTTCCGATAGCGGTACTAATTATAAGGGCGCTGATAGATATTTAAATTATATTTGTAATTATCTAAATAAGGATAAACAGAATTTGAGATTTGCCATGGCGTAAATGGGAATTAATTGGCAATTTGACACCCCAGTGTGCCCACATTGGTGTGGCATTTTTAAGGCCTTTGTAAAAGTGGCAAAAAAGCATCTCCGCCGTGTTATTGGTGAAACAATTTTGACCTTTGAGGAACTTGTTACGGTATTTTGTAAAATCGAGGCCGTCCTGAATTCACGACCCCTCTGTCCGATCTCCTCAGACCCAAATGACCTGGAAGTATTGACCACTGGTCATTTTTTGATTGGTCAGCTTCTTAACACCCTGCCAGAATACCCCTTTAGGGAAATTAAATCTTCGCAATTGACTCGTTTTGAGTTGCTCCAACAGATGTCCCAAAGTTTTTGGCATCGTTGGTCTTTGGACTATTTGCATATTTTGCAGCAGCGTTAAGTGGACTGACATAACTGACCCTCCCAAAGTCGGAGACCTTGTACTTGTTAAAGAACCTAACTTGTTACCTTTGTATTGGCGTCGTGGACGCATTGTAGATTTGATTTATTGGTCTGACGGAGTTCCCAGAGTTGCGGAGGTCATGGTCGGAGATTCGGTTTTGAAGCGAGCAGTGGCGAGTTTAGCACGCTTGCCCATTTATTAGCGGACATAACTCCTTATTTCCGAGACGGGGGGATGTTCTGAACCAAACGTTTCGTTCACTATTTGATATTTTATTATTGCAACACCATGTCAGTGGGCTGTCAACGATTTGACAGCTTTGTATGGACAGCTGGCACTTGGCAAGAGTCGAAAAAGAAAATTTGTAACGGACACGAGAAATTCGGTGTTTTGTGGAAGGATAAGTGAATCGAGCTATTTCGTTCTTTTGTAATTGCTAATTGCGCCCGCCGTTCGCAATCGGTTTGTGGGGCGCCCGCGAAGTCGATTTTGAATATATTTCACGCACGTCGTGGTGCTTTTGCGGGAAACGTGCTCAGACAGTCCAGACAGCCGTCAGTCTATCCCTTATTGTCCTAATATTATATATATTCTCCTATCCCTAATCTCCCGGCACGGCACGATATTGATCGACCCCCAGGAGCCTACCGCAGGAATCTAAGGTAAGTCCTATTGTTAATTCTTGTAGTCGTCCCACTTCTCACCTGTCCAACAGGAACTGGTATATCTCTCAATAAGGAGCGAACCCCCTAGCTTTCCACTGCTGCGTTACGGCAGTTTCGTGGGATACAGGTTCAGACAGGGTCCAGGAGTCCCAACTCCGCTATGGGCCCCGGTGTTTACCTCCTGGCTTGGGACCCGAAGACCTATATTTAACAGACGGTGTCTCCTTTAATATACTTAATCCCTAAGACTAAATTTAATTAGGGAGTATTTGAATTTCATAAACAAACTGTTGTTGTGTGTTTCACTGGTCTATGTTCCATTAGGTAACTACCTAATGGAACATAGACCGTAGCTGACGCACCGGAAATAATACCCAAAAAGAAATAAAGGAAGACTGCGTACAAAAATAAATGAGTTCACATCAAAATTATAACATGTACAAAACTCAAGTCTCGCGGCGCAGTTCTTCTACCGCAAAAAGTAGTGAGATCAAATGTAAAACCAAGCCGGTTAAAACGGCTACAAACAAACAAATTAACCGACTTGGTTTTACATAGAAGAACACAATAATATCGACCCCTTAAGTAAAAGTAAAACCAAGTAGGTTAATGTGTCTGTTTTTAATCTAATTAATAAAGAATATGTTTCTTCTAGACAAGCGTGCTTCACCGTCATCCACATCATCGCTTACCATCAGGTGAGATAGTGGTCAAGCGTGAGCCTATAAATAATAAAAAAGTAACCTTGTCTGTTTGTTACTTTTATCCCGGTAGTACCTACCTCCTTTGTTTTAACTCCTAACGTACATGTGGGCGAGGTCGCTAGCAAAAACTAGTATAGTAAACACAAAAGCTGTTATAAGTTCGAAGTCAACACCTACCAGTTCTTGGAAGCCAGGTCGGCCACTCCAATGCACATTTTGCCGCCTCCCGGTAACGTTTATGACACCTATATTACCCCTGGACACGGCATGGTATTGGCGTCATCGATTATACATTTTTCGTCTACAGTTTCTACTAATATGCATGTTGTAAACTAACTCACCCGACATTGTCCTGTCCAAAGTTAGTTCAGTCCAATGTTCCGGGAACATTGTTTTTTGGAACGAAGTTCCTTATCGCGCGTTGCAAAAGGGGGCTAGACGGAAAAATTAAGACCAAAAGTTGTAACGACACTTTTTGCTATAGTTGTAAGCCGTGCGTCGTGCGCGTGTTTCTCTGTCTCTCTCTCATAGAAAGCAAGCCAGTTATTTTCTTTTCGTAAATGATATATATATAACTTAACTTAAAAACTTCGTTCCATCCGGGTGCCCCTTGACACCCCTCACTTTTTTTTTTCTAAAATCCTTAATTGGATTACTACAAATATTTCGTTTTTTTTATCTTTATTTTAATGGACTTTGGAACACAGTTCACGTCAGTCCCATCATAAACTTATCTTAAGTTAAGGGGCTGAATTACCAAAATAGGCATATTTTAGTAAACATTTTTAAGCCAAATCTATTGAAGATGTGGCAACGAAAAAAAGATATGTTAATCTTGATCATATTTCCGAAAACTTTCTTGTGGCCGAAACACGTTTACGCACAAAAACCTCGATACAATTGAATGGCAAAGTAACCTCTTACCGTGATCTTCAAAACATTTTTCCGGTAATACTGACCAGCGTACATTTTTACAATTAACAACAATAACGTATCATAACAGGACGCAAAACTTCATTGTCGTATATTTTGAAGTTTCATTCATAATTTTAAAGTAATTTATATTATTATATTTTATAAAAAATCCATACAAATTCCATCATGCTTCTCTTTCCATCCAGTGCAATTCGACAGTGATCGCTTTATGGCGTTGCTAGGAGGACGTATGTCGCTTTTTTTCGCAAAATGCAAAAACATATTCAATTTATTTCTCGTCATTTCAATCTGTCAAAAAAAAACAGGTATAATGCAGCCAGATCTTGTAGCCTGGTGGCTTTAATTGGAACTAACGAAATCACAAGGAATATTGTCAAACTCTGTATTATTTTTATTCTCTGGCACTAACGCTGTCACTAGCATTTAAATTTTTGTTGTATTATAAACGACTCATGTCGTTTAGTTTACTTACTAAGTCCATAACTAAAATGTAATTAAACCTCTTTAAAAATAGAACTAATGTTATCTCAAAAACGGCACCACGTGACCTCCTCACCCAGAGGGCTGGTGTACGAGTATATCAAAACTCAGTAGGTGCTTTGAAACTATAATATTCCTGGATAGCGCAAAAATATATTATGATTAAAGTAGGCTATGGAAAGTCATGTTGTACTAGTAACTAAATGACATCTTAATATTTTAAGAGAATACTAAATAAGGAATATGAAACTATGAATTGTACAAATGATATTAATAGTGTCCTAAATTCTATTAGATATTTTAAATATGCCTAAAAAGACAATGCCGAACCTAGTAAGTTCTGGATATTTGTAAATTTAAGGTGTTTTACTATTTGATGGGACTTTCTTATTGTATATATTGATTAATGAAAGTACGAAATCTCAATATAAGTTTAAAGTTTCCATTGCCGTCAACATTACACAGTCCATTTCAGTATAGTAGAACTCATTAAAATAATATTAATAAAATTATCTGGCTATAAAACCATTATAAAAAAATGTCACGTACTGTGTTCTTATGTGTGGCAGTCGCATAGAAGCTGACATAATTATAATATTTATTCAATTTGCACGGCAAAGACTCGTATGACACTAGCAAGATTACCTATTTTAGTGATCTTTATTTTCGTAGCAATAAAGTTGCATTCATAGGCAAAATAACAGTGAACGATCTGATGTCAGATGCTAGCCGCCAGTTTGAAATAAGAACTTGCGCGGTTATATTTTTGTAAAAACCATCGGAAGAATCAGTTTATGATGCGGGCCTCTGTGGTCGGCCTTGTGTATTTAATTTTCAAATACTTTTCGCTCCAATTTAAGTTTGCCCGTAAACTATCGATGACAGTAGGCGTGGCTTAGAACCTCAGATGTCGATTTTCAACTGTTCGTCCTCAGCCCCTTAACTAACAAAAATAAATAAACTAAACAAAAACAGTGCTTTAAATACTTACTAATGATTAAATCATTATAGCCTCACGGGACAGATGCTTAGCCAAAAAATAACAAAATATGCCCAAGTCTAACCTATTTATATTAAGTTCTTTAATAATTATATTTCTCATAGATTCGTTCTTGACGCACTTCACTAAAAGATGTTGCACATCTTCTCTTTTATCGCACACGTCGCAATTGGGAGAACTAATTTTTTGCATAAGAAACGCAAAAGCTCTCAGCGGCATGTGTCCGGAACGAACCCGATGAGCAGTTATAACAGTACCACGGCCAATGACATTACTATCATTCCTATCAACAGGAAATCAAAAGCTCGCATATAGGTCTCAGTATCGCGAAAATAACTGCGGTGTTCCCCAAGGCACCATACTGGGGCCGCCTTTATTCTTGCTATATGTAAACGACTTGCCTGGTGTAACAGCCCACAATTGCATACTATACGCTGACGATACGACCCTCAGTATTATAAAAGAAAATGACGACATTGTTGAGTACCAAAATGAAATAAACATGACATTAAATAAAATTATTACATGGCTTGAACACAATAATCTTCATATAAATATTAAGAAAACTAAAATGATACAATTCCAGACATATAACAGTACACGTCCACGGCTTAAAATACAATATGGAAATGAGACAATAGAAGAGGTTGATTACGCAAAATTCTTGGGGATAACAATTGACAAAAACTGTAACTGAAAATCTCATATTGATGATCTATGTAAGAAGATAGATCGATTTGTATTTGTTTTATATAGACTAACACGTGTGGCTAGTGTTAATGCGGCACTGTGTGCATACCATGGCTATGTCTCATCAGTTTTGCGCTACGGCATTATAATATGGGGTAATTCTGTTGACCTTAACAGAGTGTTTCGAGCTCAGAAAAAATGTATACGCTCAATTTGTGGAACGCATCCACTGGACAGTTGTGTTCCACTATTTAAAAAACTTAAAATACTGCCACTTCCGGCACTATACATTTTTGAAATTTGTATCTTTGTACACCAAAACAGAAATGAATTTGACTTGCATAACGATGTTGTATCCAGACCCAGCCGCAAAGTGCATATGCTTAATGTTCCTAGGCGTAGAATTAAGTTATTTTCTAATGGTGTATACTGCATGTCTATTACTGTTTATAACAAATTACCTGATGGCTTCAAAACTCTCAGCCTCAGAACATTTAAATTTAAATTATTTACCTTTCTTTTAAGCAGATGCTACTACTCAACTGAAGATTTTATGAATGAAAAATTTACCTAAATATTTGACATTAATACCTATAAATCATATTTTATCTCCTTGACATCATTGAATTTTGACTTATATAATTAATATTTTTCTCTATTGTTCAATTTACTTAAATAATTTGTAATTCTAATGATTAATGACTTAATTTTAATGTAATGATAACCCATAACTTTACAAACCATATTTGTACGGCAGAATATTATGATCGTAATATATAATTCACATAACAGCTTTGTACAATATTCTGACAAATAAATGCATTCTATTCTATTCTATTCTATGGGATACGAGAAGGCTCGTTTTGTATAATTTTATACCAAATTCCTTTTAGTTTTGATTGCTTATTAAAGTTATCTTTCCATTGATCATAATAATAATTCTTGAATTTTGGTAGTATTTCCGAATTAATGGGAAATATATAAATTTCACAGCCCGATATTGCCGCCATTTTCGCTAACTTATCTGCCTCTTCATTTCCCTTCAGGCCAATATGCGACGGGATCCACTGCAATACTATGTTGATGTTATCTAAAAGAAGTGAGTGGATTTTCCTCATCACATCGTAAGCAATCATACACCAAGCATACGAGGGTCATTCAATAAATACTTAGCCTACAAAAAGTAAACGAAAATTTTGGAAAAGTGGCAATTTATTATTCAACATAGTCTCCTTTTAGTTCGATACACTTAGCCCAGCGATGCTCCAACTTTTTTAACCCGTCGGAAAAAGAATTTTTGTCAAACTCTGCAAAATAGGCCTCCGTGGCGGCGATGACCTCCTCATTCGATCCATATCTATTCCCGACGAGTGATTTTTTCAGATTAGGAAACAGAAAGAAGTCACAAGGGGCCAAATCTGGAGAATACGGTGGATGCAATTCGTAGCGTAATTCGACCAATTTGGCCATGGCAGCGGCAGACGTGTGAACCGGTGCGTTGTCGTGGTGAAACAGCACTTTTTTCTTCGCCAGATGGGGTCGTTTTTTCTTTAATTCGGCGTCGAATCGGCCCAATAAATCGGCATAGTAAAGCCCTGTAATTGTTTTACCCTTCTCGAGGTAATCGATGTAGATCACACCTTGTGAATCCCAGAAAACGGTGGCCATAACTTTTCCGGCCGATTTTACAGTTTTCGCCTTCTTTGGAGCACGTTCCCCGGTCTGGATCCATTGTTTTGATTGCTCCTTGGTATCTGGTGTGTACAAGTGGATCCAGGTTTCATCGACGGGGACAAAACGACGCAAAAACTCCGCTGGATTCCGCTTAAACAGCGCCAAACACGTCTCCGATGTGGTCTCACGGTTGCGCTTGTTTTCTGGTGTGAGTAAACGCGGCACCCATCGCGCCGACAGCTTTCTCATGCCGAGTTCCTCGTGAAGAATATGATGCACTGTTCCTTCTGAAATGCCTACAGTCTCAGCTAGCTCCCGAACCTTCAATCGGCGATCTGCCAATACGAAATAATGGATTTTTTTAATGTTTTCCTCCGTAGCAGCTGTTTTCGGTGCACCTGGACGTGGTTCATCAAAAACCGACGTACGGCCACGTGCAAACTCGTTGAACCAATTCTTGACGGTGGCCATCGATGGAGAAGAGTCACCGTACACAGCATCCAAGCGCTCTTTGATTTCGATGCGCGTTTTCCCTTCCAAAAATAGGAATCGAATCACCGAACGATATTGCTCTTTTTCCATTTTTGTAAAACCGATCGACACGTTCGCTTCCATAAGTTGTCAAATTAAAACAAATGAAGGGATTGGAATGAAAATTTGAAAAAAGAATTAAAAAAGAATGTGCTACACTGTGGTAAAACTCTTTTGAAACTACAGCGCCCTCTGGCGATGAGGCTAGGTACTTATTGAATGCACGTAGATACACCTCTGTGCCCAGAGGCGCATCGTGCCAGATTGTGAAGAGAAATTTTGCTGTCGGTAAATATTACTACATCTGTAGTGTCTGATAACGTCTCAACGTAAGACAACACTTTTGAAATTGTCAATATTTCTGCCATCATAATAGATACCGGGGAAACTATTTTAAAACACTCACTTCCTTTAGTAACTGGATCATAGTAGGATGCTCCTATATCGGTGCTTTTGGTCCATCTGTATATAATTTATACTATTGACCGTATTTTTCATTTAGTTCGTTATTTTTTTTTAGAGTTTGAAAGGAAAAAGAAATTGACAAGACGTCAACTACGAAAAAATGTTTTTTTTATATTTTCTACATTATTAATATTTATTACCTCCTTTATTTTATAATTTACTGTATTATAACTAAATTAATAATTGTGTATATAAATAAATAAAATAAAAATGAGTACCCAAAACCAAAATTCAACATGTCAAAGTGAAACCTCATCAAATACCGTGCAGTGTCCTCATTGTCCTAGGACCTTTAAAATAAATGGATTACAAAGACATATGCGTGCCGCTCATATTGAGGATCTACCTCCAGCAACTACCCAGACCATACCCACAACATGTCTCGAAGATGCTTTTGGATCCCCGTTTTTTAATGGAATAGGATCGAAGACAGATATATGGCAAAAACGATGGGTAAAAGTGTGCACTCTTCATGGGAAACTCTATGATCTTCCCTCCAACACAGTAAGTAGAAGATTTATTCATAAATTAGCCGAAGAAATAGAATATCTTGTTAAATCAGATTATCCTTCTGAACGCATTTTGATTTACGTTGCCGTCATGTTACAAAGAGATAAGAATATTAAACATGCGAAAGATATAACGAGATTACTTGACCGACGCCAAAATCTTTGGGATGAAGAAAATTTCGATATACTAATAACCGAAGCCATGAAAGCAGACCTCTCTCTCCGTAACTCCTATAGCAGAAAAAATTATAATGAAAATAATGACCATGTCACAAAAAAAATCACGCGTCTCATACAGCGAGGAAAAACACGTGAAGCCCTAAATTGGCTATTGACAAAAGATACAAGCAAAATCCTTAAACCTGAAGACGAAATTGACGTAACTGGAAAGACTGTCATGGATGTATTGCTTGAAAAGCACCCCTCCGGATTGAATCCTGATTCAAGTCTATTTACACTACCTGACGGCCTCCCCGAATTGACTCCATTACTAGAAGTAGACATAACTAGCGAACATGTGGAGTCAGTTGCGAGAAAATTACACGGCGGTGGAGGCCCAACAGGCACCACATCAGAAAATTGGAAAGATTACTTGTTACGATTTGGTGAAGCAAGCCTGCACTTGAGGATTGCAGTAGCACAATTAACAATGCATTTAAATAACAATTTTGTACCATGGAGCCAAATTCAAGCCCTTATGTCAAGTCGACTCATTGCACTAGACAAATGCCCAGGTATGAGACCGATTGGCATTGGTGAATGCCTACGCAGGATCCTTTCCAAATGCATGATTTTAGTCACCGGGTCTGAGGTCACCGAAGCCTGTGCTCAATCACAACTCTGTAGTGGACTAAGCTGCGGTATCGAAGGTGCTATACACGCTATGAACGACCTTTTCCAAAAAGAATGCCGACCAGGCTCTAACTGGGGAATGCTACTCGTCGATGCAAATAATGCCTTTAATTCTATGAACAGACAGTTAGCTCTTTGGCAAGCAAGAATATATTGGCCACATTGCGCCCGTTTCCTATATAACACATACAATGGTCACGCTGAACTTGTAATACGTGATTCGAATATGAGATTATATAGCAAAGAAGGAGTAACTCAAGGTGATCCACTTGCCATGCCATTGTATGCCCTTGCAACACTACCCATAATAAATAAACTAAAAAAAGAACAAGCAATTACCCAATGCTGGTATGCAGATGACTCTTCCGCCCAAGGCAAGCTCAAAAACCTACGTCAATGGTGGGATAAAATGAGTAAAATAGGGCCAGAATATGGTTACTTTCCTCAAGACAAAAAATCATACCTAATAATTTCCGAGAATGACAAGAAAACAGCTCAACAGATTTTCAAGGGAATTAACATAGCCATCATAACTGGATCTCGCTATCTTGGTAGTTATATTGGTAAAGGAAAAGAAGATTTTGTAAACAAGAAAATTAAAAACTGGCAATCTACAATAGAAAAACTATCACTTATCTGTAAAGACTCACCCCAAGCTGCTTATACTGCCCTCACTAAAGCAGTTCAATTCCAATGGTCATTCCTTTTAAGAGTCTTAGATGACGTAAACCAATTCTTCGATCCACTTACAAATACACTGCGTACGTTTTTTTACCCACTCTACTAGGAGGTGATATCTCACCCTTGGAAGCTGACTTATTCTCTCTACCCGTTCAGAAAGGTGGTCTAGCAATCTCCGCTCTATCAAAAATGACAAACATAAACTATGTATGTCCTAAAAAAGGTTCTACAGTCCTCTCAAATGCTTTGAAAGAAAATACACATATGGACCTCTCTCAACATCATAATTGCCTCAAAACTGCACAGAAAGAATGCCGCAAAGAGAAAGAGTCTCTCAATGATGAACTCCTAGATACTATCATGGTCAAACTCTCTCCTATCAAAAGAAGAGCGATTGAACGTTCAATTGCCACAAAAATGAAAACAA
Source organism: Orthosia cruda (assembly GCA_964057195.1). Lineage (NCBI taxonomy): Eukaryota > Metazoa > Arthropoda > Insecta > Lepidoptera > Noctuidae > Orthosia > Orthosia cruda. The sequence continues at coordinate 14,251,254 of OZ059827.1, read as the reverse complement.
AATCCTCCAACTGGCTATCTATCATACCAACTAAGAAAGACCATTTCGATCTGTCCCCATTAGAGTTCAGAGACGCACTTGCATTACGTTACCACAGATTACCAGTCTCTATGCCAAAATCATGCGATGGCTGTGGCTGCGATGATTTCAATGTTGATCATGCTCTATGCTGTAAAAAGGGTGGTCTTATAACTCGTCGTCATAATGAAATTAGAGATTTGTTCTGTGACTTATGTCAACATGCTTGGGGAAACGTCGTCAAAGAACCCATCATCTCCGAAGGAGACTGCGGACTACGTGGAGACCTTTCTTGCCGTGGCGTTTGCGATGCTCAGAGGGAGGCGTTATTTGATATCCGTGTCGTAGACACTGACGCTCCTTCTTATATTTCACGCCCTGTCGCCTCTGTACTTAAATCCGCCGAAGACGAAAAAATAAGAAAATATTCAAACGCTTGTGAATTGCTACATGCAACATTCACCCCTCTTGTCACATCCGTTGATGGAGTATTCGCTTCACAAATGTCTACCTTCGTAAAACATCTTGGAGCTGCAATCGCTGACCGCTGGAATAGGCCCTTTAGTGCAGTGATGGGTTGGTTAAGATCAAGAATCATCATTTCAATAATCCGTGCAACAAGCATGTGCATTCGCGGCACACGTCATAAATTCAAACCAATTGCCAAGTTATTCGGCTTCGACGATGGAGCGGCCCTACCTAGACATTGATGTGGATGTCGACGACCCAAGAAGATGTCGATTGCAATATTTCGCGATGGATAAATGAGCTTGTATGTTTGTATATTATTTTGTATTGTAATTTCTAAGTATTTAGTTCTAATAAAATATCACTTCTAAACGAATTAATTTCATAACAAATTTTAGGTTTTTTAACACTTTTTAAATTAATTCTAATTACATTATTAATTGCAATAAAACTACACCAAATATTTAACTTATACATATCTAAAGGACAAGACGAATATATTTTTTCTTCTTTAATATAATTGAGGGTAGTCATTAACATAGGTTTTTTCTTATTTACCCAGTATCTGTTTGTTGAAAGTACACCAAGCCTATACAGTAACCCATTAGTAATATCATTGGCCCATGATTTAACTTTAAAACAAAACTTAATTGCTAAATACATCCGCCGAAAACACAATGGAGGCAAACATAATTCACTTTCCATTACATGTATAGGTGTCCTTTTAATAAAACCACCTATAGTTCTCATGGCTTTGTTTTGGACCTTATCTATTTTAAACACTCTTGATTTAATACTATTGTCATACAGAAAACATCCATAATCAATACGACTTCTTATCAAAGCTATGTATAAGCGTTTTAAATGTATGGGATGTACTCCCTACCCAGGCCCAGACAGAACTTTAACGATATTCAACATTTTCTGGCTTTCTCTTTATTCATCTTTCATTTAGTTCATTAATGTGTCGGCCCCACCGGAGTGAGGAGTCTAACCATATACCCAAGTATTTGATATTATCGACTCATTCCAACGGCATATCATTTACTAGTATATGAACTTGTTGGCTTCTATATCCTCTACTAAATAAACATAATTGGGATTTTGATGCTGATACTTCCAAACCTATGTTCTGTAGTATTTTAATAATTATATTTATGGATTTTTGAATGTGGATAACACTCTCATTAATTTTTTTACAGCTAGTCAATATTGCAAAGTCATCAGCATATTGACATATTTGTACAGTGGCATTATTATTGTTTTTTGCAATTTATGTAATTGCTAAATCGGTCTAGCTGTTGTAGCTACGCAAGTGATGCACTCAAACATACAGGTTTTCATCTATCTGTGTAGACAGATGGAAAAGTCTGTTTGTTAAGCAATAACGCCACAGTGGCTAAAAAGATTTCAATGAAACTGTGACCTGTTTTTGGACAAAGGGAGGATAGGATAAAGGATGATTCACGTTACACCGTGTCGCAACCGGGCCGGGCTCCACCCGGGGAACGTCCACCGTGCGCCGGCCGCGCCAGTAATACATGCTACACCGGGCTGCTTGCGTGTATTTTTTTGCACGGCCGTGTCTGCAATAGGTGTTTCGTCAACTAGTGATTTCATCGGTCGATAGATGTAACGCTTGAGTAAATATGCAATTTACACAATTTGAATTTCCTTTTATTACAATTGCAATTGCCATCGATGACGAAGTAATGAAACACGAAGCGAAAGTACTAAAAGAAGATGGGGTGTACATCCAACCTGGAGAAACCGAGAAGCAGAAGGAGAATTCGCTTTACTCTACAAAGAATGAATATATATATATGATGAGAGCAAGTTTTATGGTTATTTTAGAACGCTAAAGAATGTTTTACTTTTTTACTTGCAAAAGTAAAACCGGACCTAACAAAAAATATCAAGATTTTAAAAGCCTATATCTCCCATCGAACGATTAGCAGTATGTCTCAGGTAAATAATAAATTGATATTTAAAAAAATCACTTTAATATTTATTTAAATGTTTTTCATCAGTCTTCTGTAAACTGAGAAAAGTAAGTAGATATATTATTAACGTTTGAAATATTATCAGCGTTTGGTATCGTGGGAATCGGTTCCAAAGGCGTCGATTACAGAGTTGGCGTCGGTGTAGTCATCGCGACCGGTGCATTCACTGGCTTTGAATTAGCAGACGACGATGTTCCACTCATTAAAATGTGTAAGAACAAGGCTCTGCTGACAATTGTGCCCACTCTAAATCTTGTACTAGTGCAAATGTCTTTCTGTTGGCATAATGCTGATAGTAGGGAGAAAAAGTTATGATTGTGGCTCCAAGCTCTTGAACAAAGCATCAATAGGATGAATGTCTTTTCTTTTTTTTTTTGAATATACTCCATTAAGCAACTTGACGCAAAGGATTGTGGAAGGAAAGGATTGTGGCACTATACGACGGCTATAATATCAACAGATAAACAGATAAAAATTCAAAAATGGTGGTAAAGGGGTTCTGTTGGTTCTCCTTTAACACCATGGCTATTTTTTTTGGAAATATTTTCGATGTACAAAAACGATTTATTATAATGTATTGATGATATTGATTAGTTTGCAAAAAAAGTAATCAATAATTTTTATACTAAACTGACCTAAGTCGAAACCTTAGAAAATAAACTTCATTTATTAATTTGATATAAATAATACAATTAAATTATTATGTCAGTTATATTCGCTATACATCTCTCTACAATTTAAGACCAAAAAAATAAATATAACACGTGAAAACCATCAAAATGTATTCAACAAGGTAGAGACTCAAAACTTTGACCGCGATTTCCGAAAAAAGTGAAGATTTGTCTTATTCCGGTTTATTATTAAGCGAGCGATATTTCGATAGCGATTAGCATTATCATACATTTTTGTCATTTTCCAATGGCTATCGGGACGCTTTCGATGGTAGATTATCACTTGTCAAGAGCCTCTTGTGGATAAAGTTTTTATAATCAAATCTTGTTAAAATGTAAAAAAAAAATGTTAAAGTTCGAAAGTCGATTGTTCTGGAAGTTTCTCGAATTATCTAGAACAGTATGGAACGTTCTAGAAACTTCTTCCGTGATAAATAAAGAGCGGTCGGGTTCGTCGTCAGTCAGTTTTGATTGAGAAGCGATACAGTGCGATCAAAGCGGAAAATAGTGCGAAGTAATAGAATTGTTTAGGAAGTGTTTTTGTAATAAACAGTGATTAATTGAAGTCTGCTTTTTAAATAATTTATCCCTGAACCCCAGCTCGTAACAATATGATATGATGTAGGTAGTTCTGCATTACTGGGACGTTTGCGCGTACTATGAAGGACTTCCATGTCAGACACACTGCAGACCACATCTGCAAACTGCGATAGGGGGTTCGGCGAGGGAGGAAAAGAAGTAAAGGAGGTTGGGATATCAGGAGGGTCAGGATCAGGTGGTTTGTTTCTATCCATTATGGATGAAACAGGAGCAAGGGGTGGACAAACACGGTACAAACCTGTTTCTACAGTCTAGGACAACACACTTAAAAATTAAAACAAGTCACAACAGTAGTAAAATAAAATAAAAATTGAATTTTTACCACAAGAAACTAAAAACAACGTGCGCTCCAAGAAACCCGTGGCGAGAATCCTCCAGAACATCCTGGGATATATATTATTGATAAAAGACTTATAACTGTCATGTAACATTACCTACACATAAGAAAAACTTATCTATTATGAACTCTGACAAATTTATATGTTTTGTAGGACTAGGTACTGCTCTCAGCGTGCCCTACTATTGAATATGGATGGCTTATATATACCAAAAAACTAGAATGTGTAAAATCCTAAACCTCCAAGGTGAAGTAAATTATGAAAAATACATAGATATCCCTACAATAATTCCCTGAATAGTGGCCATATGCCATTCATTCGGGGGGAGGACTGCTTGTGGGGATGAGATTGCTAGGGGCCAGTGGTCAGACAAGGAATGTGAATATCAAATGAATTTTAATTGGATTCATTTATTTATTTATTATATTCTTTATTGTAAACCACTTAAATAATTACAGAACAAATCATTTATAAAGATAAGTGTACAATGGGCGGTCTTATCGCACAGGGCAATCTCTTACAGACAACCTTTTATTTATTAGCATCATTCTTTGTCTTTTTTAAATATTTGGTAAACTTTTCAATAATTGTAAAATATTCTTATGTATAAACAATCCAACAGCAATATAGGCTGCATTAATCGAATGGGTGGATTTCATTACCCTCATCTCTTCAACTGAGCCAGCGGCATTGGTGTGAAAACCATTATATTTCATTTTTGCTCCTTACATTAGGTTGACTGAAAATCAAGTAGTTGATACTGTATTGCAGAAGTCACATCCCGATGTAGAATGGGAACTAAAAGAAAATGCATATGATTAATAATTGGAAGATAAATTTGGAATTCTGAAATTTACCTATTTGCAAGTCACATTAACCAAAAATATGACAAATACATAACAACCCGAATGCCTTTACAATTGACCCATTTACAGTATACTGGTAACCAATTTTCTTTTCTGCGTTTTCACCATTCTCAATCATATTAAAATATCTACGAAAAATCATAATGGATAAGGCTAAGGACATCATAGTGGTCACCATGGCCAACTCTGCCCGATTGGGAACTTCTCATAATTTAGAGATGATCAAACTTAAACCTAATGAAAATAATAAAGTATCTCACAGCAAGGGAAATATCCATACCAACCTTACTCTGGCTGTCGGAGTCTAATGTGTAGGTAGTGAAGTCTATTATGACGAAGCATACTACCATCTTCAATAGAAATTATGATAGCATCTCTATCAGAAAACTTTTTCAAACAATTGACACATGTTTAATAAACTGGTATAATTTTTTTAGAAATATAATAATAACATCTTGAACACCAACGGTAATATAATTTCTTAACAGAACTTCCTAATTCTAGTAAAAATATAACAAATGTTTAACTGTCACAAATTGGCATTATCACTGATATTACCTTAAACATCAATGTACTCTGATGACAGATAAAAAAAAATATTTTAAGGGCGCGTTCATACTACCTTTTACCTGCCCAAAAATACAATGTCTCCTGGGAAACATCCCAGATTCTGGAAGTATTAGGAATTTGGTACCCAAATGAGATGTTGTCTCTAGAACAACTGTCAAAAATAAAATCAAAGTATAGAAATAGAATCAATGCATATAACCATCAAAATTTCAGACCTCAAAAAATCTCTTATATATGAACTAAATCAATCAATACTTCACACAAAGAACAGTAATATATCCAGCTGAAACCCTTGTAGCCTACATTAATAAACATATAAGAATTAATTTAGGCACCAAGAAACCATACCACCTTAATGTCCAAACAGACTATCTCACAGCACACGCCACGCTGCTACTTCTAAAGCCAGGTGTGACAATTTATGAGATACTAAAAACAGCAGGCTGGAGTTAAAACACAAGTACATCTGGTAAATTTTATAAAAGACCTTTAGTATAAAGGATCAAAATGATTTAGCAAGATAAATCTTTAGCTGTGATTAAAGATATCTTATTTAACTAACATGTACTAACTAATACAACAACCAGCAACTTTAACTTATAAGGAAGGAGGATCAGTATAAAATGTAGGAGTATCAGTACAAACTAACAATAGTAATAAAAAAGCAAAACTATATTTTGTTAAAACAGATATATGTATAATATTAACTGAATGCTTAATTAAGAACTTTAGTTTTCCAATGATACCTATGATTGTTATTCTATAAACAAACCTTAATATTGATATTAAGTGGGCAACAAATATTCTGTTAAAAAGATAATTAAGAATATATATAAACATTTTGTATACCAGTCCGCAAAGAAATTATAAATTTACTAGATTCTGATCATTGCGGGCAGAGGATTACTATACCAAACCAAAACAACAAAGTGGCTAAAAAGGATATCACTGTTAACCCCAAAACTGCAAGTCGCTTGGCAGCTTTTAAAATTAAACTCATTAATAAATTACCAATTTTGTCAATTGATGCTGATCCTAATCATCTATATGATGATTTTTTTAGTATATACTTTAAACAATTTAATTCGACCTTTATTCCCAAGAATATCTCCGTTAATAGTAACGCATCATTCAGTGATTGGGCTACCATTGGTATTCATAAAAGTAGAACACGGCTTTATGAGCTGTACAGTGAAAGGACTTATGTAAACACTGCTGAATTTAATTTATATGTTGGAAATTATTTAAAAAAGTTTGTTGTTTGGCCAAGTCACGTTATTTGAGCTCAAAGATTAAAAACAGTAGTAATGTTATTAAAACGACTTGGAATATTTTTAATAGTGAAACGGGAAGATCTGGTAACCGAAATATTGACTACGGCCTGTCTATTAATGGCAACATCATAAAATCAGACTCACAAGTCGCAGTGGCCTTTGAAAATTTCTTTTCAGATATTCCCATTTCAACGACTAAATCCTTAAACTCATCACCTTCTGTTGCTGAGTCTTTGCTAAAAGAAAATGTTAATGTTTGCGATTTGGAATTTCTTTTTGAACATATTACTTGTAAAGACTTAATTAAAACCTTTCACACTTTAAATGTTAAAAAGACTGCAGATCTGTGGGCTATTATCTTTAATAATTGTATCGACTGTGGGGAGTTTCCTGACCTTATGAAAAATAGTAAAATGATACCTTTGCTTAAATCAGGTAGTACATCAGACCCTACAAATTATAGACCTATTTCAGTACTACCTACGTTTAGCAAAATATTTAAGAAATTAATTTTAAAACAATTGCAAAGATTTTTTAATAAACATAAATTATTACATACCAAATAGTTCGGTTTTACAAGGGGTCGTTCAACGACTGATGTTGAACTTTTAGGACATATTTATAATGCATGGGAAGATAAATGCGATGCCTTGGGAATCTTTTGTGATTTGTCCAAGGCATTTGATTGTGTTTTTCATGAAACGCTAATCAGGAAACTCCGCCACTACGGGATCCGGAACAGCGCTCTGGATCTTCTCACTTCATATTTGAGTAATAGGATTCAGACCGTTGACGTTAATGGAAAACGATCTCCTGGATCTATGGTAACAATGGGAGTCCCACAGGGCTCGATTCTTGGTCCTTTCTTGTTTCTTATTTATATTAATGACTTGCCTTACCTCATAAAGGATATAATATCATAAGGATAACCATGATATAGTGTTGTTTGCGGATGATACTTCACTTTTGTTTAAACTTAAACGTCAGCAGCTGGTTACTGACGATGTAAATAGCGCGATCTTAAAAGTAGTTCACTGGTTCAATGTTAATAATTTACTTCTTAATGAAAAAAAAAACCCAATGGATTAAGTTTACCCTACCTCACGTTAGGCAGGTGAAAACCGATGTGTTGATAAAGGGCGAAGAATTGAATCCTGAAAATAGCACAGTATTCTTAGGCTTAACTTTGGATGCTAAGCTTCAGTGGGGCCCACATATAGATAAATTATCAAAGAAGCTTTTTCCTTTTCCAATTCTTTTTTGTTTTAATTTAAATTTATCTTAGTTTTTAATCATGGTCTGGCAGTTTGAGTAGTTTATGCGGCCTACCCGAATGTCCTTTCTTTGGTATTGTTCGTCGAATCGTTAAGCTCCTCAAATTCTGAGTTGAGCTGCTCGGTTATTGACAAATCGGATTGAGCTGCTCCAATTATTTCTGTTTTTTTTTATATTTTGCACCGTGAATTTTGTTATTATAATATATTTTTTTTTTTTTGGTTTTCTTGCAATGACAAGAATATTTACTATTTAAAGTATTATATTATTTTATATTAATTATTGTGAATGTGAAGACTATGTGGATCATTCTTTTTTGTTTTAATTTAAATTTATCTTAGTTTTTAATCATAGTCTGGCAGTTTGAGTAGTTTATGCGGCCTACCCGAATGTCCTTTCTTTGGTATTGTTCGTCGAATCGTTGAGCTCCTTAAATTCTGAGTTGAGCGAGTGTCGGTTATTGACAAATGCGTGCACTGACTGGACAGGTCCACTCAATCTGGCTGGTTCTTTCCTCAAAAGATCATTTCAGACATCAGTCTACATGGTCTTCACATGATCTAACCAATATTTTGTCTGGACTTTAAAAGAGACTGTGACCTCTGAGTTTGTTTTGGCCTTTCTTCTCAGAGTAGTCAGATAGGAAACGCCGACCTCATCTAGTTTTAAAAAATATGTTCGACATATAAAAGTGTTTGTATAAACCAACTTACAGAAATAAAATCATTTATCATTGTTTTATGACATTTACAAGAGATGGGCTACCAAGAATAATAATTAAGAAAATGACTAAATATGAACCTTTGATACCTAATGACAACTTAGATTGTTAATCTATAAACATTATAACAATGAGAATAAGAAAGTAAATAATAAATTTGCCAAAACAAATAATTAAGAACATATCTGAATGAACTGATTAAGAAACTGTGTGTGAAACCTATGGACAACCATGATGGTTAGTCTATAAAAATATAATTAAGAATTTTAAAGAAAGAAAGCTTTTACTTCACAAATTCATCATAGTGTATGTGATAATTCCAGAACTTAACTCTCAAAGTCTACATGTAAATAATAATCATTAATTACAGGTACTAATCTCGAGGACGAGGCACAAAGTATAATTTATGATTAAACGAACTAACCCTAAGTGAAGTTCTATCATAATTATACGAAGTGCCTCGTCCGAAGAGATTAGTAACACCCTCCCAACCCTAAGGTATAACCCAGAAGCGTTCTGGAAATATCTATAAAACATCATAACTCTAAACTAAATGACAAGTTGACAGCCGACACAAAGCTGCCAGGGAAAGAAAAAAAAAATTGTCTCTTAAACATAGTGTTTTGAGTAGCCTCCCGTAGCCGGTACTACATGTAAATAATAATCATTAATTACAGGTAATAATCTCTTCGGACGAGGCACTTCGTATAATTATGATAGAACTTCACTTAGGGTAAGTTCGTTTAATCATAAATTATATAATATTAGAATAACAACTATATGTCAGCATATGCTATCTAGGATATGCGTCATTAGCAGAGATCATTGGTTAGCAATAAGATTAGTATATAAGATCAAGATTCTGTAGAATTAAGTAATTACTGTCTTGCTGTAACTGGGTACAAATAAAGTTTATTTCTAAACTCTTCCGTTGTCGCTTACTTAATTAGTGCGCGTACCGATGAAACACTAGTACCCCTTACCAATATGCGTGAAATTTTCCATGAAGCATGGTTATCTAAACCTTCTATAAGTACACATCGGTTTTCCCGGCCAGAATTCCTTGGTAGACAAACTGGTATGATTGTTTCTGACCTTGGACGAAGAATAACCTTTTCTAAGCGGTACACTTTTCCCGATGCTGCCCCTTCCTCTGAGCCACACTTCAATACTCCTTGATAAACGTCGATCTCACAGTGATGTTTTTGCATGAAGTCCAAACCCAGAATGCAGTCGTTCACTATGTCGGCTACGATAACATTGTGGCGGTAAACTTTGTTTCCTAACTTCATGTCCACCTCCTTCTCACCTCGGACGGTTATGTGCTGACCGGTGGCTGTTCTCAGATGTACACCTTCATGGTTCCCGAAGAAGTCCCCAAGAAACCGTCTTGTTAGTTGGAAACTGACAACAGTCCGAGAATCCCCAGTATCCAATGTCAGCTTGCATGGTGTTCTGTTAATTTCACCCTCGATGATCAGGCTGTTCCCGTCACAGGATTGTGAGATTGAGATCCTTGGGGCTCTTCCATCACCAGCCAGCACCCGCCCCTTAGTCCTGGCATCTACTCATTTCCCTCGTTGCCCAGCAGAGACTTCAGGCGATCCTTTCACTGGCGGCTGCTTACTACCGTGGGGTGGCTTTCGCTTCGAGCAACTCAATCGGATGTGGCCTCTCTCTCCGCAGCCATAACATCGGGGTGAATTTGCAACCTCCCTGATTCGGTGAGTTCGTTCGTCCCGCCGTACTGCCTCTACCTCCAAAGCGTGGGCTAGAGCGTCCTTAAAGTCCTTGAAATGACCTAGCCTTACTGCAACCCTAACCTCCAGGTCGCGGTCGCCCATCCGTGAACGCCTGTACGAGGTTCCCGTCGATCAGCACAGGTGACGACTGGTAAGCCTTATATTTTTTCAATAAAATTATTTGTATTAAACTTTATATATCCAAGTATGTGTGTGCAAAATTACAGCTCATTTAGTTTTGAAACAACTGAGATACGTATTTTTTTTCTTATAGAACGCATGTATCTTTTTGAGTTTTTTTTTTTTTTAGTAATAATCACAACTTTCAAAATCAAAATTATTTATGTTAAATATTATACATCCAAGTATATTCGTGCAAAATTACAGCTCATTTAGTTTTGAAACGACTGAGATACGAGTCAAAACATACCCGATTTTCCCACTGTGCGCTACTCCATAATTGCAGTGGTGGCCCAGTGGTAACGGCAGCGACTTACAAGTTGTAGGTCGTGGGTTCGAACCCAGGCAGGCGCTTTAATTTGTGTAAATTATTTCATCATCACTGCTCTCAAAACGGTGCAGAAAAATATTGTGAGGAAACCGGCATATCTTAGAAACAAAAGTTCGAAGACATGTGTCATCCACCAACATTCACTGGGCCCGCGTGGTGGATTACGGCCCTTTCCCTGTCACAGAGAGAAGGCCTGCACGCACAACGGACCAAATGTGTGTGTGAGTGTAAGTGCGGCAAATGGGTCCATCTATCCTATCCTCCATAATTAAATGCATTCTCAGAAACATATATCCTCTAAGTGGCTACGCCCTAGCACTCGTAGGAGTGTCGTAGCAATCCGTAGCATCAATAGACGCTTTGACGAAGCTTGTGTAATATCGCACTGTATCACAAAACTTTCTTAATATGAAGGTACAATCGTCCGCACCACTTTGAGCTGGTCAAAGAGAGTACAAAGTTTCAATAGAATAAGAGATCAGCTTAAACCGGTTTCGTATACTGACGTGAAGGCTTCAGTATGCGTCAATGACGGACTTTGCCATCCTTTTATAATTGTACATGTTTTTCATGCCAGGCTATTAAGTATACCTACCCCCCGTAGCACGAATATTGTACAAGAAACATTCATAAAGTAACATGTCGTGCGTTTAATAGCTCGTTGTGCGACTAAGGGCGTAATATACGCCAGTTTATTGTCATACCAGCTAATACAAGGCTGTATTTGTTATAATGCAACGTTAAAAGAACGTTTAAGCATTAAGTATGGCGGTAAAATGAGGTATTTGGTTGCTTGATGGCTTATGTTTAACCCGCTGTTAGGCAGACAATTTTTTTCTTTATGTTGCCTCTCGTGGGTTAGATCATGATGTGTATTCTGCTTCATCAGAATTCTGTAGAGTTCACACGGAAAATCTCTATTTTGAGGTTATCCTTTCCCGTTAGCAATAAAAATATTGTAAATTGGTAGTCAAACATAATCCAAAATATACAGTTTAAACGCCAAAAGAAGGACGACGAACACCTACACTAATTAATGTTACTAACTAGCCATAAAAAAAAACAAATATAGCTGCAACATCTCTCGTAGAGGTGGAGCTGGCAGGGTTTATTTCTTATTATATTTTAATCTATCAAAAACTACATGTCACTGTGTCGTAAACAAATTGCAATTAAAATTGGTTCGAGATCACATTTATACAAATAATAGGCTCCAAAACAAGAAGAATAATGCACTGAAGTGTGTAAACATATAAACTTTACGTGAATTACTGGAATTGAACAAATCAACACGGCATTATTACCAGGAACTTTTGGAGATTAGTTTACACCATAGCCAAATAGAACAACTGTCAGCCACATATCATTCATTTACCAACTGTCATTCAGTCAATCACCGAGGTTACCAGCGGAGAAAAGTAGAATCGACTAATTAGACGAATCAATTATTACGTTCCGGTTCTAGAAAAAAAAAGGATATATTGGACCAACTATTCCAAATGCTGTTTGATAAAATGAAAATTAAGATAAAAAATCAAAAAATTGAATTAACAGAAACCATTTCTACAACCATCATGAGACGAATGAATGAAAAGTTGAAACCAATTATAGAAGAAAATAAATTGCTAAAAACGAACTTGAAAACATGCAAAAAGAAGTGGAGCATTTAATGTGGGAGAAAAGAAGTAAGCAAATAGTGATTTTTGGTTTAAAAGAAGGGGAGAAGTCTACCTCAGAGTAATTAATGAAGGTTAAGGAAGTGTTTCAACACGACGCATGAATAGCTATTGAGGAATATGATGTCAACAATCTATATCGTATCGAAAAGTAAATAGTGATGATAAACCGACACCGATCCTTTTTTCCTTTATTAGTTATATGAAGAAAACTGAAGTATTAGCAAACAAAAAGAAACTGAAGGAAATATATATTGCCGAAGACTATTCAAAAGAAGTTTTAAAAAGAATAACGAAAAGCCTTACTGCCTAAATTGAAAGAAGTAAAGGAAATCTAGATTATTTAAAGTTCGATAAGTAAGTGGTTAGAGAAAGTAATCCGAACAATGAATCAAGGAAACGAGAATTATCAACTTTACCACAAAACAACTTGCAACCTAGAAAACAACAGAATCTCACAGCTTCAAAAATAAACCCAATAAATGCATTTGATATGATGAGAGTTAGATCCAACTCTCTCTCAACTCTCACAGGAAATAAACAATAACAATTAAATAGCGGTAATCGAAAAAAAAAAACAACAAAGCAAAATACAATAACACAACAAAACGAAATAAAAGAAAATTATATAATAGAAATCGATCTACCCCAAGCCGACTGGTCATCGTGGGGGTAAAAGACCACGACCCTCGAAGGAGAAAAATATAAAAAAATAAAAAATCCAGCAAAACAACTAGATATTCATATATCTACATTTAACACTCGATCTCTAAGAACAAAAACTTTTTGAACTACAGGAAGCACTAGAAACTATAAATTGAGACATAATAGAAATAAGTGAAATGAGAAGTATATACATTATAAAGGTGAAACACCGGGATTGTACGGGGTGGGATTCTTAATAAAAAAAGGAACTAAAGAAGAATATATAAGAGATTAAGGGTATTTCGGATTGACCACGCACAATGGTCCACCTGAAGGACTAAGTGCGGAAACCAAACCCCATAACATAGAAGGGTATTTCGGAAAGAATTGCAGTCATAAATTTAAAACTACCTTTATACAATGATAAAGATACCAGTTGATCTATTATCCAGGCCTACTCCCCAACAGAACCCAAAAAAATCGATTAAATAACCTCCTCCTTTTTGCGAAGTCGGTTAATTAACATGAAATAGCAAAGATTGAATAATTTGACAAGGATTTACAAACCACAATTCAGAGCTCATACAAACATATCATAATAATGGGGGATTTCAACGTACAAGTTGTAGTGTGTAATCCGGGTGAAGAAAGGAACGATAGGAAAGTACGGTTATGGAAAAAGAAGCAAGAATGGTGAAAGACTGGTCACACTGGCGTTGGAGCATAAATTAAAAATTCTGATCACCTTTTATAATAGAAAAATATCAAGGAAATGGACCTGGGTCTCCCTAAATGGATCATATAAAAATGAAGTAGATTTAATTTTGTCCAACAACTGCAGAGTATTCAAAAACATAGAAATAATAAACCAGTTAAATTTTAATTCTGATCATAGAATGGTTCGAGCAACAATGTTAGGACCACATATAAAGAGGAATAGTTACATGAAGTTACATGTTTATGCAGCATTTTCCAGACTAGATTTTATCTCACTTAGAGGAGGTTTTTCCAAAATTAAAAAGCACATTGCGGATTTCAGGATTAAATGCAGACATTCGCAAATCATGTGGATTTGAACTCGTATTACAAAAAACTATAATTCATGAACATGCTCTAGGACTTGGGAGGTACATCGACGATTACATAGAATAGTTACAAAGGAAAGAAAGTTGCGACCCTTAACTCAGTAAGAATATTACCATTTATTTATATACTAGCTTCTGCCAGTAGCTTCACCTGGGTGTAAATAAAACGTTTGATCTTGTCATAATGATATTTCATGTTGAGCATGGTTTCATGTGTACAAAAAAGGAAATCTGCTAAATTGTGTTCCAGATGAACTCAAGCGTAAAGAGTGAAGTTATCCAGTTTTTACAAATAAAGCGAAAATGCGTTGATAACTACCCTGAACGGTCACACTCTCACCGTGGAACCCAGTTCTATTTCTGTCCCTAATTATAGAAAGTATAAAAGAACACGATCTCTTCGAATAGGGTCTCTGCGGCACATGTGGCTTATCGGAGCTTTATTAACTATTTATTTATGTATGATCTTCACACTGCTGTCCTCAAGCTAGAGTGCCGCTATCTAACAATTGGCCGAATTCAGCTTTTTATTCCGGTTATAATGGAAGCCAACCCGACATAGTTGGGTAAGTAAAACATTCTATATAGATCTATCTGAACAGTATTTTTTACTATTAATAGATTCAAGACAAACAATAAAAACAACCCAAATTGCTGTTTACAAAAAACTGATAAGATTAAGTCATAGATTTAAAGTAATAATGTGCCTTTTCTAAAGTGCGCAATTAGAGCTATTTTTAACACTAGAAGCTCTTGCATATGATTTACTAGCTGCCACCCGCGTAGTATTAGTACTTCTCCCAATACCTTTAACAAAAAATAATAACCAGTGTGTTATTCTGATGTATAAGCTGTATTTCTATAAAGTTCATCAAAATCCGTTCAGTAGTTTTTGGATGAAAGAGTAACAAAACTCCATGCATCGATCTTCATAAAGTTTCACGTTTATAAAAGTAGTAGGACTTTTGAAAAAAGGTTCGGTTTTAATTTTATTTTGCGGGTTTTGTTTGTCGTTTAAACCACAAAATCTGTATTTTTTAAGATAGTAGCACTATAGCTTGAGGGTGGCAGCAGAGCAGGCCTTCTGTTTCATGAAACCCGAGCGCCAATGTTTCGGGATCCCTTGCCAAGCATATTGAGATAAATTTACGGTGAAATTAACGTTCCTTATTTTGGTGCGTGTTAGTTTTAGAGCTGGTTTGCTGTCAAAAGTAATGAATGTGTGAGTGAATGAGTAAATTTTATTAAAAAACAAGAAATTATAATAATCTTAACAAGGAATCTGATGATAGGTAGCACAAAAGTTGAAATAAACTAAAATCTTTATCTGTGTGCACAGGTATAATATTGAGCTGAATGTAAAAATCTCTGTCTAAGGGAAGTTCAACAATTTTTATAACATTTTCGTTTTGCCTCATTTTTGATTCAGTGAAACAACTTGTGTGAAACAACAAATTTGTTATTTTGCCTCAATCTTTACGTCTCTTATACTTTTTACTCTCTTTTCTCTTGAGTTTTCCTGCACTAGAAAAATAAACATCTTTTTGACTTTCGCGCCTAGCGTGGGACAAAATGTTGAATCGAATACATAATATATTTCTGCTTTTACTAGATTTATCATTTAGCGACAGCTTTGAGAAATTTTTTGACGTCTTATGTCCTTCAATTTTCATTCAATATCGTATTTTCCTATTACATTATAAATTCTGGCACCCGACATGGGGCTATGTTAAACACCTAACGACAATGTTATAACTTGTTATTTAACCTTACATTTAACGTTTATTATAGCTCTCAAGAATAATATTCTAGAGAATTTTCTTGCTAATGAGTTATAAACATCGTTTATACATTGGCACCCAGCGTGGGACTAAATGTTGAAACGTAAACGTATTTTATTTCTTCTCTTACTGAATTTCTCACTTAGCAACACATTTAAGAAATTCTTGACATCTCATATCCTTGAAAATTTTTGTTAGTTACCTAATTTTCTATTCACTTTAGTTTTGGCGCCCGAGCGGGGCCAAAGCTTAAGTTAATTTATTGAAACACTAGCTGCCGCCGGCAGCTCTGCCCGCGTGGTTAGTCCTTCTCCCAATATCTTCTTCTGATATATAAATCAGAATAACATATAGGCTAGCTATATTTTCGTAAAGATTTATTAAAATAAGTTCAATAGTTTTTGCGTGAAAGAGTAACAAACATCCATCTATCCTCACAAACTTTCATGTTTATAATACTCGTAGTAATAGAATGGAATGTGATTTACGCATACTACTATTGCTTCTTAATTAATCATGGCTTAATATGGGCGAAGTTGCATTAAATGATGGGTGCATGAAAATGGGTATACCCAAAAGCCTTTTGCATATGAACTGTGATGATTATTATTATTACCTACTATGTTGTAAACGAAAGGCTTCAATTCCTTTCTTAACGTATTTATTACGACAAGAGACTACGAAATATCTTGTGATTTTTCACTACTCGTTATCAAAATAATACATTCTGTCGAATAAATCCCCTCTGCACAGGTGGCGATAACTACTAAGTTATATCAATAAATTCACTTTCATGGCACCAGACACTTAATAACTTTATTACTTTTGTAGTCGCTATCGAGTTATATTGTAACATTACAGCTGTCTTGTTGTTCAGTATTGTTCAGATTTATTATTGCAATTACTTTCGTACCTTTAGAACTATGTAAGTTTGGTATATGGTTGGATATTATATGTGGGCGTCCAAACAGAAAGGGTTAAAATACAGTAAATAACAATTTTTATTTAAAATACCAATTAAAAAATACAGTCAGGTGTAAGGATATGACAAGACACTTGACAATTTGACGTACAATTTAGGTGCACTGTTGCCAACTTTAAAGATTTACATATTTTGCTTATGAAAGCTATCGAGTGCTATTTTCTGCAGAACGCACCCATTAATAAGATCGCTAAATGTATTTTTACGTTCATTTTGAAGCCATAAGTATTCGAAATACTAACTACAAAATACGAAGTGGCAGATGAACTGCCAAAAGAGGGCTCATCAAATGTTTTTGTGGATCCAGAACCATGTGTAGGCATTTCGACGTGTCTTGTAAAAGCCGCATTTAGGGAGTTTGCAGATCACAGACAACGATCTTCTTGGCTGTCTAATACCGGTCTACAACACTCCAAGAAATTCCTAGGCTCTACGTTCAAAACCCGGGAATGCATTTGGAACTTTAGCAGGGGGCAAATCCGCTACCTGCTTGGGGCCTTTACTGGGCACTTTGGAACCAACGACATGCTCATGAAGATGGCTCTAACCGCGACCCCCATGTGCAGGTTATGTGGGGAACATATGAAACGCATGGAGCTCCTTCTGTGCACATGCGATGCACTGGCTTGTAAGCAAATGAGCCTCCTAGGGGTTGGATATCTAAAACCAGAAGATTATAGGCTTATATCTCCAAGTCTCGTTGTAAAACTCATGAAAAGAGATTTCAATGAGATTGGGGAGGAGTAAGTTATCTAGGGGACCACAATAGATCGCAATGGGTCAAAGTGTCCCGAGTTATTTCTCGGCCTCTCCACAAGGTAAGATAAGAACTACAAAATACCTCAGCGTCAGGTATTTGAAATACCTACCAATTATAAATATTTTTTTTAAGAAGTAAGTAATCTCTATTTCAAATATGAATTTTAATTACAAGTAATTCAGATTCTGCCCAACTCTGACTGGAAGCCAACATAGTTGGGAAAAGCCTAGGTAGATTGATTGATTATGATAATGTCAAACGGGATAAATTGAGCAAATTTTTATATCATCATCATCTTCATCCACAGCCCGACTTCACCCACTGCTGAGCATAGGCCTCTCTCTTCTTGTACCAATCACCACGTTCCTGTGCCAACCTCATCCAGGTTCTACCCGCAATGGCAACAATGTCATCTGCCCATCTCGCCACTGGACGACCAATACTTCTTCTTCCAGTCCTCGGACAAACATTTTATTGTGTTGGAAACAAAAATCAAACAGTAACATAGATAATCTTTTTTATAGTCACTAGGTAAAGCCACCCAATATTTCGCCGCATTATATTATAGTCGACAGTAAATCCCACTATTTTCCACAGGACCCAATATAAAATTTGACATTTATGGGTCAGTGTAAGTCCCTAAATGCCATCCTGTGTATAAGTTTATAACAAAGGCTGCGTCACTGATGTTTAGGGGTGTGACGTCACGAGTGGAGTGGCATATTTATTAAAATTTATATTTGTAAGAATAGGTAGGCCTTATAACAGCCTGATAAAAGGTGTTGGACTTCCTATTGTAAAATTTTAAATACAATATAACCTGAGATACATATCAAAGGCCCAAGTAATTTACGAAATAGAAAGCTTGGCAATACCGAATCTGATTCAGCATTACATACCGGCAATATAAAGGTTTACGTTAAGCTAGCAAAAATAAAACAAAGGTAAAGTAACGAAGCTTTTCGATAGCCAATCGCTTTATTTTCTCGGTATCGCAGATAATCCGTTTAGTTAAAGACTCGTTCGACACTCGATTCAATGGCAACCGATTATTCATGTAAAGCGTAATCGATGGTCTCTGATCCGAAAGATGGCAGCACAACACTGAATCTACCAATGATTAATTAGCGATAAATTAGCGATACGTCAAGCCCGCGCCGTAATAAAGTTGCTATGAAATAAATTGCCGGGCAATATATTTTTTACCGTAAAGCTAAGAAAATCTGGTTAAAAATGCACGCCAGCATACAGGTAGCGGAATTGACAAATTTTACACATCTTTTTGCAAATAAGTTTTCGGGATCCGGGAATGACAATAGTTTTAGTTTGGAACGCTTCTGCAATGTTTTCGAAGTTCAGTAACTTTTTTGTTATACTACAGAGGGCAAATAGAAAATAAGTTTAATGGATTTGGATTGAATATATTTTAGTGTAGACCATACAAAGAAAACGTTTTCTTTAAAGCTACAGTAAAGCACATGGAGTATATTACAAAGAATTATTCATGAATTCAAAACGGAACAAATAATATTTTTGAAGAAATCTGAATTTTGGTCTAGCTAAGAAATTATTTGACTCCGAATTGCTCTTTTTTATTAAACGAAAACTACTTTTCTTACTAATAAACTTACTTATAAAATAGAAAAAGATTCTTGTAACTCTAACTGAAATTACGTTAAGTAGTTGTCTAAGAGCAAAAATTTGTTAATCTGCATCTCATTTGATTATCATCTTATATTTAAAAGTTTTCTAGAAATTGTGGTAAAACGTGGCTGCCAAGAAGGGGCAAATAATTTGCGTTCCAAGTAAAGGTCTCTAAGCTCTAAGTCTTTGTACGAAAAATAAGGGAATTAGTCGACGATTTGCGACTTTCTTGTGTATTTAGATTACATTATCACTTGAGTCTACCTTGACTAATAAAACATTTACTCCGGCTTTAAAAAAGCAAAGGCAAATTATACGAGTAATAGCTAATATTCCTTGAAATATTTTGTCGACAAGCCTGCTGTAAATCGAGTTTATGAGTCGCGGCGAGGACTTGATCACATTTGAGCGCTTACCCAGTTGGCTCATAAGAGGTTTATAAAAATATGATGAAGAAGACATTTTTTTGTAACAATTTTTTTTTTTTGGAAAAAATTTATTTGTTGAAATAAGTACTTAATGTTGGTAAGTATTGACATAGGAATTTGTTATCAAAATTGAAACATAAAATAAAGTTATACCTATTGGATTATTTGGTTATATTTATAGATAAGTACTCACAATGAGACATTAGCTACAATTGCCTATAATTATAATAATAGCCAAGTACTGATGACAACTCTATAAGCGTACAAACATACTTAGGTACTCACATGCGTGTCCCAAAATGTGGGTTGATCAAGATAACACACAAATGGAAATGATTGATCACTGAGAACTTAGTAAAGCTTGTTCAAACAATGCTAACGGATTGCTTTAAAACGTTTGTAAAATATTTAAAGAAACAAGTCTATCGGAGTTTCTGGTAGTATAAAGGGATTTCTTAAAGTTTTCTTGATAACCTGCCTATGTTCCAGCCATTTTGAAGATACAATGTTCACTAAACAAGTACAAAAAAAAATATTTAAGGATACCCTCTACTCAACAACAAAAATAAACCCAATTCGATATAGAATGTTGTATCTGTTGTACATCGATTTAACTGAGTTAGTACAGATAAAATATAGTTTCAGAACTTATAATATCAAAGGTCATAGGACTAAAATTTACACCCCTGCTGTCAGCTGATTGAGTTGTCAGTACTTTGTTAATAAATTTTGTAACTTCATCTTGGCCAGAGTATAGTATTTTCCGAACAGTTTAGGTGTATGCGCTTATTTAGGACTAAAAAATTTGGGTCTTTTGGATTTTTAAACCGGGAATTAATTTTAGGCTTCCTTCATAAGTCTTTCCTAAAGATTAAAATATAGCTAGTTCAGTAAATCTGGCTCGTCAAAAAATTTTATAATCCAACGTCGTAGATAATTAATGAAAAAAAATACTAATGATTTAAGGCTCATTAATCATTTGTGATCGCAACCGGTTTTTAAGCCTTAACCGAATATTGATACCCGATTGTTCCAAGAAATTTGTTTGGGTTCGAGTTGTACAATCGAAAACTTTGTAGCTGGTTGAAAGTTTGTTCATTGCAAGAAAAACTCTGCACTCAAACCAATATTCCATATGCCGATATGAATGCAGCTTTACGTGCTTGGCCGAGCAGTCGGGCAGTAAAACCCCAGAGATCGCTTCGCTCAGATATTCCGTTTCGTTAGACTTTGTTAGTTTTATAATGCTTCCGAAGGCGCAGCTGGATTATACTCAGTTTCCAAACGCAACGCGGCCATGCTTAATTTACTGTCAAATTCGCTGTTCGAATTTCAAAAAAGTTTTCCTCTTCCGTAGACGTCATATTTATTGCTAATTGAATTTGGATAACTTGGCAAAGGAAATGGAATTTTTCAGTCAATTGCAGTAGTTTTGAGAATAAGTTGACGCTCAAATACACAACCAAAGCAGCCAGGATGCTGTATAGACTCGTTATCATTGGGATTTAACGCAGGGGTAATTTGCGATAAAGAATAATTTATCTTAGTTCTTTTAGTTTGTAAGTTGATTTGTAACGATGAGGGTGGCATAATCTGTTTAGATTAAACCCTCTTTAAATAAATAAAGATTTAAAAAAAAAATACGCAAATGTTACGAAAGGTTTTTAAAACCTTTTAAAAAATGTAAATATCTTTTCCAATATGCCATTTAATAATAAACTTCTAAAACCAAAATGGAGTGTAGGTAGGGAAACAAACATAATTATTCCAAACCCATTAAATTAACATTGCCTCTATACATTTTCAATGTGTTCTAAATAAACCGGATTGATCGATTGTCACTCGCGAAAAGCTTTGGTAATTACATTTTCGTGAATCGAATCCGAACAACACGTACGCCGATTTATTCGACGTCAGTTTTATAAATGAATAATATTTTTGTAGCTAGCAACGATTGATTTAACGGTTTTTAACTAGAACTGGCAGCGAGTCCAATTTCAAAGGAAATGAAACAGTATTTCGGGGGACGCGATTTTAAATTGACAACCAAAATGTTAATCATGTACATACAGCAGCAGAGAATACTCATCCCTAGAAATGTAGCAAAAGTGACATCTATGGACAGGAGGATATACTACCATGTTTACGTGCGCCGCGTGCGTGCCATCTCCGTGACATCAATGAAACTGATATTATAACTAGAAATAAAAAAACTTACGGCGCTTATGCAAGCGACCGCTAGGTAATATCCATCGCATCCTACGTTCCTACTACCTATTGATATTTTTAAACTTTCAAATGTGTTTAATAAACATTATACTTTTTTACAGATTTCTAAAAACTCACAATAGATTTTCAAAATTTTGTAAAATCGTTAGGCCGATGCAAGATTTGAACCTGGACCCTATAACTCACGAGTCAGGCTCTTATACAGCTGCGCCATTCTGACACTTATCATAGATGTGAAATTTATCGGTAGGTTTAAAAATCCATCCCGTTATTTAAAAATCAATCCATCACGTTAATAAAATTAGATTATGAATGAGATTGAGGGTAACCTTATAATTTTGTTAAGTAAAACATGACATAGCATCATAGCATAATTACTCGTCTGCTTGTGTTGTTCGGATAGCGACATATAATTACAATAACATGATGTCTCGATTGAGTAACTTTTTAAAAGTGAAAATAATCGTCGTTTTGGAACTAAATCAAAGTTTAAAGAGATTCGAGAATTAAATGTCGACGTATGTGTAATCTAAACTATAATCAATTTATAATTTTATTTATTTGTTAGTCTCCCTTTTTAATTTACTTATTTATAGAGAAACACAGTTCGTTTATGGATGTGACGGTATCAAACTGGTGCAGTGAAGGGCCACGTCCGACTGATTACAAAAATCAATCCAGCCGTCATCGTAATATTGTGAACAGCCAAACCACGAATTCTTTTACAACCACCCAATCTGGTGCTAAAAGACATGGCATTTCGCTTACCTCTGTCCGGAGACATTTAGATGCAAATGGGATATATAATCATAAACTTGCCCAAAAATATGAACTAACCAAAGCTCATCGTTAAACCAGGATTTGCAACCATTGAAATTTGTTTTAATAATATGGTAAATGGAATGAGATCAAGATTAGAAGTTATAGAAAATAAAATTTACCCTCTCCGTTATAAATATCCCACAAGCACAGTTAAGCTTTTTTTTAGTTAATTGTTTTCTGTAAATAGTTTTGAAAATTTTCAATAGATGTAAATTGTGGTTCTGTTTGTTTCAAACGTGAGTAACATGTTGGTTCTCTTTTGAAGTATTCAAAACTATATCAGTTTTTTCAGTAAATAAATATTTGTTACATCAATCTAAATTGGGTTACTCTATTAATTAATACCATAATAATAATAAATAATACTGTTGTTTTTTTTTGTTCCCGATACCGGTGGGCTACTATTTTTTATATTTTTAAATGTTTTTCTTTATTTTTTGTTTTATAAAAATATTTAAAAATGTAACAAATAAGAAAGAAATTAAATAAAGGGCATAGTAAATATTACTACGTATATAAATGAATCTCCTTTATTTTTTAATTAAAAATAAATAGTATATACCTATTATTTTTTTATTTTCGTTATACCTACTTCCTCTCAACCAGCAACACTCCTCTGTGGCTGCTAAATGCAAATATGCTGACATTGGTTAGCGCATGACAATTTTGAATCGATATGAATAATTACAGAAAACTAATTCCATTGATATCACAAGGATGGCGCGCACGTAAACATCGTAACATACCACCAGGGCTGCCTAAATATGCGGATATTGGTTAGCGCATGACAATTGTGTATCTATAACGTAAACAATTATTGTTAAATGGGTATTTTGCACGCTTACTTGTGGAATCGATGTCAATAACTACAGAAAACTAACTTCATTGTTGTACGGGACGGACGTGATCGCTCGAGGCCGTAGGCACTCCGGGTGTTGTAAGGCCCCAGCTCGAACGCGTTGACGCCCCTTGCACCTATAGTTCGTTGTCTTCAAGCAAATACCGACCCTGCAGTGGTTGGAAGGCTGCCAAGTATATTGAGGGGAAGGCGTGATGTCCAGGTTAATCAAAGACTTGAGTTTTCATGACCAAAAGCGACGCTTCTTCATAGTCTTCGTTACGCAAATTGACGTGGATTTGATTTGTAAGAAATAATGGCTACAATTTGGATGGTGCCTCTGCGCACTATCCTTCTACCGAACTCAACCGTAACGAGGACCTCAAATTAGCGTGCGCGCATAAACTTTAATTATCAAAATAATTACTACAACTATTCGCTGGAAACCGACAGAAACTCCCCTTTTACTGAACCGATTTCGATGAGACTTGTGTCTCTGGATAGGCCTCGAGAAGACCTTCCCTCCGGACCTTGGTTCAGGTCCCTAGCTGCTACCTTCAGGGAGCTCTTGCGTGAAGAACGCTGAAGAAAGGGAAATTTTGTCAACTTATAGCTTTACACGCTACTTTCTAGTACATGGGTGCACCTTAGTGCCAGGGTACCAGCAAGGGACTTGTAGCCCTACTCCTGGGCCATCGAACTGTGACAGTTTCACAGCTTCATCTTTAGCTTTCACGGGCAAGCCGCGTCAAAGTGCGAAAGTATAGCTTCTGTGCCTGGTTTTGGCACATAAAGCGAGTTTGTACTCGAGCTGGTGGGCGGATCCACATCCACCAACCATCATCGGATAGCCCTCGCGATGGGCCATCCCATGGTGGAAGTCCGGTGGATACAGCTCCAACCCTCGATTCAGTATTCACTCTGATATGGTCGACGGTGCGAGAAAACCATGGAACCTCGTACTTTGTCAAGTCGGTTAGTTCCCTAACCACCAGAGTTAGCCTCCTTCCAAAAATGTGGTTGGGAAGCTGAAGAATTGGGTTATCGAATGGTGGTACCTTGATGGGTGTACCACCAGCTCTTCTGGTTCTTAAGTTGCCGGGAAGCGGCCGAAATAGGAAATGTCGTGTTGTTACACGGCTTTAACGCCTCTGTGTGTGTATGTGTAGCTATATATTAGCTTTGTGTTGTGACTGAGTCAGGCGCCTGCCTGAGGGTCCCCGAAGGTAATGCTTCAGATAGCATATCGATAGTCCTTCAGGCACCAAGTGTGTCTGAAGGTAGTGGGCCCTCTGACAGACGCATAGAAACGTCCATGCTGGCACATACAGACACATTATTTCAAGTAAGTAAGGTCTATGTACTAGAATTACATTGATACCATCTATATATAGGGCCCGGACATAGTTCCAGGTTACCTAGAAGCGCTAGATCGCTTATAACGAATTTTCTATTTACTTACTTAAGCAAAAATGCATGTATTTACCATCTCAGAGTGAAACTGTTTTAAACCTGGCCATGTACTGGTTGTTATGTACAGTTTTTCAGTAATAGCACCTAGGTATACTATCTAGAACACCTAGATGGTGTTTCCTAACAAAACAAATGTGTAAGAAAAATAATACGATTGGCATGTAGGCAGAGCGCACATACCGATACTTGCGACCCAGCCATTTTAGGGGGGTCCAAAATTAGTAAATAAAACATTTTTATCCAAATTTGGCTGCTTACGCGCAAAACTATATAAACAAGCGACGCCACCTGGCTGCTCATCTTCTCCGTTCTTCTCCACGTAGGTTTTTCCGAACGGATGGTAGAATCACTTTATTAGATCCGGCCTTTGCCATCCCCCCAGCGACGCCCTGAGCCGAGGTCCGACCCCAACTGGGGTAGCCCTTAATGCTGTCGCTTTAGGTTTAGAATTTTGAAGCCTGGCCGGAGGCTATATAGCTTAGTCTCCACAGGTTAGTCCGGTTAAGCAGTGGACGGCTACTTTGGCCGAACTGCGAGACGCCACTTATTAAAAAAAAAAAAAAACCTTTTTCTTTCCGTAACTACCGCACTCAGTATGTATGTAATGATTCTAATTTACTTGCTAAACCCCATATTAACCTAATACATACTGATATACATTGAAACATAATATCTAGTGCCTCAAAAATGCGAACGAAATTCTATGTTCGAAAAAAACTATAAAAGAATTTTTCTAGCGCGCTGGGGTAAGCAGATGTAAGCCTGTTGATACAGTTTTATATTTACAAACTATACAATGTTGTTTTGTGACGCCTCGTCGCGAACAATTGTAGTCACAGAGATGGCGCGCACGCGGTTCAGGTATATGTAGTAGTATATCCTCCTGCCCATAGATTACGCTTTTTATACACTTCTAGGGGTGAAGTTTCTTCGGTGTTCTGTGCATGTAAACAAGCCTAGAACAAAACAAGTTTTAAAAGCTGAAAAAATAGACTTCCGGAACGAAAGTTATTTTGCACTTTTTAGTGTTTTACTTTTGAAGTCTGTTTATTTTTTTGTGAAACGTTTTTATTTCTCTCTTTTCAGTTTTAGTACACCATCACTAAACATGAGCAATTTCTTTAGCTCGGTACCTAAAGGATTGACAAAATACTCCTAATAACTCAATTTACACATACATGTTGTTTGTCGCTTCAGACTTCGGTTGTATGCTCCATATCTTGAAAACTGCAGAAATGATTTTGATGAAACTTGCACTTTTGCCTAAGTTGAGAAATATTTAATCCAACACAAAAAGAATGATCACGATCCGATAAGTAGTTTCGGAGAAATCCATGACAAACATACACTTATGAAATATGGCACACGTGTTTAGAAGCCCATATAGAATATCATATGTGAAATAGTGCAGTTCCAACAATATTACATACATGCGTGTCGAATTGATTACCTCATTATTTTTTTTTAAGTCGGTAAAAACTGTTCAAATACTTCTTTTTACTGAGAAATCTATTTAATTTGCCTTGTATATTTCTTGTGCAAATATTCACTCTTTTATCTTCATAAGTATTTGTAATATGACTACTGCCATTTGGTTTTCCAAGGAAAACGTTTTCCTTCATAAGAATTTACTTTGTTATACAGAGTGTAACGGAAAGGTGGGATCATATTTTAAAAACTGCATGTATATGAATAACTTTCTACTAAAAAAGTTGTCGTCAGCTGACCAAAATTTGTATGGGACATATTTTTTTTTTGAGAATTCACTATGACTTCCTTGTAGGGAATTGTTCGTAAACATTTGTGTTTTTAAATTATCTATAGGCTTGCGCTTGCCCACTATCTCACCTAATGGTAAGCGATGGTGTGGTCGGCGGTGAAGCACGCTTGCCTAGAAAAAACCCATTCACTCTTGACTTAAAGACCCCTACATGGACAGAAAAAATATTTAAAATATGATTATACCTTTACGTTACACCTTGTATAGATTCTTAGCTATCTTTTATTTCCGATATAACAAGCAAAGAAAATTCTTAACCTCAAATACGCGTCTTTTCTCCTCCAAATATACTTTTAGAAGCCATTTAAATTACGATACAACCCACAAAAGTGATGGATGTAACGTAACACCATCATCATTTTCATATTCTCTAACTGGGTGTAAAAAAGGGCACACATGTGGAAAACGTTTCGTAAAATATATATATGAAAACATATGAAGATCTTGTGAACAACGAATTTTCTAAAAAGGAAAACAAATAGGGTGCAATAAAACCTTCTTGTTTTGAGTTGGGTAACTTCTTGTTCTTTTGTTTCGGTAGGAATACGTACCCTACTGTCTACTAATATTAGAAACTTAAATGTCTGTTTGTTTGAATTTTTTATACTATACTTCATAAAATATAGCTTGAACTCTGCGACAGCTGTCAGTATCAATACAGTAACAATAGCGCTTGATAGGCTAACAATAACGTATACGTCAGTTTGACATAATAAGTCGCAGAGGTCAAGATATCTTTTACGAAGTATAATCATGCACATCCAAACGGTATTACGTTTTTTGACGAAAATTGGGACACAGGCTGACCATGACCTGGATTAGGAAATAGTATAGATTTATATATGTGGTAATAAATAGTAAAGTCAGTCAACAAAGTTGTAAAGGAACTAACCGTATCGCTTCGTGAGAATGCTGTATGGTTGAATTTTATTTCATTGATAATTTTTTATGGTGTACTCATACAATTTAACAAATGTTATTATTATTATTGTTAGTGGATCTCGAAGATAAACACTGAATGCTTGCCAATATGTGTTTAATCAAATAATACACAATACAATTAACAGAATAATTAGTCGTTTAGCAAAATTGTATAACTAAATAAAACTGCGGAGATGATACCTGCTCGGTGTTCGCCAGCAAAAAGGGCCGATCACCGAGCTCTGGCAGCTAATATAGACGTGCCACCCCACCACCGCTCCGGAAATTCTCAACGGAACGATGACAGCGTGGCACCAACGTATAATAAATAACTTATTTAAATTTAAATGCAAAAGTAAGTTACATATCAAACAAATCAACTGTTACCTACATATACATCAATTAACAATCAACGCATTTCTCAAAACAATAAGTTCCATCCACAAAAATGTATGTCCATCCTCGCGGCGACAACATCCGGCCGTCCTGCTCACGCATCCGTCCCCGGATAGCGTCCCAGTCTGGTGCAGTTACTGAGAACA
This sequence comes from Orthosia cruda, assembly GCA_964057195.1. NCBI lineage: Eukaryota > Metazoa > Arthropoda > Insecta > Lepidoptera > Noctuidae > Orthosia > Orthosia cruda. The sequence goes on along the minus strand of OZ059827.1, from coordinate 14,222,591 downwards.
AAATATAAACATTAATCACAATGTTTCGTAACACAATGTTTCATAAAATGCAACTCATGGCTAATTACTCATTTGAATCGGGCGTCCTCTGTTATTCCATCAACGGCCAACAGGTAAAGGACCCCAACGCAAAAGACCAATGACAAACTAAACCTGAAATATTGGGTAATTACTAATTAATCCATTGAACCAGGCATCTACTCCACTATTCCATCAACGGCCAGCAGAATAAAGACCCCAATTCAAAAGACATGACATATATTGGTATCTAAATGTATCTACAACTGTTCCATCAGCGGTCAGTTATTGAAAAGTTTAGAGCCTGTAGTTTACCCTAGGCGATGCCTTTGGCCAACCCTAGTGACATATCACTACAAACTCCAAATCCATTAGCAACAGATTTATTTTACAAGGATAAATACTGTTACTTAAAATAATCCAAATACCAAAATATGTTTGAAGTAAATGCATACAATCATTACTAGGGTTCAATAAATACCTGACAACATCTTAGGCCATTTCCAGACCTTCGTGATCTAGGTCTGCTAACTTGATCCAAGGCTTCATATTTTCGGCACATGTGGTCCCCTCGTAGCACTTGCTTGTCCTCTCTGCGCCGCGCATATTCTTTACTTTATAGCGGTCATGTCCTAGTATTTCATTGACTTGGAAAGGTCCTTTGAAGAGTGGCAATAATTTAGTACTTTGCCAGTCATTCGATTGGCTGGGGATTTTTATAACTACCAAATCATTGACATTATAACTATGAGCCTCTTTTCTCTTGGAATCAAAAAAATGTTTTTGTTTATCTGCACTGGCCTGGATGAGACTGTTAACGTTATCCCTTAATGACGTGACGTCAACAGATTCATCCTCCTGTGTCAACATGTCGGCATCAGTTTGGAGTCGGTATCCAAAGAATACTTCACTGGGAATGGCTGAAGTGGTTTTATTGACAGTACTGTTGATTCCTTGCTGGATACTTGTGATATGTGTATCCCATTTATCATTACTAGTGTTAGCACCCATACTTCTCAACGCGTCCAGGATGGTGCGATTGAAACGTTCCACCTGACCGTTAGAGCGTGGGACAGCCGTAGCTATCACATGTTGCCGAATATTTTTGTCCTGACAGTACTTAACGAATAACTTAGACGTGAAAGAACTTCCATCATCACATATAAGACGCTTGGGGTTACCAAAAACTTTAAATATTTTATCTAATTCACTAATAACAACTTGGCTTTTAGTATTACGAACGGGTGATATAAATACAAATTTTGTAAATGAATCGACAGTTACTAAGAGATAAGTATTTTTACGAGTGGTCTTTACAAATGGACCCAGATGGTCTATGTGCAGTGTGTGAAAGGGCTTTGCGTACTTAGGTATAGGGTACAATTTTCCTTCCTTTTTGCCTTGGATATTTTTATAGTAGATACAGTTGATGCAATTTTTAATGTACTTAGATACAACTTTCTTAATTTTTGGAAACCAATAACATGATTTTATTCTCTCAATTGTTTTATCGACAGCAAAATGACCAAGGTCGTCATGATTAGCTCTAATAATCTGCCAAATACATTGTTTAGGGACAACCCACCGTCTACCATAGTCGGTCCGGCGGTATACCTTTTTACCTAACAACTCATTCTTTATACACCTTCTTATTAAGCTCGGCTTGACCTGACTCTAATATTTCCCTAATTGCACAAATACTTGGATCTTGTAATTGAACTGATAATAACCAGTCGGCTTCAGTAATAACCGACACACTTTCATTGCATATCGTCACCGGAAAGGCAAAAGTACTAAAGCGCCATTTTAGCTAAAATGAGTTTTATATATGGTTGAATAAGTTTTTTTTTTCACTACAGATTGGTCTTGGTCTTGTAGCAATTTGAGCATTATTTAAAAAGTTAGTGTCGCTTTAGCAGTGACATTTTTCTTTTTTCGCAATACGTCTCTTTTACTTACCTAAAGGAATTTACATGATTTTTATTGTTATTGTCGGTTAGTTTTTTTCCCTTACTGGCATCTGCTTGCCGACCCTTGATTAGAAACCCAAAATGCGTAAATCGGTAAATTGATGTTGTTTAAGTACTTATTACTTAACGCAAATTGTAATAAATGGGTCGCTTAGTAAATTTGCTTTACGTGAAATTGATGGATTTAACGCTTTAGTAGCTTTGCCCTACTAGATTTTTTAATGTACATCTTTTAAGTAACTTTGCTATAATTATCTACATTATTATGTGAGTATTAAGTGTATTTGACGTTTTATTTATTTGATGAAAAAGTATTTTAGTTATAATTATTTTACTCCACAAAACTGTGGTGGTACGTTAGTATTGAAACCAGTAAAAATATTATGATAAATTGAAAGTTAAGTCTATTGAAGCTGTATTTTTCTAGCGATTTTGTTTTGGTAGGTACATTTAGAATCATACGTTTGGAGCGTTGCGCACAGTCATTGGCACTTTAGTCATTTTCGCGCAGTTGCAAGTGACTGACCTTTGTTTGTTGGCATATCGGTGACAGATAATCGAAGTATTTTGTGATTTACTGTATAGCTACGTAAGTACACTTTATTATTTCTAATACTTTGTACCACGCTCAATGAAACTAAACTTTTACTTTGTAAACCAACTGTGAATATTAAATATTACTATTAATTTTATTAATAGGTATCTACTTATACATCCTTTCCATTACATTTCACGTATTTTTAACCGACTTCAAAAAAGGAGGAGGTTTCTCAACTCAATCGTATATATATATTTTTTATTTGTGTTCGCGGATAACTTCGTTGTTTATAAACCGACTTTGATTATTCTTTTTTTGTTGGAAAGGAGATATCCCAAGGGTGGTACCAGAAACCAGGACCATCGTGATGATGGCATCCCAGAGAAATAGAGGAACTCCTCAAATATTACAGGTATACATATAGCATTTTTCTTGACATTTCGTTTAGGTACCTACCTAAACTAAAAAGTGATAAATATTAAACTTTTTAACAAAAAAAACTATCTGAATTCCAAAACAAAGCACAACAAAGCGTAAAATAACTTTCTTTTCCGAAGACTATTGGGGGCTGAGTCACCCACGTCCGTAGGAGTGTACCCCATTCGATTCCCTACACGTGGTCCCCGGGTGGTGCAAATCAGGTGACAAACTGGTGGTAGGCTTCGGCCGAAGGCTTGCGACCACCCACCGGGCAAAGACGTACCGCCAAGCGGCCTAGTCGTGTTCCGGTATGATGCTCGGTGCAGCCACTAGAGGAGTTGGGTCGAGATGGTTGTTCCACTGCAGGCAGGCCGGCCTGACACGCGCTGTTATGGACGTATCGGGAGACTGGTCGCGGAGGGTAGCGGGATCCGAGGCACGGTGCGCCGCTGGCCGACCGCAGGTAGTTGGGGGCCCAAGTAGTGTGCCAGCCCCACATGAAAGGCTGCCCCGCCAACTGACGAAAAATCCCGGAATGCGCCATCGTGCTGGTTGGCGACCAGACGAGAGTGCCCGATGGACATTCCTGGGGGGGCTCGGGCGTCCCCGCAGTCTCCAGACCAGTCCCCCAATGATGGCGTCCTATCGGCGCGTGTCTGTAGGTTGCAAGCGTGGAACCTTATCTCACTTCCTTCTCCTCTCCCTCCTTTTCACTCGCAACAATAATGCCAAGGAACAATAGAAGAAAAGCTGAACAGCGGCAGCACTCACTCTCACATAAGGTGCACCTCAGCAACATCCGAGGTCTGCACTCTAACCTTGTCGCAGTCCATCACCACCTTGAGACTGAGAAACCAGCACTTTTGTTCCTTACGGAGACGCAGATCGGATGCCCGTCAGACGTGGCGTACCTATCTTACCCAGGGTTTACCCTGGAGCACATGTTCAAGCCACGCGCTGGTGTATGCATGTACGCCCGGGACGACATCTGCTATCGGCGTCTCCGTGATCTTGAAGACTCAAATTACTCAGTGCTATGGGCCCTGGTGGACACAGGTCTGGATAAGATCATCTACGCCTGTGCCTACCGATCGCATAGCGGTGATCTGGAGACAACCAGGCTCACACAGTACCTGAGTGAGGCGGCAGATGTGGCTCAGCTACGGTACCCCTCCGCCCAACTAGTGTTACTGGGGGACTTTAATGCCCACCACCAGGAGTGGCTCTTCCCATTCCAGTGCACTGACCATGCTGGACGAGAGATGCGAAATCTCTCGATTGCGCTTAATCTCACCCAGCTGGTCCAAGGGGCTACGAGGGTGCCAGATGTAGATTCACATACAGCCAATTGCTTGGACCTTCTGCTGACAACTGATCCAGACCGATACTCAGTGTCGATATCATCACCTTTGGGTAGTTCCGACCACTGTCTGGTGAAATCTGTATCTGTCTACCCCCCGCCCGATCCCAGCCCAAGAGGCACCCGGCGGGTTTGGCGGTACAAGTCAGCAGATTGGGATGGTATGCGATCTTTTTTCGCTTGCTATCCTTGGCGGCCCACTTGCTTCTCTTCGGATGACCCATCGTCATGCGCTGACGCAGTGACAGATGTGTTGCGTCAGGGGATGGAGTACTACATTCCGTTCTCTGACGTAACGGTGTCCAACGTTGACCGTCCGTGGTTTGGTGCTGAGTGTGACCGCGCAAACGTGGTTAAACACAAGGCATACCTAGCATGGGTCGACGCTCGTGTGCGCAAGGCAAGTGACGTGAGTCAGAAGAAGAGAGCCTTCAACAGGGCTGCCAAGTCCTGCAAAAAAGCGATGCGAAGGGCACGATTTGACCATATTAGCAGAATCGGGGACAAACTTGCTTCACACCCTGCAGGTAGCAAGGCGTTTTGGTCCCTGGCTAAATCGGTTGAATCAAACTTCTGTCGCCCCTCACTACCACCACTGCTGAGGCCCGACGGTTCGCTGGCCCACTCCGCTGAGGACAAGGCTAACTTGTTTGCCTCCCTCTTTGCGGAATCTTCGCGTCTGAATACTGATGGCACGCGGCCCCCCCCTTCTGCTGTTCGATGTAAGACGAGTATGTCGGAAATTCGCATCCATCAGAGAGAGGTCTATAGGGTGCTGCGAAACCTTGACGTGAACAAGGCTAGTGGCCCGGACGGGATACCGGCAATTGTACTTAAAACTTGTGCGCCTGAATTGTCTCCGATCTTGACACGCCTTTATCGCCTTTCGATGGCGACTGGAAAAGTGCCGAAGGCTTGGAAGCAAGCTAACGTTCAACCCGTGCCCAAGAAGGGTAGTCGAGCGGACCCGGCCAACTACAGGCCCATATCAGTAACGTCCATCCTCTGTAAGAGTATGGAACGTGTATTGAATAAAAAGCTCCTGGCATACCTAGAAGACAACGACCTCCTTAGTGACCGACAATACGGCTTCCGCCGAAACCGGTCAACTGGGGATCTTCTAGCGTATGCCATTCACATCTGGAGTGAGGCCATCGAGAAGCACGGGGAGGCGCTTGCTGTCTCCCTTGACATATCGAAGGCCTTTGACAGGGTCTGGCACGAGAGCCTTATAGGTAAGCTTCCTTCCTTCGGTCTGCCTAGTGGTCTGTGTGACTGGATTGCAGACTTCCTGAGGGATCGGTCCATCCGAGTGGTTATCGATGGTTGCTCCTCCGGTCAGTTAGGTATTAACGCCGGAGTCCCTCAGGGGTCAGTGCTCTCGGCAACATTGTTCTTGCTGCACATTAATGACCTGCTAAAACCCGGAACCTTTGGGTATGCAGACGACAGCACTGTTGCTGAGAGATACGTATCTGGCGCACGGGCTACTGGGCCTCAAGTCCGGTCTCTTCGGGAGGCTATGGTTGAGCGCTTGAACCTGTCTTTGGAGGCAGTCTCCGAATGGGGCAATGCCAATCTAGTCAGTTTCAATGCTGCTAAGACCCAGGCGTGTCTTTTTTCCGCAAAAAAGAGCCAATTCCACCCGGCCCCATCCTTCCGTGGTGTAACCGTGCCGATAACGGACCATCTCGAACTTCTTGGTGTTAAGTTAACATCGACCCTCAATTTTGGTCCATTCATTGAGTCAAAGGCTCAATTGGCTGCAAAAAAGTTGGGGATCCTTGCGAAGGTGAGACGGTACTTCACGCCTGAACAGCTGCTCAACTTGTATAAAGCGCAAGTTCGGTCATGCATGGAGTACTGCTCTCACCTCTGGGATGGATCTGCCAAATACCAGCTAGATGCACTTGAGTCGATTGACAAACGGGCCAAAAGGCTTATTGGCAACGATGCACTGGTCGCCTCAAAGCTCCAGAGCCTCGAACATCGACGCCGAGTTGCCAGCCTGTCGGTTTTTTATCGGTTACATTTCGGGGAGTGCGCGACGGAACTGCACAATCTGATTCCGCCAAGCCCTTTCCATCATCGGACTACAAGACGTACGGCAATGTGCCATCGGTACATGGTGGATATCCCTCCCATACGCACAAAGCGTTTTGAAAATACTTTCATTGTGCGTACAGCTAAGGAGTGGAACTCCCTGCCGGCGTCCTTGTTTCCTGATAGCTACAACCTAGGGGTCTTCAAGTCAAGAGTGAATAGGTTACTTCTAGGCAAGCGTGCTCCACCTTCGACCATATCATCGCTTAACATCAGGCGAGATAGTGGTCAAACGCGAGCCTATAACGAATAAAAAAAAAAAAAAAAAAAAAAGACGGTGTCTAAAAACGTAAAACAATAGGTACCAAAGACACAGACTTCGGAAAAGAAGGTTTTTGTCACTTTGTAGTGTTTTGTTTTGGAAGTCGGTTTGATTTTTTTAAGCATTAATATACACTAGGATGATAATTAATTTAAAGGATAAACATTCAGCTCATTATTAAATATTTGTAAACAAATGCCCTTATTGGAAATCTTTAGTGATTTATCAATTACCTTACAAAGTGTTTATGTAGGTACAGGTACCCATTCACTTTATTCTATAAACAGTAATAAACACAAGTCAATCATAGTAATAGAAAACGATTATTTGAATGGCGTTGCAGATTAAATGATAGTTACTTTATTTTGATTGAACTTTAGGTACGAGTGTTAGGTTCATAAGAGATAGATTGATATTGGTTGGTGTCATCTACTATTTCGATTAAAGTTTTACACATTTTCAGAATAGTTCGAAGGACATCATAAAGAATCATAGACACAATTTTTTAGAAAATATACAAAAGTGGGTCTCAGAAACGCAAGTCCGAAAAAAAAGCTACTTGTCGTTCGAAGAATATTTACTGATGACGAGAACGATCATGAAATTGAATCTGAATCCGATACCGTCTGTAAATTACCGCATCCATGTAAAAAAAACAAAGAAAACAATAAATACAGGTGAGCATCAAGATTATAAGTACCTATTTTTCAGTGATAGCTAGATGACGTTGACTGGCAAATCAGAGGACTCAGGTACGAACCCAGAGCACGCACCTCTGACTTTTCGTAAGTTATGTGCGTATTTTAAAATGAATTATCACTGATCTGTACCTGACATAGACAGCACGTAAAGCCGTCAGCCGCACGCCTGTTCTTTCTTCAGTCGTGTCGGATTGCCGTCCCATCGGACTATGAGAGTGGAATGGAGAATGCACCAGTGTTTGCGCGCAGACTTGTGCACTCCCGCGCAGATAGCTAATCACCGTTGGTCACCGTGACCGAAATTCAGCCAGGAGGACATTATTATTATAAGTAGATACCTATTAGATTTCATCAGGATAATGCCATTGTGAGACCTACTTGGTGTTTGTGTTAGTGTGTGTGTGTATGTGTGCTTGAATGTGGTTCTCTATGGATAAAGATTGTAATGGAGGTAGCTTGCAGGCTGTATCATTTTCATGCCCTTATCCCAGGACAAAAATGCCACGCAGTTTGCGTAATGTAGCTAGTAGTTAAGAAAAGTTATCACTTTTTGTTTCTTACATGTATAATGCAAGAACTAGACACACATCTTGGTCCAGATATACATCAATCGCAGATGTCAATGTTTCAAATACAATATCCCGCTGCAGTGAATCCTTTACCGGAATCAATCTCACAGATAGACTATCATATTCAAGCAATGACATCTACTGGCCAAGACATAAAAACATTAACATCTCTAACAGAAGACCACGCTCAAGCAGGGAATTCCCTTGGACAAGACATACTTCCATTACAGGCCTCAATCTCAGAGATAGACTATCACATTCCAGCAAGTATATCTACTGGCCAAGATATAAAGCAATCAGAAAAATCAATCTCTCAAACTGAAGACCACGCTCAAGCAGGAAATTCCCTTGGACAATACTTACTTCCATTACAGGCCTCAATCTCAGAGATAGACTATGTTATACACACAGACACATCTCTTAGTCAAGACATACATTTATTACAGGCGCATATTGCACAATCAGAAAAGCACACTCAAGTAGGGATGTCGTCATATCGAATGCAAACATCTCTTACTCAGAAGGATGATGTTCAAGCGAGCACATCTTTAATGATAAAATCTTCTGAAATACCTCCAACACAATCTCAATTCTCATTTATTTTACAGGTACGTACAGCTATATTTAGAAAATAGGACCCACAGAATGTAGCTGTTAAATACACAATGGCAGCTGATAGCCCAACTGAAAATATACCTAGAACGGGTAAAAAAGTGGAACTTAAGATTTCAAATAAGAAATACCAGGATTTGTGGAAATTGTGTTCATCGAAAGTCATACCTTACATATTCCACGATGAGTACAAAGGTATGCCTAATGCTATGAATGTCCAGGAAACGCTGCAAGATACCGACGTCGAAGACAAAAAACAAGAAAAATTACAAAACCTTAATTGATTAGTTGGTTATGATAATAATTTGTCAAGCTTCAATAAAAGTTGATTTACCGTGCAGAACATAAGTTTATTTTCCTTGTTTTTGCTGCAATCACTACAATTATTCAGTAAGTATATAATAACTAACTGACTCGGCGAACTTCATACCGCCTCAGAATATAAATTACTATACTACACTATGATACCATACCCTGCACTATGTTACGCTACACTACGCTACGCTTCCCTACGCTATGCTACTCTACGGTACGCTTAGCTACCTTACCCTACCCTACACTACACTACGGTAGTACAAATACAACAAAAAAATACTATTATTCGCGAAGGAAAAATATCCAACATATAGATCATCAAAATCATTCCAGCCCTGAGTTATAAATTTAATAGTGTAACTAGAATGACTTTGTTTTATTTATTGAGATTTAGAATAATTGATAAAATGAGGATTCAGAAAATATACAACTACATGGCAATAAGTCAAATTGTTTTAGATCTTTACACTTAATTATTACGTATAAGTAATAATGACTAAGATTGTATTAGTCTGTAATGCATGTTAGTCGTTTTGGCATTCCCAAATTTCAATGGATGTACGTGAATTGTGTTTATGCTTTACTGTAGCTGAATATTTTTATGAACTTAAGTATTTTTGTCTTACGAAGTGGTCAGAGCATTTATACTAAAGCGACACTATCTTCGGAAATACAGTAATAATAGACAATATCTCAACTTTAAAACATAGATAATAATTTATCAATGTTTTTTTGCCTTCAGCGTAATTAAATTGGAATACTAGAAAAAAAGTTGTGTTCGATTTATTATAAAAAAAAGTTTACATCGCTCTCCTGTAAAGTGCAGTTTTGGCGCTTTAGTAATTTTGCCTTTCTAGTGACGATATGGGAGTGAAATTTGTATCAACGGGATTTCGGCTTAAGGCGTCAACATGTTGCATTTGAGCCCCTGGTTTGTGTATTATTTCGAACGTAAATTCTTGAGTAAGTAATACCCATCTACCAATTCGAGAATTAATTTCTTGTTTATTAATTGTATGTTTAACAGCATTGCAATCTGTATAAATTTTGAAAGAGGATCCTAATAAATAGTGACGGAATTTTTGGAGCGCAATAACTATAGCTAAAAACTCTAATTCAAAAGAGTGATTTCTTTACCTCATTAGAAGTCTGTCGACTATAGAAATGGATTGGTTTTCCCCTTTGTCAGTGATTTGAGTCAGTATGCACCCTACACCATCGCGACTGGCATCGGTATACACAATAGTAGGTAATATGGGGTCATAAATGTTTAGGACAGCGTTATGTAACAACTCTTCTTTTAATTTATTTACGGCTAAAACTTGTTCAGAACCCCATTCCCATGTGAAGTCTTTCTTCAAGAGCTTTGTCAATGGTTTTGCTATAAGAGCGCAATTCTTTATAAATTTTCTAAAGTAATTAATAAGGCCTAAATACTGCCTAACTTGATGCACATTTTTCGGTTCAGGATAATTCTCTACTGCCTTTAATTTCTTTTTACCCGGACGTAAACCATTTTCAGAAATATCGTACCCTAGAAAGTTAACAGAGCTCTGAAAAAGTGACATTTCTCTAAATTTATTGTCAAACCGTTATTTTGCAATATTTTTAATACTTCATCTAATAGTTTAGCATTTTCATCTACGGATTCTGTAGCTATTAATAGATCATCCATATAACAAATAACTTTATCAAAGCGAAGTTTACCCAAGACGGTGTTCATTAACCGTTGGAATACAGACGGTGCATTGCATAACCCGAACGGCATCCTCATAAACTCAAAATGACCATCGGGGGTGATGAACGCAGTTTTATGAATTGAACTTTTATTTACATTAATTTGATAATAACCACTCTTTAAATCAATAGATGTGTAGTATTTACATCCTCGAAGTTTATCTATAAGGTCTTCTACAATGGGCATTGGATATTTCTCTTTCACCGTAATTTTATTTAGAGACCTATAATCAATGCACAAACGTTTTTCGCCTGAAGGTTTATCGACTAATAAAACGGGACTGGCATATGCGGAATTACTTTCACGAATTATGCCATTTTTTAAAAGGTCATCAATAATTTCCCTAGTTGCTACCTTCTCGGATTCAGACATACGATAGGGTCTTTGATATACGGGTTTATTCGTTATGCATTCAATATCTAGTTCAACACAAGAAGTTTGTCCTAACGATTGCAAATCTTTTGAAATAACTCGAGGGTATCTAGAAAATATTTCATTTAACACAGATGTATTCAACTGAATTAGATTTGAACTTTGACGAATCTATTAAAGCTACTTGGTTCTTACTTATAGGGCAAAAGGAAAGGCAATGACCTACACGAACATACATAATTCTTTTGTCCTCCGTGAAATTCCTACCAACTAAAATTGGACAGCCAGCTAACTCATCACAAATATACAGGACTACGTTAACCTCAGCTTCATCGACCATAATGTCAACCTGTACTCCATGAGTGACCTTGGAACAAGAACCCGTTTTAAATCCTGTTAAAACAACTGGTTTATTTAACTGAAAGATTGTGAGTTTCAAATTGTGTGCCAAAGAAGACGTTATTAGAGAACAACTACTACCCATATCAATAAAAGCTTGTCGTTTACATCCATTAACTAGAATATCCTTATAAAATTTATCCTTAGGAGAGGGCTCAATAATTAACTTTACTTCACTACCCTTTTCAGTTTTTATTTTAGGTTTAGATCTACAAGCAAGTTCCAAATGACCAAATCGATTACAAGAATTACATTGCACGTTATCTTTTTGACTGCAGCTGTTTTTTTTATGACCAGGTTCACCACAGCGAAAACATGTAATACCACCATTAGAAACAGAATAATGCATTGGTACTCCATTGGAGTTCGAGGTACTTTCTGCTTTTTTTTCTACATTACTGTAGGGTAGGCGAGTTGAATTTTTATTGATAAAGTTACTATGCTTCTGTACGGATTTTTGTTCCGGGACAACATGAACCTTCCCGTGCAAAAACGAGGCCAGTTCATCACAGTATTTAAAGTTACCAGCATCTGCCGCAGTTCTTATATTTTTATCCCCAATAGATCCTACAATAACCGAAATAATATCCTGTTCAGAAAAGGACAACCTCATCGTGTGAGTCTATCTGGCAGGCCCCAACGAGATTTATCAACAGGTGATAGCTTTTCATAAAGACATTATTTTGTACCTAAAGAAAATAAATAAGATATATTTTGTACCTCGACAGTTTTTGATTGAATGACGTTTTTATGAAGTGTCTAGCTAGCGGGCCCCTTATGATTATTTTTGTTGTTATTATACTTTCAGAACGCCCAATAGTGCTCGGAGTTAGAAACTATTATGTACCTTACAGATCCAAAATTTCGACTTTCTGTGAGCTACACTTCAGAAGATATTCGTTATTTAAACAAACGTCCAGCCAGCGGGCCCTTTTTAAAATACTACTCTTTTATAACATACAATAGTGTTAGTAGCTTGATACTATTTTGTACCTTACAAATAGAAAAATTTCGACTTTCTGTAAGCTACACTTTAGAAGATATTCGTTATTTAAACAAACTTCCAGCCAGCGGGCCCTTTTTAAAATACTACTCTTTTGTAACATACAACAGTTCTAGGAGCTTGATACTATTATGTACCTTACAAATCCAAAATTTCGTTTTCCTGCGAGCTATACTTTAGAAGATATTCGTTTCCAACCAACGTACCAATTTAAATTTGCGTTTGCAATTTGCACAATACAATTACGTCATTGCTTGTTATGCACATTTGCATTACTAAATAATTTTTATCTTGGCTGATTGTTTTACAGGAAAAGGACAAATAACTATTTATTTTCTGTAATGTACTTACAATAATAAATGCTTAATAGTAAGTATAGTAACATAGGTGTGTCTAGTTTATGTTAATTTTGGAGGCAACTTATAATTAAATTACGAGGGTAGGTACTTGTGAATAACTTGTGTAACTAGATCTGTTGGTTGAATACTTATTGTGTGAGTCTATCTCAAAAAAGTTTAAAAAGGGCCCGCTGGCTGGACGTTTGTTTAAATAACGTATATCTTCTGAAGTGTAGCTTACAGAAAGTCGAAATTTTAGATTTGTAAGGTACAAAATAGTATCAAGCTACTAACACTATTGTATGTTATAAAAGAGTAGTATTTTAAAAAGGGCCCGCTGGCTAGACGTTTGTTTAAATAACGAATATCTTCTGAAGTGTAGCTCACAGAAAGTCGAAATTTTGGATTTGTAAGGTACAAAATAGTATCATGCTACTAACACTATTGTATGTTATAAAAGAGTAGTATTCTAAAAAGGGCCCGCTGGCTGGACGTTTGTTTAAATAACGAATATCTTCTAAAGTGTAGCTCACAGAAAGTCGAAATTTTGGATTTGTAAGGTACAAAATAGTATCAAGCTACTAACACTATTGTATGTTATAAAAGAGTAGTATTCTAAAAAGGGCCCGCTGGCTGGACGTTTGTTTAAATAACGAATATCTTCTAAAGTGTAGCTTACAGAAAGTCGAAATTTTGGATTTGTAAGGTACAAAATAGTATCATGCTACTAACACTATTGTATGTTATAAAAGAGTTGTATTCTAAAAAGGGCCCGCTGGCTGGACGTTTGTTTAAATAACGAATATCTTCTAAAGTGTAGCTCACAGAAAGTCGAAATTTTGGATTTGTAAGGTACAAAATAGTATCATGCTACTTACACTATTGTATGTTATAAAAGAGTAGTATTCTAAAAAGGGCCCGCTGGCTGGACGTTTGTTTAAATAACGAATATCTTCTGAAGTGTAGCTCACAGAAAGTCGAAATTTTGGATCTGTAAGGTACATAATAGTTTCTAACACCGAGCACTATTGGGCGTTCTGAAAGTATAATAACAACAAAAATAATCATAAGGGGCCCGCTAGCTAGACACTTCATAAAAACGTCATTCAATCAAAAACTGTCGAGGTACAAAATATATCTTATTTATTTTCTTTAGGTACAAAATAATGTCTTTATGAAAAGCTATCACCTGTTGATAAATCTCGTTGGGGCCTGCCAGATAGACTCACACAAACTCATCTTATCAATTTTGCCTTTTTGAACAAAATAGAATTCATATAGTGACTGACCATCCGTAGGTTTCGTTTGAACTAAATCTGTTAGTAAACTATACATGTTACGTTTTATTTCAAATGTATCTAACAATGTACTTCGCCAATCCTTCCATTTCCAGGTCGTCCACCGCGTTTTATTTTTTTGTAGCGAGTCGTACCATGTTTTAGCAGTATTGCGTAATTTTTGCAAAGCTTGAAATTGTAAGACACGATCAGACCAACGAAAAACACGAGCCTTGGCTTCTACAACATTTACCCACATTTGAATATCGTCCACTAATGGGTCAAACTCGGGAATCACAGAAGATAAAATAACATTTTGGCTTACTGCGGGAGACGCACGCTTGGTGAGTCTCTTTTTCTTATGCCTGTGTCCATCGAAGCTGCTCGAAGAAGGCGAACTAGAGCTTGCAGACGAGCTACTTGTATCACTCGTAGTTGACGCACTTCTTCTCCTTCGAGGCCGTTTGCGACTTCGCGGCATTTGTGGGCGTGTTTTCTAACCACTTATGATGTTAGTGGATCTCGAAGATAAACACTGAATGCTTGCCAATATGTGTTTAATCAAATAATACACAATACAATTAACAGAATACTTAGTCGTTTAGCAAAATTGTATAACTAAATAAAACTGCGGAGATGATACCTGCTCGGTGTTCGCCAGCAAAAAGGGCCGATCACCGAGCTCTGACAGCTAATATAGACGTGCCACCCCACCACCGCTCCGGAAATTCTCAACGGAACGATGACAGCGTGGCACCAACGTATAATAAATAACTTATTTAAATTTAAATGCAAAAGTAAGTTACATATCAAACAAATCAACTGTTACCTACATATACATCAATTAACAATCAACGCATTTCTCAAAACAATTAGTTCCATCCACAAAAATGTATGTCCATCCTCGCGGCGACAACATTGTATAGTAAGTAGACATAATTAAAACCGTGTAATTCAACAAAATCACGAAAAAAAGAACAAATTATGCATTTTTTCACGATTCCATTCCTTGAATGATTGTCTATGAATTGAAAGTCATCGTGTAGTAATGATTCTTTGATAGTTACAGGTAGGTTCCTAACTTAGTAACGCATTCAATGGCTTCATTGATAGGATGCCATAAATAAGGTAAGAAACACTAACCAGTATCGATTCGCAATTAAAAGTAAAACATTCAACCTTTACCCAGAATTCTAACAAAAATCGTCAAATCACATTTGTTCCACAGATTACACACATAAACCGTATACAATCCTTTTGTCCCTAAAACATAATGCGAAGATCAGTATTGTTCCCATATCCGTTCCAACCTTATCGTCAGTCCACAGTTAAATTCGCTTGTCGACCCATGAATAACTCGTAAATATTCAACCTGCTATTGTTTTCGGATCATTTCGGCAGTATTCGGAACAGTTCCGATATTTGGAACTGTTCCGGTACTCGGAACGGAAATAATTTAGATGCGGTAATTGTTTTTAGGAACGATAGCAGTTTGATTCATATGTTTTGGATTGAATGAAATTTGTCGTTTTTTAAGAGGTGAACGGGTTGCCGTTTCATTTATTTATCGCGTTTGTTAATACTTGGAATGGTAGGTAGGTAATTTTAAATTGAGATTAGGTGGATCATTTTAATGGTTTTCACTTAGGTAAAGAATTGAAATCGGATTCAAACTGAATAAATTTTTAGTAGCAGCTTTAGAGATTATAATAGTACATTACTGCAGCGGCCAGCAAAAGAGGCATTGATGGACGAACGTGTAAATGTGGGCCGAGGCGAAGCCGAGGCACACATACTTAAGTCCATCAATGCCTAGTTGTGGCCAAGGCTTGTATTGTGCTTTTCTCAAATAATGCGCGGAAATTAAAAAAAATTGGAAATTATACCTAGAACTCATTTTGTCAAAATCAATGACGAACAACAATAATCGTTTTTCTAATAAACAGCGTTCTATTTGCAAGCCAGTTCAAAATTTAAATAAAACCTTTGGAAGTTACCTCCTTGGTTGGCATGTTTCGGAGTAAAAGATCGTTCCATTTTTAAATTACACGACAGATATGAGTTTACTATGTAATTTATTTGGCCGCTACACACGACAGATATGGATTTTCATACAACTTTTTCCGGCCGCTGCTCGCATGTATTTGGCCAGTACTGCAATTTCGATTTATCTCGAAGAAGGTTGTCAAAATAATGCTCACATTTCCAAGCATGTTTGGGAAAAAATGAGTAATTTAGTGGAATCTGGAAAAAAAAGTAATATTAATGCATTAATCAGACATCTTTGTAGTCTACAATGGTACACCATTTGTTAGTCCTAAAGTAAAGATATATGTAAGAAGTATCAGGAAGCAACCGACGACGGTGACGACGTCTTTGAAATTGCATCATGATTTTTCTTCTGTGGTCTTATTCCACTAAGGCAAAAACGTTACATCATGCAACAAAAAAGAAACGATTGTAGTTTCGTATTGTATCCTCCATATTTGTGTTTCAATCACATCTTAAATCGATCCAAAACACAACGCTCAGTGAATCGGGATGATCTGTAATTATTTAGCAGCCATTCTGCCCCCCCAGGGCATTCCCCGCCCTCTACCCGGGTATACCATACCCTCTCCGAGATTGTTCTAACAGCTGCGTGATTATGATCTCAATAAGACTGACTTGGGCTTAGAGGGGATTGAAATATCTGAAGAAAGATGGCTGAGATGTTTTTGTTTTGGGTTGGTTGATGAGGTCATGAGATGCACTTAAATACGCGTTGTTGTTTAAAAAAGCGATACAATATTCACGCAATGAAGAAAAAAGGAAGACATGAAAAGCCCTTTAGCTGATCCGTGTACTTTTTTGCTACGCCGAAAGTGGTCATATCTTTTAGTATTAAAGTTTTTATTCATATTAACAATTTATTTCAGTTGAACACGCTTAAAACTAAATTAATGACCAACCTCATAAAAGCACCAATTTCGATAAACAACAAAAACATTGAATAAGTTGAAGAGTATGTATACTTAGGACAAAATATTTCCTCAACTCACCACCAAAGAAATACAAAATAGGATTAAATCTCTTGGAAAAGGTATTGGTCATTAAAAGAAATTCTAAAAATCCATCTATACCTCTAAAGCTAAAAAGACATACGTTCAACGCTTGCATCGTTCCTGTTATGACGTTTGGCTGCCAAACCTGGCCTTTTACTAACGAAAATATAAACAAACTAGCAACATGCCAATATAACATGGAACGTAGCGTGTTAAACCTGAAGACAAAAGATAAAATCAAATTAAAACTCACGAGGGAAGAAACTACTATTATGGACGTGACACGATTAAAAGACTGCCGTGCCGTGCCCGGGATGTTGACGGACCGTGCCCCGTCAAGGGCTCAAAAAAATTTCGTTGTGTAAATTTTATATGAACTCGTTCACACACGTCCGTGCAAGGGCCGTGCACGGGCCAATGACGACGCTTCAATGATTGGGCCCGGCCCTTTCACGTCCCGGACACGGCCCTGATATGTGTGGATAGACCTTAAAGTGGCAGTGAGCAGGACACACACTCCGAAGTAGAATAAAGAAGTGGGTCAAAGATTTTACTGAATGATACCCGATAGAGGGAATAAGGAAACGGGGAAGACCAATGCGTAGCCATCAAATGTAATTGCGCTGCGTGGAGGAGAAAAGCACAAGATAGTGTACTGTGGAAGGTTCTGGGGGAGACCTATGCTAGTGAGCAAGACAAACAAACCGATGTCTGATATTCTAAAAAAATATGTTAATATTAGTTTTAAGTTTGTTAATAAAGTCTATTTGAATTTGAACAATTTATTTTAGAAAAAAGGCGTATCAATTATGGGAGCTTGCTTTTCAGAAAGAGATTTTCTTAGGCGTTAATTACTGCTATGAGTGATTGCTTAGCTTTCCACTTCAGCTTGCAGCCTCAAATTAGAATATTCTCAAAATATCCTTAAATAAAGAAAAAGTAAATTTAAAAAACAATAAACACTTTTTAAAAAGCGCACTAAAAAGAGGTAGGTAAATAAGAAGAAAATCATGATGTGCAGTCGGAGGATACATATAGTTTTGGTCAATCACTTTAAATAAACTTTATTTTATAACTTTTTATTTATTTTTTTATATTCAAATTATTTTTAAACATAGTTCATAAATATTTTTGTAATCTCCTCTTAAAATCCTTCATTTTAATATCATACACGATGGGTTCGGAAAAAAAAAAATTGGCAACCCCTCAATATGGCGCCCAAAAGCCCCTATTTTCTCTTTTTCAATTTGAATGTAGCCGTTCAGTGACACTTGCAAGGTTAAGAAGAATCGATTGACGTAAGAATCATCAAAATCGGCCCAGCCGTTTGGTCTCTAGAACGCCACATAGGAACAACATTACTTTTCTTTGCGTCGTGTAGTCGGGTAAGAAAACTAAGAAACGTGTCACACAATTACTTTCTCTTCCGCAACCAAAACAAAAGACAGTACAGACATTTCTTACCGCCATTTAACCCTAAGTACCTTCTTACGGTAGTAAGTCCATTGCCCTCACAATTAGCAAGACTCATTTAAAATATTAACCGTGTCTACCCACCACCATAATCGCAGCTGTAACCCTCAAAAGACAGTACAGACATTTCTTACCGCCATTTAACCCTAAGTACCTTCTTACGGTAGTAAGTCCATTGCCCTCACAATTAGCAAGACTCATTTAAAATATTAACCGTGTCTACCCACCACCATAATCGCAGCTGTAACCCTGTAACTACTTGAGTGATCGCTGGAAAATCCAATGCAACCCAAACAACCCGCACATGGCACTGATAAATTTCTTACAATCTGTTTTTCGACATTTCTCCGTGTCGGCCATTAGTTTTGTTAATTCTTTCACACCCTACAACGTATGTCCGTACAGCTTTCGGTATAAAGTTTTTTCCTGAGTGTAGGGTAGATGCTTGTAGCCACTGATAGTGATAAAATATGAGCACGTTTAGCTATCAGTTATGTTTAGCAATAGGTGCTGGCTGGTATTAATTGTGGTATATAATTAACGATTACCGGGATGCTTCTGATGATTGATTAATAAAGTATCAATCTACAAAATCAGAATGAATTGATACATTGATTCTGTTATACCACAACGGTAAGCAGTGGTGGCCCAGTGATAACAGCCCCGAATTACGTAACCTTAGTCGTGGGTTCGAACCCAGCCAGGTGCTTTACTTTGTGTAAATCATTTCATTACCACTGCTCTAAAAACGGTGAAGGAAAACATCGTAAAGAAACCGGCATGTCCTAGAACCAAAAATTTTAAGACATGTAACATCCACTAACTCGTACTGACCCCGCGTGTTGGTTTAAGGCACATTCCCTCTCTCTCAGAGAGAGGCCTGTGTCTTAGCAGTGGGAACATTAATTAAAAGGCTGATGATGATGATACGCGTTGTGGGCGTCAGTTTCTCTCATTATCATCATATTTTCAGCTGAAAGACATCCACTGCTGGACACAAGCCTATTCCAGCCGTCACCATCATAGTCTTCATCATCATCATTTGAGCTGAAAGACGGTCACTGCTGGATATAGGTCTACCCTAAGTTTCACCAGTCCTGTGCGTCTCGCATCCAGCGGTTTCGCGCAACCTTCAACTTCATAATTTTAGCCAAAAGCTACCACTGCTGGACATTATAGACCTCTGCATTCAGTGCAATAGGGAAAATTAAAGTCACTAACTTTCATTTTCCCTATTTCGGTGCGGTGTTTGCAAAAGAAACTCTCATAAGCAAGCAGTGCATATATTTGATTTCATTCACATACTTTTGAAAGACAGTAACCAACGAATAATTAAGAACACTTACGAAACATATTCTATATTTTATTACCTATCAAAGATAATATAAATACCTTAATACCTTACGGATTAACAGAGTCTTATCATAAAATACTAGGTAAAAATACGAAAAATAACCGATAAGGTATCCGTGTTTTCTACACAGATTTAGTATTAGCGAAAAAACATCGGGTATATTTTCTTTTACCTCTAAATCGAAATCAAAAACAAGAACCCTTACAAAATATTATGTTAGCCAGAAAGAAAAATAGATCTGTTGTGTATGTGAAAATCCTAGTCATGAGAGTTCGAAAATCCATTGGATTTATAACCTGACTACATACACGGTTTATTCCTCGGACCCTTGCAGCTATAACGGCCATCATTATCCGTTCCATCACCTCATCTTTCCCGGATCTGTGGAAATTGGCAATAGTTAGACCCATCCCTAAAGTTTCTAATCCTACCAGCGTGAAAGAACTTCGCCCGATTAGCTTATTGCCATGCCTCTCCAAGGTCCTGGAGAAGGTTGTCTCTAACCAGCTTTGGTCTTACCTTGAGGAACATAGCATTTTGCCGGTTGTTCAATCGGGTTTTCGCAAGGGTCACAGCACAGCCACAGCTCTTCTTGATGTGGTTGGGAATATTCTTGAAGCTAGAGATAAGAGCATGGGTACCCTGCTGGTCTTACTAGATTTTTCGCGCGCTTTTGACTCTATTAATACCTCGCTCCTTCTATCGAAGTTGTCTTACTACGGATGTCAGCCTGAGACAGTAAAGTGGTTTGAGAGTTACTTGACTCACCGTTCTCAGTTTGTCCAGGTGACGACCGACAGTGATGGAACCGTTAAATCCTCTGGTCCTAAGTGTGTGAATAGGGGTGTACCGCAGGGATCGATCTTGGGCCCGCTACTCTTCATTCTTTACAGTACCGACATCATTAACTGCCTGCTCAACACCAAGTTCCACTTATAAGCTGATGATTTGCAGATGTATCTCTCTTTTCATCCCCAGCAATCTGCTGACACTGTAAAAAGACTGAATGAGGATTTGGATAGGATCTCAGCCTGGTCTATGAGAAACTCCTTAGTTTTGAACCCAGCCAAATCTAAATTTATATATTAATGGGATCTAGAGATTTTTTGAGCAAAATGGCTAGTGGGAGTTTAGACTTGAAGATTGACGGCTGCCCCATTGAAAGGGTACGGGAAGCCCGTAATCTCGGGGTAGTATTTGATGAGTATCTGCACTTTGAGACCCACATTATGGAGGCTGTGCGCAACTGCTTTTACAGGCTTAAGCTCCTGTACCGTGTGCGTTCCTACATAAGTGTAGATATGCGTATCTTGCTCTGTGAATCACTAGTTCTATCCAAGCTTAACTACGCGGACACTGTGTATGGGGCGTGCATTCTGGGCAGGAGCGAAAGGTTGATTCAGCGAGTACAGAATGCTTGTGCAAGATTTTGTTTCACCATTCCTCCTAGATCTCACGTAACTCCTTTTCTAAATAAGGGTAATTTGATGAGAATGTCAGATCGTAGAAAGCTTCATTTGGCTACCCTGCTCTTTGGCATAATTCTCACAAAAAAGCCAGACTATCTATTCAGTAAACTGACCTGGTCTCGAGATGTAAACAAAGTCAGAACGAGAGCTTCTGCGTACCTTCTGTTGACGTCTCATAAAACTGCTGCATTCCGTGGCAGTTTCAAATTCGCTGCCTCTCGTATCTGGAATGATCTTCCTCCACCGTTTCGCGCTATAAAGACAATTGGAACATTTAGTACTAATTTCAAGCAGTACTTATTACTCCAGCAAAAGGAAGCTAGCGGCTATACTTACTCGGGGTTTGCACGCAGTTGATGTTTTCTACAGTCATGTTCCTTGTTCTTAGTTTTTAAACTTTCTGGCGAACACTACACCACACACAGTAATATTTACACAACTCTGTTTTATCGAATACTAGCAACCTTTTCACTTTGTTTATTTACAGAAATGTCTTACATATAGTAATCTTTTCACCATTATTTAGTTTTTTATTTTGACAGCCGACGCTGACCACAGATAGAGATTGGCGCGCTCTGTCGTTTGTCTACGGTTTCGACAAATGATAATTGAGCCGTCAGATTTTTGGTCGTATATTTATTGTGTTTTATTCATATATTTGTCTACGTTATACACATACATACTGTTACTCACCTTCTGTATTTATACTATTTTGTTGTTATTTATCTTATTCTATTTTATTGCTTTAAATATTGTATGTTCCGTTTTCGTGAATGTGTCCGTGGCATCAACAGTGGGCCCTATCAGAATATCAGCGCAGCGTTATTTTCTTTTTAATATCGTTGCACATGCTGAGATAGGAGCCTTTTTGGTCTCGCACGGAGTTATTTATTTTAATTTTTTTATTATTGTTTGTGTTGCTTATCTCGTGTCTCCTGTGCGGGTCACAAATAAATATTTTTCTTTCTTTCTTTCTTTTCTTTTTTTTTGCTTTTCTTTTATACAAAACTAGCTTCTACCAGGAGGTTCGCCCACGTGATAATTATACCAAGTGAGTCATAATTATATGATCGATAGATTATCGATCAAAAAATGTGTCGGGGCTTTATACATTTTTAAATTGTACTTGTGTTTGTTTCAATCTCATGAAAATCTAAACTGAAACAAAAGAAGCCTAGTAGAACTTTTTCAGGATTGACGACTTCTTTATTCTAAAATTATATAGAAATTATGAAGTCTTGTTAGTTTTCACGTGAAAACATCTATTTGACTAAAATTATGAAACACACAAAATCTAGATTACTTTAGATAACATTAAAGTCATTTATAATGATAATAAAATCAACCTCCCTTTTGTTAATAGAAGCATGTGCTAAGTGGATTTCTAGTTAATCTGATTAGCTAGGTTTACATTCATCTTTTGTAAGCAAACAATACGGGACTCTTATTTAAATCTGTCAACGCCTGAATATTAATAATTGTGTGTTTAGATATTAATAAATATACAAACATACATATACAATCACGCCGTCAATGTCTGAACGGATTTGGACAAAATTAACGCATTCACCTAGTCTATGACCTGCAGTACCAAACCAAAAAAACAAAGTTGTCGACACATTTCAGAGAATAACGAAGTTGAAGTGACCATATGCCTGCCATATTAGCCGTAGAACCGATGACCATTGGGGTAGACGTGTTCTTGAATGGAGACCGTGAACTGGTAAACGTTAGGTAGGACGCCCTCAGGCTAGGTGAAGCGACGATCTTCGGAGGGTGGCTGGTAGCAGCTGGAAAAGAATGACAGAAAATGGCGTGCAATTGGAGAGGCCTATGTCCAGTAGTGGACTGCTATAAGCTGGTGATGATGATGATTTTAAACTAACTAACTGAAGGCAGATTTTGAGGAATAGGTATATTAGAAGTAAACCAGGCCTCCCACAATTAACATTACTTTAATCAAACACAAATTTACAAGTTGATGGTTATCAGACTAATTTTCAAATAATAATTGACGCGCGCATCTCGTGTGCGTCCTTTTATAATCCTCTGTCGGACGGGAAGGGTTGGGGATTCAAGTATGCTGCCACTCTCGTCCGGTAGGGGCGCTGCATAGCTGCTACCGGTCGTAGTGTTGCCAACACGGCCATGCTGCATCGTGCCTGCCCCAGGCACGCACGCTCAAGCCTGGGAAGCCAGCTCCGTAGAACTCGGACATAGGTGATAATATACTGGAAACATAAACAAACCTCACATTAGAATTGTATTTAATTCCTATATCAACCGTATCGGTCATCATGATGTCAAACACTTATTCAATTATTCAGCCCATCCTCAATGTGAAAACCTTCCTTTAGGCTTAGGCCGATTGACTCATTAAGGTCTAGTAGACTCACACATCTCCTTGATCCTCGGTGTCAAGACGTTCCTTTAGGCTTAGGATCCGTCCATCTACCTTTATAGCATGCTCCTTTAGACTTAGGATGCACCTTAGATAGTTTTTCGTTGACCCGAGAATCAAGTGATGAGAGATACTCAAAGATACACATATCCCCTTGATCCTCGGAGTCAAGACGTTCCTTTAGGCTTAGGATCCGTCCATCTATCTTTATAGCATGCTCCTTTAGTCTTAGGATGCACCTTAGATAGTTTTTCACTGACCCGAGAATCAAGTGATGAGAGATACCCATAGATTCTGAAACTAACTTGATAAGATTTACAAAGACATCAGGATTGACAGATATACCATATGTTCAGTAACTGTACACAATTATATACTCAATTAGTCAATTTGAGATAAACATTTTATTTTTTTATTTTTACACACCTCTTTGTTGAATAATGAAGTGCCTTTGCCAACACTGCCCAGCTGCATTCCAAGCGATCAACCCTTCGCATCGCAACAAAACAAAAACTAAATTTATGGCTTCCTCATTAGGCGTACTTCAGTTGTTTTGACTGTTATTTTATGGGTTTCGCTTTTTTTATGTTTTTTTTTATCTTTCTTTTTTTTCTTTTACTGGAATGTGTGGCTTACGCTAGAGGGTCAACAACCGGGGTCAAAATCGTGAATGTTTATCCATGGTTTCATGTTTTCGGCCGCGGTTTTACCGAGGTACAGCTTGGTACTTCTTTCACTACCTCTTAAGTCGCATACTTGGTATCTATCATTGTCTAGCACCTTTTTGACTTGGAAGGGCCCCTTATAAACTGGGAGTAGTTTTTTGCTCTGTCCATCATTGGTTTGGCTAGAGATTTTAACCAGAACCAAATCTCCCTCTTGGTACTGTTTAGCTTTTGTACGACTGCTATCAAACCTTTTCTTTTGTATTTCCGCATTGGCTTTTATATTTTCATCAATCCTCTTACGCAATTCCGTAACGTCCGTAGTACTCTCCGTATCAATCTCGGGTGGCGCCAGCTTGTCACTATCAGTACGCAGCCTATACCCTAACAATGCCTCACTAGGTACAGCTTTGATTGTTTTATGTACTGAACTATTTAGAGCCTGTTGCAATGGTTTAATACATTGATCCCATTTATCATCGTCTATGCCCGCTCCCATAGTTTTCATCGCCTCTAAAATTGTTCGATTAAATCTTTCGACCTGACCATTAGATCTAGGCATTCCTGTAGCAACTATGTGTAAACGAATATTTTTATCCGTACAATATTCTTTGAAACTATGAGATGTAAAAGCGGATCCGGCGTCCGCTATGATTCGACGTGGATTTCCGAAAATTTTACAAATATTATCCATTTCCCGAATAACGCTAGCACTATTCGTGTTTCGCACTGCACAAACAAAAACAAACTTCGTAAATGAATCGACTATCACAAGGAGATACTTATATTTCTTTGTGGTTTTCACAAATGGTCCTAAATGATCCAAATGTAGTGTGTGAAAAGGTTGTGCATGTTTGGGTAGTGGATACAGCTCTCCTTCTTTTCGGCCTCCCTTATTTTTGTAATATACGCAGTTTAAACAATTCTTAATATATTTTTTTACCGTACGGCGCATCTTAGGGAACCAATACTGATGTGCTATCCTTTCTAATGTTTTATCGAGGCTGAAATGTCCTAAATCATCGTGATTACACCTAATAATATACCAGATGCATTGTTTCGGTACAACCCATCGTCGACCTTGATTAGTACGTCTATACACTTTGTTCCCTAACAGTTCATAATCATTGAAAATGTCCTTGTGACCGTCAATTTCGCCAGATTCTAGTTTATTTTTTATTTTTACCAAATTTGGGTCTTGCAGTTGTACTGAAAGTAACCAATCAGATTCCGTTATGGACATTACTATGTCTAACTCTGACCGCTCGCCACTGTTTACAGGATTGCGGCTTAGCGCATCTACATGCTGCATACGCGTGCCCTCTCTATGTATTATTTCGAATGAAAACTCTTGGGTTGAAAGAACCCAACGTGCAATTCGTGGGATTATTTCTTTTTTTGTGAGTGCGTACCTCACCGCATTGCAATCAGTAACTATTCGAAAAGTGGAACCCAAAAGATACAGCCTAAACTTTTGTAATGATGAAACTATGGCTAGAAGCTCAAGTTCAAACGAATGGTATTTCTTCTCGTCTTCGGTTGTTTGTCGACTATAATAATGTACTGGTTTTTCCCCTTCTATAGTAACTTGCATGAGAATACCCGCGATTCCGTCCCTACTAGCATCTGTATATAAAATACAGTCTTTATTTGGGTCGAAAATGGTCAAAATATTGCTGGTTGTTAAGGCATTTTTCAACGTTTGAAAGGCTTGATCGTGATTAATACTCCATGCCCATACGCAATCCTTTTTCAGCAAATGAGTGAGTGGGCTTGACAACATTGCACAATTTTTAATAAACTTTCTGAAGTAACTGATTAACCCGAGAAACTGTCGCAATTGGTGAATGTTTTTTGGAATAGGAAAATCTTTTACTGCTTGTATTTTATTTTCACTCGGCATTACTGAATCCTGACTTATTTTATAGCCCAGAAATTCTATTTCTTGTTTTAGGAAGTGACATTTTTTTAAATTTAATGTCAGTCCATTAACTTTAAAAATTTGCAATATCTGATCTAATATTTTTAAATTCTCATCTATTGTATCACTCGTAATCAAAATATCATCTAAATACAGAATTACTCTACCAAATCGAAGGTTTCCGATAACCCTATTCATCATTTTTTGAAAACAGGCTGGTGCATTAACTAACCCGAATGGTACTCTCAAAAATTCGTAATGCCCGTCCTCAGTTATGAATGCGGTCTTTTGAATAGATTCTTTATTTATTTTTATTTGATAATAACCGCATTTTAGGTCCAAATTTGTAAAATATCTACACCCCTGAAGCCTGTCTATAAGATCTTCGATGCGTGGCATCGGATATTTATCTTTAATGGTTATTTTGTTAAGAGCTCTGTAATCTATACACAGTCTCTTTTCACCATTTTTTTTATTGACCAGAAGGGCGGGGCTAGAATAGGGCGAATTACTTTCGCGGATAATCCCATTTACTACAAGCTCATCTACCATCTCCCGTATAATTTTTCTATCGGTCGTTGAAGCTCTATACGGACGAGACTGGATCGGTTTAGAATCGCTAAGAGAGATTTCCATTTCGTGACAGTTAACTTTACCTAACTCCTGCACAGTAGATGCAAAACAACCATGATATTTTCTAAACATAGTCATTAACTCACTGTGATTAGAATCCGAATCGAATTCTAATCCAGTTACATTAACCGTCTTGCAAAAATTTTGAAAACCCGCAGCAAAATCAAACTTCAAGTGATTACCTACTCGCGAATACATTATGTCGTTTCGTTCTGTTATATTTCTGCCTATCAATATGTCGCAACCGGACAACTCGTTCAAAACATAGAACTCAATATTCTCTAGACTAATCGAATCTACTTTAATATTCACTTGAACTTTTGCATCAACAGTTTTTATGCTGTCGTTAGAAAATCCTTGCAAGGTCACTGGGGTTGTTAGAGTTACTATTGGTATTGAGAACTCCCTAGCTATGTTTTCGGTAATAATAGAACAGCTACTACCTGTATCAATAAATGCGCTATGTACAAACCCATTAATGTGGATATTTTTAAAGAATTTATCTTTAAAGTCGGGCACAGAGACACATTTTGTTTCTTGTTTGTCTGTTTTCTCGGCAATAGAAGTATTATTTTTGTGAAAGCAATTAGTTACGGCATGTCCCCGTCTCCCACAAAACTCACACTTGACATTACAATTTACTCGTTTGTGATTTCCGCCACAATTAAAACATTCGAAGGGTTTACGATTTTGAGAAGTGCTCCAAACATGTTGTTTATTATAAGTCATGGGCGTTAGACTGATTGAAGTGTTTGAAGTATTTGAAGTGTTGGGTGTATGTGTGTTCGAAGCATGATTTTGTGTGGATGAATGTGTTCTAGTGTTATCGCGACCTAAATTTGAATGTATAACATGTTTCGTTCCGGATTTTGATTTGTATACTCGGTTATACAAAAACCCTGCCAAACTTTCGCAAGAGTTAAAATTGCTAGCTTCTACTGAGGCACTAATGTTACTGTCACCTATGTTTCCTAAAATTATCGATATAATATCATCTTCTGAGAAATTCAGACCAAGGTTATCAATTTTCGATTTTTGTTCGAAATAGAACGCGTACAAGGACTGATTTTCTGTTGGTTTACCGTCCATAATATCCTTAAGCAACTCAAACATATTACGTTTTACTTGGAACGTTAATCTCATTTTATCGCTCCAATCCTTCCACTTCCACATAGTCCATGTATGTTCATGGCGTAATAATGAATCGTACCACAGTTTTGACGAGCCTGACAATTTGTTGAGAGCCTGATAACGGATCGTACTATCGGTCCAAGAGAATGTCTTTGCGTAGGATTCTATTATCGTTAACCATGCAGTAATATTATCTTTTAACGGGTCAAATGCAGGAATCATATTATGTAGAGTAATGGTGTTTGTACTCACAGTCAGCTGATCATTATTGCGAGATACCTTTCGTCCCTTCCTTCGTCTATTAGTGGGCGATGGTGACGGAGTCCTCGCACTGCTGCTGCTGCTGATGCTGCTGCTGGAGCTTGAAGAAGGTGCGCGTTTCTTACCCTTCTTTTTACCCATTTTAGGACGTGGATGCTCACTTCTGATTTAAACTAACTAACTGAAGGCAGATTTTGAGGAATAGGTATATTAGAAGTAAACCAGGCCTCCCACAATTAACATTACTTTAATCAAACACAAATTTACAAGTTGATGGTTATCAGACTAATTTTCAAATAATAATTGACGCGCGCAGCTCGTGTGCGTCCTTTTATAATCCTCTGTCGGACGGGAAGGGTTGGGGATTCAAGTATGCTGCCACTCTCGTCCGGTAGGGGCGCTGCATAGCTGCTACCGGTCGTAGTGTTGCCAACATGATGGCCTGCAGTGGTATTCTGTACACCTCACCGTGAAAGCTTGGGTGTAATAAGCATGAAGTGACTACATTCCACCTAAAGTTATGACGATCGCCCACTCCAAGCTCAATTCACCTAACAGAATATCACTGGTTGAATAGGACACATGATACTTTTAATATCAACAATACAATCACAAAACGTAGCATCAAGGTATGACTGATCAGTGAAAAATATATACTTGGAGTCTGTATGAATGGTATATCGCATATTAGGAAATGGTATTATGTGTGTGTTGCGTGATGGTGATGTGCGTGCTTTAAGGAAGAAGGATATGTGCCTTTAAAAATGTTCAACTCGCTGAAAAGTGAAGTGGATAACCTAAAACAGGCGTCTATTGTTAATTACTTCTTACGCATCTAATTAACAGTCATTCCTATGACAGTGGACCAATGGGGCTGGAATATGTATCCATGAAAACATCAACTCAATCCCCACAAGAACGAGGATTTCAAATAGCAAGTGTCAACGAATTTTCAAATAAAAATGTTGGTTTGCCTGAGCGTAAAGAAATCGATTCTGTCGCTTCTAACCCGCACTCAGTGGAATTTGTTTATAACGAGTGCGCGTCTAAAACAACGAATGTCGATACCTTATCGCAGGCGCAGGTAGCAAGTATTGCTTGCGCGTCATTCTGTGCGCGCAAAACTACTGATGTGGCCTTTGAATTCTACGACGAGTCCGCGCGTAAACAACGGAAGCGAATCAGCTGTTTTACAAGAAAGTTGCCCACCGACGCTTAATATTGATTGTTCACCTATAACTAAGACATTTCCTGAGATTGTGAATGTGCCCAGTCACACGGAGAAAGAGAAACCAACAGAAGAATGGACACTTGTTCAGAAAAGTCGTTTGAAAAATAAGTTTGTTGGACAGAAAGGTAAAGCAATCTATGAACCTGAAGCCAAATTCAAGGCAGCAGATAATAAGGTACTTTTGTTTATATATAACGTGGATAAAAGTACTGCCGAAGATGACATCTCTGAGCACATATTTAGCAAGACAAGGTTGCGTGTTCCCATAATAAAAATTAATATGAAGTCTCAGAGAGGTTACAATGCTTTCAAGATTTCCATACCAAGACACGACTACGCATGTTCATGGATGAGAATTTTTGGCCAGATGGTATTCGGTATCGACGATTTGTAGAATTTAGTCATCGTGACAATGCTGGGCAGATGATATCTAATACCTGCTTTGAAAGCGTTTTGCCGCCAAGTACTTAAATTTATTATCAATGCATGATCACAATACCAATTTTACTTTTACAACGTTCAACTGTAAAAATGTTAAGCGTTCACTTGAAGATATTCGGTATCTAATGCAGAGGTCTGACTTAGTTGCCCTTCAGGAAACGTGGCTACTACCATATGACTTACCTTGACTTAGTGCCATAAATCCCGACTTTGGCTATACGGGAACGTCGGCTGTGGACACGT
Organism: Orthosia cruda; assembly: GCA_964057195.1. Classification (NCBI taxonomy): domain Eukaryota; kingdom Metazoa; phylum Arthropoda; class Insecta; order Lepidoptera; family Noctuidae; genus Orthosia; species Orthosia cruda. Next base: position 14,192,329 of record OZ059827.1, on the reverse strand, counting down.
CTTCAGGAATCGTGCGTGGCAGACCTCATGGAGGAACGGCAATTTTGTGGCGTAATAGTGTTTTCCCGTCGGTGACAGTGGTTGATTGCAACAACCCTCGAATTTGTGCAATCAAAATTTAGTGATCGGCCCATTATGTGTGTGTCGGTTTACATGCCTATAGACTGTGCGGAAAATATGACTGACTTTACGCAGTGTATGGGTGCTATTAACGCTATAATTGAAGAGAGTGGTATAGACTGTATCTATGTTCTTGGTGATTTCAACGCTCACCCATATGAAAACTTTTATAGGGAACTAATTAGTTTTTGTGAGGATATGGACTGGATATGTGCTGACATTGTCAAGTGTGGGGTGGACTCTGATACGCATACTTTTGTTAGCGAAGTGCATGGTTGTCCACAGCGTTGGTTAGACAACATCATTGTAACTGGTGCAGCATGGCCCTCTGTTTTAGATATCTGGGTTGATTATAATGTTTACTGGTCTGACCACTATCCTGTGTCTGTTAAATGTAATCTGGGGATAATTGAATCTAAAAATGTGAGTCATGCAGTCCCTAAAAGTAAAGTGACATGGGGTGAAAGGAAGCCAGAACAAATTGGTATGTATACAAACCTCTGTAATAACTTGTTGAGAAAAATTGACTTTCCTATTGAATTACGAGAATGTGGGGATAAACGATGTAATGTTGTGGAACACAGGCAAATATTGGATAAGTTATACAATGACATTGTCTTATCACTTTGTGAGGCTTCTGAGTCTAGCTATAGGGTAGGTACGAGTGGTAAGAATAGGCAAATTATGGGGTGGAATAAATATGTTGCAGAAGCTCATAGGGTGGCCAGGCTTGATTTTCAGCGTTGGTTACAGTGGGGTAAACCTAAAGTGGGATTCATTCATGAAGCAATGTGTCGTAGCAGAAAGGTTTTCAAAACTAAACTTAAATGGTGCCAACAAAATCAGGAGCGAATAAAAATGGACCGGCTAGCGACACTGCATTCAAATAATAAGTTTCGTGAATTTTGGAAACATACCATAGGGACCAAACTTGCTTCTTACCCAGCAGGTAGTAAAGCGTTTTGGTCTCTGGCTAAGTCGGTCGAGTCGAACTTCTGCCGTCCCTCACTGCCACCACTGCTGAAACCCGACGGGTCACTGGCCCACTCCGCTGAGGAGAAAGCAAATTTATTTGCCTCTCTTTTTGCGGAATCTTCACGTCTGCATCCTGGTGATTCGCGGCCCCCTCCTCCTCCTGATGGATGCGAGACGAGTATGTCGGACATTCGTATCCATCAAAAGGACGTCCGTAGGGTGCTGCAAAACCTTGACGTGAACAAGGCTAGCGGCCCTGACGGAATACCAGCACTTGTTCTTAGAACCTGTGCGCCTGAACTGTCTCGATCTTGACACGCCTATTCCGTCTTTCGTATGAGGCTGGAAAAGTGCCGAATGCTTGGCAGCAGGCTAACGTACAGCCCGTGCCCAAAAAGGGCAGTCGATCTGACCCGGCCAACTACAGACCCATATCTGTAACCTCCATACTCTGTAAGAGTATGGAACGTGTACTCAATCCTAAGCTCCTGGCATACCTAGAAGCAAACGATATCCTTAGTGATCGCCAATACGGCTTCCGCCGAAATCGGTCTACTGGGGATCTTCTAGCGTATGCCATTCACATCTGGAGTGAGGCTATCGAGAGGCACGGGGAAGCGCTTGCCGTCTCCCTAGACATCTTGAAGGCTTTTGATAGGGTCTGGCACGAAAGCCTTATTGCTAAGCTTCCTTCATTCGGTTTGCCCGGTGGTCTGTGTGAATGGATTGCAGACTTCCTGAGAGATCGGTCCAGGAAAAAAAACATCGAATGTGAGAGGAAATAGGTCACTTATGTCCCTTCCTCGTAATTAAGGCCCATAACATAGTGAGGAATTTGCGCGGGTGTTAAGGGGCTTTTCCACCAGAGAAGTGTAAGGTAGCTAAGCGATGCGAAGATGCGTAGCGGTGCTGTGAAACTGTATGACTTTTTACAGCAAAACTGAGTGAGAAGCTTGCGCAGTACGGGGTTGCGTAGCGAAGGTGTGACAAAGCGTGTAACTGTAATACGAGAATACGCAGTGGACTCCGCCATTCCTCGCCGACATTCCCCGCACTAATTTCTCACCCGCACTTTCCACACATCTCTTTCCTTTTTGTATGTAAAAATATCTTGCTCTGCTAGTCATGTCCAACCAGAGCAGTGCTAAGCCAGGCTGTGAAAATGAAACGATCACGAAAGAGTGGTGGATTTAATCCTCGTGCACCGTCTCACACATTTTTGATGGAAAAGCAACCAAAGGCTTGTGCGAAGTACCAAACATATAAAAACGCCGCGATGTTTGCGTCCATACAGGGGAGCGATCGTTTATTGTTTTATACTGAGGAAACTCGTCTAGCTTCTCTTGCCTGTTACGAAAACTAACGATTATGCGGGCACAGTACCAAACTGTGGCCAATATAACGCGCCCGCCACCGCTCTTGTCACTCTGGATAAGGCCTTACACCTCCGAGACGTGCCTGAATATAAAATGACATGCGTAAGGAAGCGAGTGTAAAGGCGTACATAAATTATTATCTTTAGCTTAACAAAGACTTTTGACATGAGATTTGTTTACTTTGCAAAAGGTGGCGGAGTCTATGCTTTGTTTTAGGGTATTTAAATTACGTGGATGGATTATCTAGAAATATAAAACAATATGGACCCAAACCAATGAGTCATTCTGATTGATTGTTTCGACATTAAGGAAACTGCCTCTTTTCCTACAAAGATAGAACAGGCGTCGATCTAAATGCAGCTGCGACTCGAAAATGCAACCACGATGCGACAACGCTTTTTCATTGGAAAAACAACAGACCATTCGTTGAACATTCAAGAATTCGTTGAAATTGAAATTAGAATAAAGAATTGTCGCATCGGGCCTTAAAAAGTTAAAGAACAGGTTCTTAAAAAGTTATTTTGATATTTAACATTGGTAAGTATTTACACGATCTAAATTTATTGTAAGAGGATACTACAACTATCTGGAAATTCATTATAGAATTTGCTATTTGGACAGAGCTATCGTATAACCCAGTTACTGGGTTGTGCAGGTCAGATAGGCATTTTCTCCATGTATAGTTGAAACCGGTTAGACTGCGAAGCCGTTTGCAACATAGTTGAAAAAGTCAGGCACCTGTTGGGCCTGACTTTTTCCCAGCAACAGCATTAATATTGAAATACAAACCGCTAACTCGCCACTGGTTGTCTACCATCTAGTACAGCGTACATCTACTCTAACCAGATATGCACATACGCTACAACGTATGCTCTCTCATCGGCTCCGAAACTCTTGTGTAACGAGTTATTGGTGACGTAAGCGTATCTCGCCTCGCTCTGCTTACAATTAATCATACGCGACGCAGACTCGCTCCGCATAACGTTGTTATCGCTCCGGTACACGCCCCGACTTCACTTGTTTCACACTTAGTCGAGGTGAGGAATGGGGCGATGTGCTTTTTAAATAGTTGGTAAGTTGTTTGCCTTGAAACGATTGCAGTAAAGAAGATTGAGTCTGTTGGAGTGTGGGTGTGTGTCTCGTATTAGACGTGCTCCCTATTATTATATATATAATTCTACTTATCTACAAGGACTGGCGTCCAAATCAGGAATACAGTCATCATGTTAGGTATCATGTATGGTGGTGGATAATTTGAAAGAAAGTTACCGCGGCCCTGGAACATGGGTGGAATTTAGACAGTAAAAATCTGACACGCCCTCCCGCTTCACTCAGATTGGGCGAAGTTATTGGACGAAATCCCAAAAAAAAAAAACATTTTAGAGGAGGTATAAGGTAAAATTTATTCAACTTTCCCAGTAGATTGAAATGGTTCCTCATTTATTTAACTAAATTGCGATTTACATTCTACTATTAGATGAATCGTTGTCAATGCTAATGGTACCTGTTTAGTATGTTCAAGCAACCATATTGGTCTGATTTAAACCATTCGCTACTAGGTGTGTCCTGTCTAGTAAGTGATACAGCAACTCTAACCAGCAGCCTTATTGCGTAATGAATTCGGAAAGAGCAAAGGGCAATGAGTATGAAAAATCAGCCCGCATTGCCTCTTTATTTGACGAAATTGTACATACCTGTCTAGCAAAACTGATGAAAAGATTTCTATCCACTGAAACTCATAAATTACACTGTATCGAGGCCTGTTTTGCTAGGGTCGGCCGGAAATGTAAAAATATACTCGTGAAATTGAATTATATTTTTAACATTAACATTTTATCTACCTGTGTGTCAACTTAATCCAAGTAAACGTCGTCTGAATACCAAGTGGTACGTGGCCTATAAAAATAAGTGTTCCGCTTTGGATAATTTTGGTACAGAATGTGATAAAAATATTAATTCTCGAAGAGTAAAAAGGAGATTGTATTACGTTAATTGTTTTTAATATTTGTCTACTGTAAACTTTAAAACCCAATACTTTGGGGCTCACATAACCTGTAGTTGGTTTCAAGTCCCTAATAAATACAGAGAAAAATACCCGTATACTTTCTAGAACCATAAAACTGTGATGCTATTCTAAATCTTACCATGATAGGTCAAAAGCATATGTATCTACACACCTTCTTTAAACGGTCGTAACAATGAATTTATTTATTTTATTTCTGAAAGGGAATAAAAATATAAGAAACTAAAAGAATCAAACAGTGTAATAATAAAAGGAAAGATATGACCATTCTTACTAAAATAAACATACAAGCTACCGATGAATATTTGATTTCTATAGAACCAATATTTTTGTGTCCAGTTACTTGCACTTAACACATACTCATGACGATCAAAAAGTGGTCGGTGTCGGTAACTGGAAGCTAAAAGTGTCTACGTTTGCGCAGCGCCTAAATTAACCTTAGGAAAGGGAAAAAAAAGCACTTTGTCCCTAAGTAGTTTTAATATGTTCGAAAATAGGTTTATGTATTTTTGATTATGAAAATTATTATATAATAATTTTATTTGTATTTTTTGGGTGGCTTACAGGTAACAATATTTTGAAGATAACAGTTTGATTACTGACATCAAACAGCCATATATATAAACCTCCACAATTAGCAAATGAATATGAGCATGGTCACCCTTTGTGAAGCTTTTGATTGTACCTCATCTCAATGAATCATCATATCAGACGAAAGACGTCCACTGCTGGACATAGGTCGTCCCCAAGCGTCGCAACATTGACCGGTCCCGTGCGTTTCGCATCCAGCTGATCTCCGCAACCTTCACCAGGTCATCGGTCCACCTGGTGGGAGGCCTTACAACGCAATGTCTTCCGATTCGTGGTTGCCACTCCAGAACTTTTCTGCCCCATCGGCCATCCGTTCTACGAGCAATGTGCCCTGCCCACTTGCACTTAAGTTTGGCAATTCTTCGGCTTTATTGTACCTACATGTAGGAAAAACATAGATAAATCTCTTGACTAATGAATTCAAACCTAAATCGAAAATTACTCTTTTGGTTTCTATGCACAAGTTTTTTGTTTTAAATTTTCTCATCATTATAAATATATTTTCTTTCTTTATGTTTTTTTGTCTTAAAGGAAACTATAATACAATTCTCATCATCATCATCTGCTTACCCCAACTAGGTTGCATTCGTCTTCCAGTCGAACCAGACTGAGCTGAAAAGTGTTTTACATGGAGTGACTGCCTATCTGCCCAGCACAACCCAGTTACTGGGTATCACGATACCTCCACTATACGAGAATAATGTATAAATATAACCCCGAGCAATTTTTGCCATGGATATTAAGCCTCATGATCTCCAAGTAATTCCTTTGAAGTAGCGTTGTTCGAGAAATATTTTAATTTAGCGTTCCTTTGGAGGCCCGGCATTATATTAATGAGATCACAAAAAATAAATGTGTAACGTTTTATAAGGTCGGCTACTCGGCGTAGTAATTAATTTCATTAGATTTTATGGAATTAGTTAACACTTGTTTGATAATTTTATGCTTGGGGCCATGCGTAGAGCGTTCTCGGTACTTATACATAGCACGTACGAGTAAGTGATAGATGTATTTGCGATAGTATAGGATTTATTCCATTTAATTTAATTACTTTATCATTTGGAAAGCCGCTGACAGCCTACCGCCATCAGTCTCTATTTCTCATTTTAAAGTCATTCCAAATAGTAATTTTTATTCAAATCCAACCAGAACAATTTTTCTGCCGGCTTGTCAGTTATTAGAAAGCCGCCAGCAAGCAGCTTTCACTGTGCAACGGAGACGCTCCTAGCCACCGCAGGAGACGCCCTAGGCGTTGGGAGTCGCAAGCCGATTCCCGGCCACCGTAGGCGCGGGCTTGCGGACGCGGATAATTATCAGCTGGCCGTCTGATAAGGCCCGAGTCGACGGCGCGTAGTGTACTACTTGCGCCTCAAAGAGATGGCAGCAGAAATTTACGGAGTCCGCTAGGGCCGCTTCCTGTCTGGGTCGCGGATAAATTTGAAAGAGAGTTACCGCGGCCCTAGCACAAGCAACTGAAGGAAAAGGGGCGGGTTTTAGTCAGTGAAATTCTAACAACACTCCCGCTTCACCAAGAGCTGGATAAATCATTGTTTGATGCCCCAACCCCAAAACAAAAGTCTTCACAGTACTTATTTATTTATCGAAATCACACCTTACGAGAGCATCACACTGGTTATAGAAGTCATTAGATCGAAAAGTTCCTTGTGAAGCTATGAATTCATACAAGATTCTATAGTATTTGAACAAATATATTTAGGTTAATGACAGGACAGATTATCCCGTCATATGGAAATCCCGGTACGCAGATCTATGCGAGACTCAATGGCTTTTTAATTGTTTCAGTTAATTACGGCATACAAGGGGTTAAACAGGTTGTTCAAGTACATTATAAGATCACGATCGTGTGTCACTTAGCGGGGTGCTGATTGAAAATCAGCACTGGGAGTCTGACGCCCAAACCTTTTGGTTTACCAACTCAGCATTTAATACTTAAACGCAATAATTCTTAAACCTTGTTTGTACTTTTTTTATTAGTCTTTTTTGTTACTTTGTGATTGTTGTTGTTGTGTTGTGTCTATGTCGAATAAATGTTTTCTATTCTATCCAACCGTGTTTGGTTAAAAGCGAACAAATATTGAGATCTGTCTTGGTTTCTAAATTCGAAAGTATTGTAGCCTCAGTGCCTCATTCTATTCTACAATGTGGTCCTCCAATATGCATAAAAAACTCAGACACTCGAAAATCAGAAACAGTATAAAATCAAATTGTAAATTCACACAGGATTTCGTTACCGAGTGACATGAACGTGTGGTTGACCTCTTATTAGGTTTATGTTGTACATTGAAACACGGTACCTATCCATGCAAAGTAAATAGCCTACATCAATTAGCCATATTTATTATATTGATAATATCGCGCGAATTATCGCCATTGCCTGAGGTACTGCACTTTTAGGGTTGTTACTCTGAAACTTCCTTATTTTATAAGCAGTAAGATCAGACCAAAAGGAGTAAATCAGGCTGAGGCAGCTTATTTATGACCAGTCCCAATTGATGGTGCCCGTTCACGAACATAACGCATGGATTGGCATCACTCAGCTCAACCATCATGTAGGGAACCGCTACTATCAGATAGATATTATAGTAAAATTGAGACACTTTCAACTGCCAGGGCACACTCAATTCAAGTAGGTGCCGTTGTGTAGTTTCTTATACCCCCATGGGAAAGAGGTGTGAGTTTATGTGTCCAATTAGAAAAAAAAATTATCCAACTGAAATCACATACTCGCCAACACGAGCCGACAAAGGGCAAGTCAGCCCGCCGACCCTCGCAGTAAAGTCGGGTACCACGGACCACGTAAAGAGCGCGTTCCTCGAGTACGTAGCAATCGTAAAAGCGACCAGAGAGGTCAATCTTACGACATGCAGGAAGATCCTGCAGACCTTCCAGAGAGACACAGAGGGTCTGTTAAGGGTACTGCTCGAGGAAGCAGGGGCAGTGGTGTATGACAACGTCACATCCCAAGTCATCAAAGGGAAATGACGGGGTCATATATGGCAGCCTACAGCGCGAGGAGTGGCTTTTTGGCCCTGGACAAGGAGGAGACGGAGCGCTCAGGAAAACTCAAGTTCAGTGTGCCAAATGACGACCCGATAGTGGTTACCGCCAAATGTACCAAAATCATGCCGGACGATAAGATCCTGGAAATGGCACACTCCATTTCGGGGACCTCCGGTATCCCGGCATCACAGGAAAGTTGGGCGGTACCCAATATCAGGTGGATTAACGGAGTTCCGGGTTGCGGTAAGACAACCTGGCTGGTAAAGCACTTCGAAGAGGACAGGGACGTGATAGCAACCACGACAACAGAAGCTGCCAAAGATCTTAGAGAAAAGCTTGCGCGCCGCTTAGGAAACCGAGCAAAGACCAAAGTGCGCACTATGGCCTCAATCCTAGCAAACGGTTTCAAGAGCCAAGACAAATGCTACCGTCTTACGGTAGACGAGGCTCTTATGAACCACTTTGGGGCCATAGTCATGGCAGTAAAGTTGTCTGGAGCGAGCGAGCTTGTCCTCGTCGGAGACGTTAACCAGCTTCCATTTTTGGACAGGAAGAATCTTTTCGAGCTTAGTTATACCCGTCCAGACCTGGTGGCTGGCATCACCCAGGAGTTTCTCTGCACACACCGCAATCCAATGGACGTGGCGTTTGCACTGAGTGAGATATACCCCGGTATATACTCCTCCAAGTCGTCGCTGTCGCGGGTCCACTCCCTGAAGGTGAAAGGTTACACAGGGGCGCAAATACCGGGTACAGCCCAAAACACCCTGTTCCTGGTTCATACGCAGGGGGAGAAAGCCTCTCTTGCGAGCCAGGGATATGGGTCCGGCGAGGGGTCGCGCCTGCTAACCATACATGAGGCTCAGGGGTCGACCTACGACAGCGTTATCATCATCAACACCAAGTCCAGGAGGCTTCAGGTCCACGACAGCATCTCCCACGCGGTAGTGGCGGTGTCCAGACATACAGTCAGTTGCGTCTATTACACCGACGACGCCGATGACGCCGCAGGCCGCCTTGCTAAGAGGGCGATGGATGCGCCGACTAAAACGGTCGTCAACTACAATCTTAAGACGGCCATGCAGCATCGAGACGTAGTCGTCTTAGAGGCCTTGCTCACGCTAGCGAAGTCCCTGGTCAGCAGCCAAAACACCACCTAACAAGTCCCATCCAAAAACTCCAACCCAAACACCCAAACCATCACCCTGTCTAAAGAAAACTATATATATACATGTGAAGCTGCATGGTGGAGCGAGTCAGTCATACTCACCTTAACGTCCTAACGACGGGGTTCTATAACCGGAACCGTCGGCCGGGGCTGGTCTACTCGCACTGCCATGCATCTTCCCACAAAGTGTACCAATAGATATAGTAATAACATAAGCAGTGTATCAATAGAAATAAGTAAACAAAATAGTTAATAACATAAAGATAAGAATAATAGAAACATAAAATTGTAATGCCAGTGTGTAATATATATATAGTATTTAGTGAGGGATGAACTCACGTAAATTTAAGTTAGTTAAGTAAGCCTTAAAATAATATCCGACGTAGGAATCCAACAATTGTAATAATTATGAAAAAAAAAATAACAAACAAAATATACACAATAAAAAAGAGCGCGGACTGCCACATGTCCGCGGTAGAATATTTAATAAAAAAAAAACACATACTCGGAAACTACCAGACAAATGCCGCTTTCAAAAGCTTTTCTTGGAATCTTTGCTTGGAGTTTTATGGGTGGAGTTACATCATGTTTTATCTGACTGATGAAGAATGCCTTAAGAGACAATAAAATAAACATTTATTCAGAGACTGCTTCGTTGTTCTAGCTAGTGGTCTGCTGAGCATGAGAGTGAATACAAAAAAAAAACATAAGAAAAAGTTCGGTGTCCTTATTACTAACTCAGGAGTAAACAATCCTATAGTGAATAAATAAGCTGTAATTTTCATAAAGCGGCATGCTTTCGTATATAATTTCGTATAAATAAAAGATCAACTGAATTAGGCTAAATAAATAAAATAAAAACCAAATCCAATGATGTGGATTTTTTCATACAAAAAAAGTGTTGTCTCCACGTGAAATTTTAAAAGAAAAACTTAATACTTTTTAATAATCGAACTAACACAGATTCCTTAATTCAGTATACTTGAAAAATTATCACTGTGCATGAGAATCCTTTTTATTTCTTTAGAAACGTTGTTATAATGAGAAAAAATTCAGTAAAAATGATCCGCCACCAAATAATAGTTCCAGTGATTAATGTGATTAAATTGAGTTTCATTTAATTTTGCTCTTCATGTTGATGTTTTTGTTTTTTGAGTGATAATAAATTAATAAATAGGGATATTATGTTATTATTTTAGTATTTTTCTAAAATATCTACCTACCCTAAATATTAAAGAAAAAGATATTTTATTTTGCAAATATGGGTACAGTACAATGGTGGTATAGGGAAAAGGTTCAGCCATATTTTACCAATATGCATGCAAAAATTACAAAATTATATACTTATTTACTAAACTTTAACAGACAATACAAAGAAAAACAAAAACCAACCATGATTCTTATTTTAAAACATTTCAACAGGAAGATTCATTTTTTTTCAATTTAGAATTCTGTTACGCTATAATATGCTTTGACTTTCAAAAAGCTTCGAAGCCTTTTTTAAATAACGATATCGGCGATTCTTTCCAACTTTTCGTTATTTTATCATATATGACCGGTTCCATGCAGTAAACACTTTTGCGCATTAGTGCTGCTAGCGGAGTGATGACCCAGTAGGGTATTGTCGCGTCTATTACGAGAAACTACATCGGCGAGACGTTTAAAACGATTTGGATTCAACTTAACAAACACAGCTACTTGTAGTATGTACAAACATGGTAGTGTCAGTATTTCATACTGTTTAAAGTATGGCATGCAACTATCGGTAGTTTTAAGTTTGAACATCGAACGTATACATCTTTTTTGAGCCTTAAAAGCTGTTTCTTTTTCGGTTGAGTTACCCCAAAATATTATTCCATATCGTAGATAGGATTCTGCTATACCATAGTAGGCAGTAAGGAGTGCAACCGTGTGTACTATTGATGATAATTTATGTAAAGCATATGCGGATTTACTTATTTTTTTACATTTAATATTAATGTGTGATTTCCAGTTAAGTTGTTTATCTATTTCGAGACCAAGGAATTTTGTAGATTCAGCTTCATCTACAACATCATTATTGTAGTGTACATTAAGGTTCATGCTAGGTATCCGTTGGCTGAAATGTATAACTTTTGTTTTACTCAAGTTTATTTTTAAATTGTTTTCATCTAACCAGTTCACAATTAATTTTAAAGATTGATTGATGTCACTTTCATAGGTCTCTACACTTTTACAAGGTATTGTCACGGTACTATCATCCGCAAATAGTGTGATTGGATGCTCAATGCATTCAGGTAAGTCATTAATGTAAAATATAAAAGGACCCAGTACTCCCCTGTGGTACTCCAAACTTAACTTGACGCTCCGAAGATCGCACTGCCTCTTCCTTCTTATTTGCTGTATTATTATTATTATTATTTTTTTTTTTATTATCAATAGGCTCGCGCTTGACCACTATCTCACCTGATGGAAAGCGATGATGTGGTCGACGGTGAAGCACGCTTGCCTAGAAAAAACCTATTCACTCTTGACTTAAAGACCCCTAGATTGTAGCTATCGGGAAACACAGACTCCGGCAGGGAATTCCACTCCTTAGCTGTACGCATAATAAAAGTGGTTAATTTGGTTAATTTCAATTATTTGTATTCTATTTTTTTAGTAAGATTCAATTAAATGAAGAACATTGTCTCTAATACCATAGGCTTCAAGTTTTGTTAACAGAGTAGTATGATGCACGTAATCAAATGCCTGGGTCATATCACAAAATATGCCACACACGTATCACAATTTATCGACCTTGTTAATAACATTGTACATGAAGTCAAATATGGCCATATTTTGTATATGAGGAACAGAAAGGATTATGACTACATAAGACAATTATCTTATGTAGTCATAATCCTTTCTGTTCCTCACACAAAATGTTATATTTTTCAATAAATGTACACAATTCCTTATAGATATATTTCTCAAATATTTTTGAAATTACGGGAATAAGTGAGATGGGCCGATAAGATTGCATTAGTTCTCTATTTTCCTTTTTAAACAGGGGCTTTATAATTGATGTTTTCAAGGCATCTGGGTAGACACCTACGCTAATACTTACGTTAATTAGATGACTTATATGACCGTATATTTCCATTGATACGTGTTTTACATATTTTTGTAGAAATACCGTCGTATCCTACGCTGCTTGTATTATTTAATGACATTATTATTTTGTGTATATCTAATGGAAGACTGGGTGCCATGAACATAGATTTATTATTGGTGTTAATTTTAAAAGATTTAGATTTGCTGGTGACATCTGGATTTGGCTGAATTTTATCGATAAAATAGTTATTGAATGCCTCAGCCATGCACTTGGGATTTGATAGAATTTGATTTTTAACCTTAATTTTTATTAATAATGCGTTTAGGAGAAATTATACTTTGGGTGATTAATAATTTGCCAAGTAGTTTTAGACTTATTTTTAGATAATTTTATTTTGTGGTCATTTTGTGCCTTTTGTGTCAAATGAATAATTTTTTTATGTAACTTTGAATAGTTTAAAAATCTGGTTTTATTATTTTCGTTAGGATTTAATCTTAACTGCCACTAACACTTTTTTTCCGGCTACATAATTTGATTCCTCTAGACAACCACTTTGGTGTCTTCATTATATCTACTTTAATTAATTTAATTGGAAAACATATATCGTAAATAAGATTGAATGTATCGAGAAATATATTATACGCAACATTTGGACCATCCGTGTGTGTGTCATCTCCGAAAAAGAAAGGCTTTTTATGTAATTTTTGAATTTCGCTGTGTTTTCTATATTATAATCTCTTCTAGCTGCATACCAATATTTTATAGCATATATTGTTTGCACTGGACAGTGAAGCAGCTGTGCTGTATGATCGGGCAACACAAACTCTAAGACATCAGTTTTAGATGATTTACTAAAATTATGCGCAAAATTGTCTAAACATGTCAAGCTGGCCATGCGAGTTGGTTGTCTTAAGGCTAGTTTCAAGTTATAGTTCATTAACAGACATTAAAATGCATGTGTGTAACTGTTTTGTATAAGCATTATTCTACATGTTAATTAAATTTAATTTCATAGTTATGCGTCTAATGTGTTTGTATAATACACATTATTCTATTTCTTTTTTGTGATACATATGTTACAGATATTGTAATATTCCATTGTGTTTCTTTTGTGGAATGTAATTTTTTTATGTTATTCACTCATGATTTCCTGGGTTCGATTCCCAGGTCCGGCAAAGTGATATTGGGTTTTTCCGTTAGAAATTTCTCAGTAACAGCCCGGAGTCCGGTACTTCTGCCAGGCTGAAGACAGTTAAATTTATTCTCCGGGACTTCGTCGAGCTTCATTGCCTCGGCACTTTTCTGGTGGTCGCCATTATTGATTCTGGCTCTCAGGAGTTGCAGTGGTTTGGGAATAGTGCGGTGGGACTGTCCCAAAAAGGTTGATGACAATAGGCACTCCCCGTATTATAAATATGGGAACAAACCTATTTATTTCAATAAGGCTTGTCAATTAATTCATATTGAGAAGGCTCAGTGAGCTTACCACCCGTTTGCTAAACTAGTTCTCATGTAGAAGAAGGGCAAAAAACTACACGGAAGCTCTTTCATAGTATTTACTAATACCTTTTACAACCACATAAAGTATTCACAGTATTATAGAATCAAAATAACAAGAATAAGCCAAAAAACATAGACTAGCTCATAAATCAATTTATTTTATTAGGAATAATGGCCTATCATAGATACAGTTTCAACACAACCATTGGCAATAATAATATTATAATATCAAATAACTTACGTTAAAAGTGATAAATGTTATTGGGTTTTCCATTAGAATTTTTTCAGTAATAGCCCGGAGTCAGGTACTTCTGCCAGGCTGATGACAATAGGTTCGCCCCGGGGGTGAACCTTACCTAACCCTTCGGAATACAGGTACATACCTAAAGACAACAACACAATAGGGATGTTTCCTGGGTAAACAAAATATAATTCTATTTAGTCCGTCAGTGAGATTATCAAATAATATTGGACCCGTATTTTTTGCTATATCAAATAAATAAAAACTGACAAAGATAAAGCGCATCAAAGTTAAGGAATGGGGGCTTATGACGTCACTTTGTCAGTATAAAGTGTAGCACACTGTGACGTCATATGATATTTCAACGCATTGTATCATCGTATTTTTTTGTTTAAGTGGCAATGAAAAAATACGTGTATAATATTTTAAGGTTATTTAACTGACGGACTAAATAGATATTTTTTGTCCATTACCCTATTGTGAAGTGAAAAGTAAAACAATAGGAGAGCTATTGGGCATCTACACAAATGGACTATAAATCGGATCGGATCGTATTATTATTATTATTAATTGCTTACATCCATTAAGCTGAGCTTTCTGTCTGCTGAGCTGAGCCAGTGTCAATCAATCAATCAGCCTAGCCTTTTCCCAACTATCCAGTCTAACCGGATTCAGCTGGGTACCTGTATTTTACTGGGAGTGGCTGATCTGGCGTCCACAATCCAGTAACTGGGTTAAACGATACTCCTTGGCAAGACTGGTGTCGGGATTTATATGTACCAGTATATTACGTCACTGTAATTATTGTTATTTACTATTTCATGTTTATAATATGCTCGCCCATGCGTGTGTTAGAATTTGAAGTATGTGTGACGTCATTAAATCGTTAATTTTCATTTTTCAATGGTTTGCTACATAATACATACAAAATATGTACGTTCAATGCAATTTGCAACGATATTGTCAGATTGACCGAGCGATGTATTGTGTTGATTGGTGAAATAATATTGAATTATTGATTTTCCATTAATTTTGACATTGGTACCACTAAAATACTTCATTAAAACATAAAAAAGAACTTACTGCAATTCAGTAAATGGAATCGGCATGTTTATGCTACAATGATAGTTGTAATTTATTCGCTACTAGGCCCTATATTTGACGTCATGAAGTCTCACCGGTAGAGGGTAAAAGCGATTGGCGTGTCTAAAATATTTGGCTCAACTATCCGCTACTAGGCCTTATATTTGACGTCATGAAGTCTCACCGGTAGCGGGTGAAAGCGATTGGCGTGTCCATTTATTTGGCTCAAATATCCGCTACTAGGCATTTAATTTGGCGCCATGAAGTCTCACCGGTAGCGGGTGCAAGCGATTGGCGTGACTATTTATTTGGCTCAAATATTCGCCACTAAACACCATTTAGTCTCACCGGTAGCGGGTGAAAGCTTCTGGCGCTGTTCCATTTATTTGGCTCAACCATTCGTTAATAAATCGTTAAATTGGTATCTAATAAATCTCACCTGCAGATGGTGAATGTGATTGACATGTCAACGTATCTGGTAAATCTTAGAACGACTGAAGGTGACTAGGATGTCAAGTAGCATTGTATGTTTATCTGAATGTAAATTGGTTGCCAGATTTTATAAACATTTAATTATCAATAAATGTGACGAAAGTAAAAATAATATGATTAGTAAGATGTGGGTATATTAATTTTATAACACTTCTTCTATCTTGATTCACTATAGCCACAAAATAAATTTGGAAGTGGCATTAATTTTTGTTTTCACTACTTTCCTGTATTAAATAAGTTATATAAAATTGTACATATGTACTTCGTGTACGAAGAATTTGTCAGTATGGCCGTGTTAGAATTTGAAGTATGTGTGACGTCATTAAATCGTTAATTTTAATTTTTCTATGGTTTGCTACATAATACATACCTGTCATATTTATTAAGCACCTACCAACAAATGTCTAAGTACCTACCTTAATTATTATTATTGTGGTGTCAACTATCTTCAAATGTAAAAGAGTACCCACCTAAGTAAATATTGTTGTGTGTACAGGCAATAACTGTAAACTTATATTTAAGCCACGTTGATAATATACCTATAAATGATTACGTAATTTGTAATGATCATTGTGATGTATCCCGGATTTTATAATGCCATATTGGTATGATAAGTCCTTTGAAACAATTAGTACAATACTGTCTGTTAGTATCAATATTCTTTCGAATATTGATTAAGAACTAATTTTGAGATTATTTGAAGCAATATAGAAAATGGCGGGATACCGCGCCATTTTCTTATATTGGACGTATTGAGACACAGATAGACCCGATATTATAAATATTTTGTAATTGATAAGCGGACTTACTTTTTTGTGAACTACAAGCCAGTACAGGCCAGATATTGTTATTTAGAAGTATACTACGTTATAATACTTGGTGTAAGATCGACTACACAAGACTAACGTACTCGTAAGTTATTTGATATTATAACTTTATTATTTCTAATGGTTGTGTTGAAGCTGTATCTATATCGTATTATGGCCTTTATTCCTAATATGTTATATTGATTTAAGGGCTACACATATGTCCTTTGCCTTATGCTTGTTATTTTAAATCTATAATATTGTAAATACTTTGTGTTTGTAAAAGATATCGATAAATACTATGAAAGAGCTTCCGTGGGGTTTGTTGCCCTTCTTCCCCACGAAAACTAGTCTAGCGAACGGGCAGTAAGCTCAATGAGCCTTCTAAATATGAATTAATTGACAAGCCACACTTAAATAAATACCTAGTCTTTCTGTGCTTTTATTCATAAACCCCTTTCCTTACACACCACATACATTAGAACTCTGATACACAGTAAATAACCAACAACCATCTTAACATTCAAAGCTTGCTATCTTGGTAGCTACAGATAGTTGTTCCGGCTCTGGGTGTTGTGTATGTGAGTTTGTATGTTTGTAAACGCACCCACGACACAGAAAGAAATTCCTAGTGTGGAGCAACGTTTTTTTTTTAAAAGAAAAAAAAAAGAAAGAAAAAAGAAAAGAAGATACCAATACGTTTATATATAATTCCATTCATGATTCTAACACGTGCATCTTTTTATTCCTGAAATATATTTTATTCCTGAAAAATCAACACCAAAGTCAGTAATTTTAACACTGACAACCCTGGCCTCAATTAATTGTATCGTTTCTACGGTACAATTCCAACCCTCGATTATGGAGTATCGAATAAGCCGTACGCCTAAATGAACAGTATTGCAGGAATCAATTAAAACAATTTCATTAAATGCCTCTCCATTGTGGAATCCGATAAGGCTTTTCTTTTTTTGTTAAAAGAAAATGGTAGCTGATCAGCTTGATGTGAAGTATTGATTTCTTGAATATTCATTGAGTACGAGGTTTAAGCTCTCAGAGATCCTATTGTAATTTTTGATTTTTATTTCTTGGAATTTCGGTAACATCACGGCTGGATTCCTCGAAAGGTACCAAGGCCGAGGTATACTTATAGTACATTCACATTTAGGTATGCTAAAGTGCTATTTAATGGGGGCGAGCTTGTTGTTACAAGTCCATGCTCGATATTGTTACTGCGATGTTCCAGATGGAAAAACCTATATAGCATCTTGCCGACATGGAAATCGATTCCAGGAATTTATACTTAGCCATAGCACTTGAAACCACTACTACTAGACTGCAAGGAATTCCTAGTTCGTAGTTTTAAGACTTTAACCGTAATACTATGTGATAAATTTTATTTGTTTTTTTTTCTTTTTCTCCTTTTATTTTATATTATTTGATGATATCTTTTATTTTACTCAATTTTTTATGTTATTACAATTTCCTTTTTCTATTGTTTTTTATTTCACAAGTTTATACTTATTTTAATATTGCTTATTTAATATTTGGTATTTTTTTTGTTAAATTTGATTTGTGATAATATTATGTGCTTTGATTTATGAAAATGCTTTGCACGTCTGTAATTGATATAGACACAAGGATAAGGCTCCGAAAATTTTAATAAATCCATGTTGGTGTTGTTGATGTGCCTTAAATAAATTAATAAAAATAAATACTAGTTTTGCTTAGAGGCAAAAACAATTGAGGCATACTTTTTTGCATCTTTTAAAATTGGTAAGATATTGAAAAACTACAAAACACTTCCTTATTTATAGCTAAACATTTCGACTATCGAAAGCTATATCCTACACGCTGGAGACGGAGACAGATAGTCTAATTTAATAAAGATATATCGCGTGGCAAATGCAAAATATATTCCGACTTGGGACTTCCAAGATGGAAGACTCAGATGTTATAGTGACGCGGAAAATTGCAGAGAGCGGTCGGGATATCACTCTTACAGGATTACTTATGTTGCAAAGTTGAAGGTTCAACGAAAAGTTTAACTCGTACGGTTTCAAAACATGTTGTTGAAAAGTTCAAATACATGTTTTGTATTTTATTTATTTATTTATTTAGGATCTCCAACAAAGGATGTACACAGATCTTGTGAAATAGACTGCACTTAAAAAGTATCACGTAGGTGAACTCCTTCACTTACAGGAGACCACAGCATGCATAATTGAATTTACATCTAAGCTAACAAATTTATAATACCATTGAAATATATTGAAAAAGTTTAAGAGAATTAAATTTAAAATTAAAAACACATTAAGGATATTAAATAAATGAAATTGAAAAATAAAATTAACAATAATATACTCTTTTTTTTTCTTTTAGAAATCGTAAGAGATTCTTGTATGTCAAAATTGTTTATAATAGAATATACATTTGTTAACAAATTGATAAAACTATTTAAACATACTAAAAAATAAAAATAAAAAGTTTAAAACAAATAAAATTAATACACATCAGATGTTATTAAATAAATGAAGAATAAAATTAACAATTAGATAGATCTTTAAGACATATCTTATACATTGCAAGAGATTCACATATGTCAAAATTTGTTGTTTTAGATAGCGTGTTATATTGCCTACAAAGTCTTGGCACAGCGGCGTAATGACCTAGGTTTGTTTTTGAGCCAGGAACGTAGAATAAGTCATATGTATTATGCCTGGGAGTCCGAGTTGGAATTTTAATCTCTAATGAGCCCAAAAGTTCACTGCAATCTATCGTTCCACTAAATATTTTGTGAAGGATAATAAAGTCCAGCTTCTTCCTACGACTGGCTAGTGTTTCCAAATGATAATGTTTCAACCTATCAGAGTAGCTAGACAGTTGTTTAGCTAAGTGATCTCTGTAGCACAGATGGTAAAGAAACCGCTTTTGGACACTCTCTAATCGCTTGGCGTAAACCTCGTAATGCGGATTCCATACAACTGAACTATATTCCAAAATTGGACGGACTAGAGTGTTGAAGAGCTTTATTTTTGTAGATGGTCTCTTAAATTCTTTACTGTTTCGCAAAACGAATCCCAGTACCTTAAACGCCTTGGAGACTATATTTAGGATGTGCACATCGAACTTCAGTGCTTGGTCAAGTTGAACTCCAAGGTCGCGAACACTACTTAGTTTCTGTACTTCAACCCCGTCTATGTAGTATTTAATTTCCAACACCTTTTTGTTACGAGTGTATTGGATGTAGTGACACTTACTGATATTTAAGTGCATGTTGTTTTGTGTACACCAGTTTGAAAGTCTATTGATGTCGTCTTGAAGCATTATGGAGTCTAGGTTACTCTGAATTGGCTTCATATTTTTTAAGTCATCAGCAAACAGATAAAAACGGGAGTGTTTGAAGCAGTCAGTAATGTCATTGATGAAAACGTTAAAAAGAATAGGTCCCAAATGTGATCCTTACGGGATTCCGGAAGTTGCTACATAGCTATCAGAAAAATTACCATTAACTAACACTTTTGACTTTCTATTTTCAAGGTAAGACTTAAACCATTCTATCATTGTCCCGGCCACACCTATTTGAGCCAGTTTGTTTATAAGAAGACAGTGATCTACTTTATCGAAAGCTTTACTAAAGTCAGTATAGATAGCGTCCACTGGGATACGATTATCGAGACACTTAGACAACGCCGACGTAAAACATAACAGATTTGTATTAGTAGATCTAGACTTGACGAAACCATGCTGGTATTCAGTGATGTGTTGTTTAAGGTACCACATCAGTTGTCTACTAAGAAGTTTTTCGAACACTTTGCCAAATGTATCGAGTAGTGAGATTGGTCTGTAATTAGTCACTAAATTCTTTATCCCGGATTTAAATATAGGTATTACGAGAGCTTCTTTCCAGGTGTTAGGAAAAATACCATCCCGTAAAGATCTGTTGAAGATTGTTTGTAGGGGTGATACTAAGGCCTTAGCGCAGCGTTTTACAAATAAAGGAGGAATACCGTCACTACCCGCGCCCTTACTTTCGTCCAAGCCAATTAATTCACGGTATATTTCGTTTTCATCAAATTGCAAATTACAAAGTGCTACGGAAGAGAGGGAAAAGGCAGTATTTACATGATTTGGATTAATGTCTGTAGGGGCAGTGAAGGAACTTGCGAAATTTTCTCCAAACATATTACAGATATCCGGGCCGCTTGAGGCGATTTTATTGTTGTGACACATTTGTGCGGGGTATATACTGTTACCTTTTCTTTTATTTTTAATGAAGGACCAAAATGTTTTAGGGTTATGTGTAATACTGTTTTCCATACTTGAAATATATTTCTTGTAGCACATTGAACTCAGCGAATTGCATTCATCCCTTAATCTCTCAAAAAACTCTTGGTCTAATGGATTCATGTACTTTTTAAAACGAATATGGTATTTGTACTTCTCTCTAAGACGTATTATAAGATCACGTGAGTACCACGGTGGATATTTATTACTCGCCGTTTTTTTCATGGGGATACAGTCTAAAATAGTTTGTCTTAATAGGCTATAAAAAACGTCTACCACATCGTTAACAGAAGCACAGTCTTTAAATTCATTGTCCCACTCAATTGCTAACAAGTGATGCAGAACATTTTCATAATCTGCTCGATGGAAGTTGGGTTTTTTTTTATTTTTAGCTTCTAATAAACGTTCTGCCTGCACTGGTAGATAAAACTCTAGCGGGGGATGTAAAGGGTCCTCTTTAGACAAACTGTAATTACTACGGGCTACATCAGTAATGGGGGTGTTTGATAATACTAAATCCAATATCTTCAACTTATTATTTAAGATACTATTATATTGATAAAGACCATTTAAGGTCAAGAATTCAGAGAATATCGCATGTATTTCCGTGTTGTTGGGTTCTGGATACAAGTATATAAGGTCATTAGTAGTGAGCCATGTTATATTAGAGAGATTAAAGTCTCCTAGAATCAAAATTTGTTCATTTTGGTTGAATACGTTTTGAACGTTTTTGGTAAAGAGCTCCAGCGTATTACTATGAATAGGTGGCGGTAGGTATACGCCACCGATGTAGAGTTTATTACTAGAACTATTTTTTGAGCCAATATCGACGCTTATCCATAAATCTTCAAACTCGTTTTCAAAGTGGGATAGTCGATATGATCTCAGAGTTTTTGAGACGGCAATTAAAACACCACCCCCCTCCTTACGAGTTTTATATTTGCTCGACTCACGATCGCGCCTGTAAACTATGTATCTGTCGTCAAACAACTCAGAATCATAGACACCGCTGTTCAACAAAGTCTCTGTTAACACTATAATGTCGCAATTATGTATGGAAATATTATGATAAAAGTTAATAGTTTTGGTTTTTAAGCCTCGTACATTTTGATAGTACACATGTAGTGGACAATTGAATTTTACTAGATAAAAACAATAGGAACTTGCAACTTATAACATACTTAATAACACTATGCTAATGATTTTAACTTATCTAGGTTATTGATAACAATTCTTTGCGAAGTCTCGACTTTTTTCATAAAGACCTTGCCGTCGCGAACCCAGACAAACTTGAACCCAAGCTCTTTACCGCGGATCCGAGCTGCGGCATGGATTGTTTTGTTTTGGCTGGATAGGTGTTCCGTGACATAAATGGGTTGATGTTTATCCGTTGCTATACCCAAGTGACTCGTATTCAGTTTATCCTGGTTATTGTTTCTATTATATTTCATTGAAGCGGCAAGGAAACTGTCTCGCAGACGAGGACTACTAAATTTGACGAGAATGGAACGGGGCCTGGTACTTTGTGCGTCTTTCTTAGCTATTCTGGTGCAGTGTAGAATGTCGGGGTCTTTAATGTCACAACTAATGACCTTACCTAGTTAGTTAGTTAGTAGTAGAAAACAAGGCCGAAAATTTAGTCAACACAGTCCTGCGACTGTGTTGACTAAATTTTCGGCCTTGTTTTCTGGCACGCACTGGAGCTCGACGTTGGCAGACCTGGAGTTTTGTTCAACTAGGTTCAGGCGCTGACTAAATTGTTGAATGGCATCCCGTAAATCGCAGTTGTCTTTTTCAAGTTTCTGTATCCTATCAGATTTATCTTCCAGAGTAGCCTTCATCTCTTCGTACTTCTCATTGTAGAAAGAAAGTGACTCATTGAAACCTGAGATCAAATCGTTTATTTTTCGGAACTGATCTGAAACTACCTCTTTAAGTGCACTCTGTATTTCCTGCTTAATAATTTCCCTCAGCGTACCTCTCGAAAACTCAATTAAGGTGTCATCATTTGCTTGAACCGGCGACGGCGTTGTGTGGTTTTGTGACTGATTGGATTTGGAACGAACAGTAACATTGGTGTCCGTCGGTGACAACGAACGGGGCGACGATGGCTCAATAGTGGGGCTCACAGGTTTATTTGGTCTGACAGGTGTATTCTTGTTGTCGTTCTTAGGTTGTTTACTAACGCAGCTAGGACACTTCCAGATGGATTTTTGTTTGATGTTCATACTCTTAAACACTTTTTCGGTAACATTAGCGCACAACAAATCATACCATTTGTGACAAATGAAACATTGTAAGCTTTCCTTGCTATTAAAATCGATCAAACAACCAGCGCAATTCTTTGTTGTCATTTTTGTCAGTGCGGTTTAAAATTATTCGGTATAATAATAAAGCGCTTCTAGCGAATCAAAAAGCGTATGGCGTCTAGCGGTACCAAACATAATAAAGCGCTAGTTTTTTCAAAGCGTTGAGCAACGACGTGGAGCGGCTCGCTGAGATGGTCGCGAGCGAAAGGTCGTAAGCGCCGTGGTATTGGCGTCACTTACGCGTTTTGGTCAACACTGATTTTAAGACAAAGTAGTTTTTTAACGGATTAGTTATAACAGTTTTACGTTAATCAACGCAGTTTATACACAATACAAATTTAGGCACTGCACTTGCTGGGAGTTAATTTACAGTTGAAACTCAAAATAAAGTTAAAAATTACACTTTAGACTAAAAGTAAACAATTATTTATGCGGAGCGAACGGTAACACTTGTTGCTTAGTTAAATACGTAGGTAGATGTGATTTTAGAAGTTTACTGAGTTTGACGTGGGTGTTGCATTTTAAACGTAGCTTATTTTGGAGTTCTGAGAAGGTAGAAGTGAAGATATTGTTCGTTTATTTTTGACAGATTATTTTCTTTTAATGCAAATGAGTTGTGTAACACCGCCAGTACACATCTCATAAACAACATATTTTATAATATAATCATGCCATCACATCACACTAATATTATAAAGACGACAATTTGAGTTTGTTTGTATGTTTGTTACTTCTTAACGCTCAAACGGCTGGACGGCTCTGGATAAAATTTGGCATAGAGATAGATTATAACCAGGAATGGCATATAGGATACTTTTTATCCCGGAAATTCTACCTCGGGATGATGTTCTAATTTCACGCGGCCAAGGCCGCTGGCAGAAGCTCATGGTCATATAAAGAAATGGCCGTGTTTAAAAAAAAAAAAATATACTAATAGTTTAGTCTATATCTATACTACTTCTATACTAATATAATAAAGAGGATAGATTTCTATATTTGTATGTAACGAATAAATTTAAAAACTACTGGCCCGATTTCAAAAATTATTTTACTGTTGGGAAGCTACACTATCCCCGGGTACTTTTTATTCTTGTATTCCCACGGGAACGGGAACAATACGGGTGAAACCACGAGGCATCCGCTAGTTGTTTATATAAACAATATCTTTTCATTGTTTTTGCTAAGCCATTTAATGATGATACCGTTTCATTTGCCAAGTTATTAAGCTTGTGTTCACTATATGGCGCCTTTTCATAAAATGACTGGCCACTTCATGAATTGGCCAATTTAACGATCTGGCTACAATATTTGTAAATACAACGTGAGAATTAAGAATACAATGAATGCCAACTGAATAATTAACCTGATTTCGATACTACGAGTAGCTTCTTTTCATTAATGAAGCTTAATTAAAATTCTCTCATTACACTGTACTTTTTGCGAGTCGCAATGATACAGTTCAAATCACATACATTTTTCAGGTGGGTGATTAACTTTTTTTGGTCATTAACTGACTACATACATAAACTCACACTTTTTTTCCATGGGGGTAGGCAGAAACTATTACAAATTCCTTTTGCTCATACATCTATACTCTATTCGCTGGTGAAAAAAATTAAAGGTTAACAAACAATAAAAGCAAAGTTTTTACAGTGTCTTATTTGTTGTCACTCAAATCTAAAATAAAAATATATCATGAGAAGAGGTTGATTTCATTCAACAATCAAATACACACATCTAAGACACACATGCAGAAATATGTCAAACTTTTAAACTATTATTTTCTTTACTGTATTTTACAAAAGTATCAAATTAAAAACAAAAAAATTGGTTTTAAAACTTTCGCGTTTCATAATTGAAAAACAATATATCACGGGCATTTAACGCGATGATTTCGATTGTTTCGGTCGTTGCAACACGGCCGAAACGTCGGGTGAAATAGGTAGCATTATAGGTACTCTATCTTCTCTATGCTCTACAACATAACCAACTTCTTTTCATCCGTATTCTTATTTCAAAACTATCTAGGATATGTGTACTGTGACGTCACATGTGGACAGCTTTGGAGCCGGAATAGGAAAGCCGGCGCCGCAGCCGTGCGTTCTCTCCATGACATCCAGTTAAAGCTACGCTTTGCACGACACTATTCTGCAAATATTCGTTATGAGATAATGGTGGATAACAAAGATTCAATTTAAAAAACAGTAGATGTTGAGTATCAAGCTCCAGGTGTGCTGCTGGGCAGACTGGTCCCAGTGAAGACTGGCTCTGACGGGCATTGTCGAGTCGCCGACATCCGGCTCGAAGGACCATATGTTCAGTATCAAGCTCCAGGTGTACTGCTGGTGGTTTTGACTTGGTAATAAAACGACTTCGATTATAAGTATGACTATATTTCTGAGGTACTGATTTGATACAACCGAAATGTGCGCACGCGCAGGGTGTCGGCGAGCGAGTGGAAGTGGCGGGGGAAAGCCCGCGGTTGCAGTGTGGTATGTGGCCCGATGTCACGTCGAAAACAGTAGAAGTGAAAGTTTCGTAAAGATCCATTTGAAAATGTGCACAAATTGAAAGATGCTACCTATTACTACTAATGTTTAAGTATATTTATGTATATAGTTTATTATTTTGAATATATAAGGTATAATTATATTGTATTTGTAGTTTATATTTAAATAATCCTATATTTTAATAATCACCTCCCACTGTTTGTCTCTCCATCACCCAAAGGTCGACTGGTAGAAAATGCCTAAGGCATTAAGTCCGCCTCTGTACTTGTGTGTGCATGAAGTATTAAATAATAATACATAATTATCGGATAAATTGTTGCCACAGCACCTGTAGCCAAGTTGACAATCTACAATCGACAACGCTAGTAAAAAACTAATCAATGTATGGGAATGAACATTAAGTCACGTGGTCAGACCATACAAATAGAAGGCGTTAACGATTGTAGAAAGTGATTCGATACGACAAGTTTGTAACTTGGCTAGGGGGGCAGATGTTCGAGTAATCGCTATTCAAAATCTCCTTAACCTCTGTGGATTTTGGCTTGGTTTTTGGACAATCATAATAGCTACGTGATATAACCTAGTCTCAACTATTCTAAGACATGTGACATCCAACAACCTGCCCCGCACACAGCCCCGCGTGGTGCATTACGAACCACATGCTCTCAAGAGATGAGTTATTAAATCTCACCTGTTTTATTTTATGTTTGTGACAGAAAGACCGCCGAACCACGTCAGCTTTTTTTTCATTACTTTAGCTGCGTGCTATCCGTGAGAAATCTTTTTAATGTAGAGGTTTATTTTCAGCATTTGTTTTTTTTTCTGTTATGAGCATAAACACAATTGGCTTCTCTTTTTGTGTTTTCTTCATCGTAGGCTACAATTTTATTTTTATTTTAAATGACGGAATATTTTACTCTCCAAAAAGTTAACGTATAACGTTGCTGCATTTCAAAAGAGCTTTGTCAATCATGGCGCCTAATCACTTCATGCTTGCTCCACGTCATCTTGTCATTGTTGCATTAAATACGTGTTACCTTTGAAATAAAAAGGAAAGACGTGTCCACATGATTCATCATGATTCATGATTACTGGTATACTGAGGTGCATTAACCCAGGCTAATTGCGTAAGTGAATTCGGCAATGCATATTGCCAAAAAAAATATGATTGGACGCTTTCACCAATAAAATAATTAATGATTTTAATGTAATTTTATATATTATGTTTGTATTAGTTTAGTTTTATTATCATTTCTTGTAGTTATACACACTTTGTCTATGTTTCTTATCTAATTCTCTTGTCGTAGGTCTGCTGGAAGACATTTCTCTAGAAATAAGCTGCAGCTTTTTGCTATTCTATCGTTATATGTACTTTCTCTTTTAAGTGTTTTGTGTGTACATAAATAAATAAAGCGTCCGTGAATATTTTTCTTGGAAATGCTTAATTATTTTAAGAGAATTTGTCTTACTCTTTCATGGAGTCAAACTCTTTGAGGCGCAACCGTGGGTCACACAATGTTAGGAATATATTGTTTTCTTGTTTTTTTGTTATTGTTGTTCAGTCTAAGTTTTATTTTTTATGTTTGTGTTGTGTGCT
Organism: Orthosia cruda; assembly: GCA_964057195.1. Lineage (NCBI taxonomy): Eukaryota > Metazoa > Arthropoda > Insecta > Lepidoptera > Noctuidae > Orthosia > Orthosia cruda. The sequence goes on along the minus strand of OZ059827.1, from coordinate 14,165,154 downwards.
CTGGCTGTAGCATTATATTAAATGGCTCTGGCTTGTGTCAAATATATGTGATTTCTTTCTTTCGTTCTTTGCCTTGCCGAATTCACTTTCATTGGTTCATTTCAAGGTGGGACAGTAAGCCCCACATGCGTTACCTATGAGCTACTCTCATTTACCTACCTATTCAAAATAGCTCATTCGTGGTTTTTCAATATTAGTTAGTCATAAAGGATTACATATACGCTTCACAATATACAGATGTTGCTAAAAAAACACAATATTAAAGTGGGACTGGCTTAACCACGTCGCTCGCGTTTAATTAGCTGTGGGCTAAAGTAGCCATGGTATAAAATATAGTGAAGTGAAATATAGTATAAAATATAATTGTGAAGCGTATATGTAATCCTTTATGACTAACTAATATTGAAAAACCACGAATGAGCTATTTTGAATAGGTAGGTAAATGAGAGTAGCTCATAGGTAACGCATGTGGGGCTTACTGTCCCACCTTGAAATGAACCAATGAAAGTGAATTCGGCAAGGCAAAGAACGAAAGAAAGAAATCACATATATTTGACACAAGCCAGAGCCATTTAATATAATGCTACAGCCAGAGCACACAACACAAACATAAAAAATAAAACTTAGACTGAACAACAGTAACAAAAAAACAAGAAAACAATATATTCCTAACATTGTGTGACCCACGGTTGCGCCTCAAAGAGTTTGACTCCATGAAAGAGTAAGACAAATTCTCTTAAAATAATTAAGCATTTCCAAGAAAAATATTCACGGACGCTTTATTTATTTATGTACACACAAAACACTTAAAAGAGAAAGTACATATAACGATAGAATAGCAAAAAGCTGCAGCTTATTTCTAGAGAAATGTCTTCCAGCAGACCTACGACAAGATAATTAGATAAGAAACATAGACAAAGTGTGTATAACTACAAGAAATGATAATAAAACTAAACTAATACAAACATAATATATAAAATTACATTAAAATCATTAATTATTTTATTGGTGAAAGCGTCCAATCATATTTTTTTTGGCAATATGCATTGCCGAATTCACTTACGCAATTAGCCTGGGTTAATGCACCTCAGTATACCAGTAATCATGAATCATGATGAATCATGTGGACACGTCTTTCCTTTTTATTTCAAAGGTAACACGTATTTAATGCAACAATGACAAGATGACGTGGAGCAAGCATGAAGTGATTAGGCGCCATGATTGACAAAGCTCTTTTGAAATGCAGCAACGTTATACGTTAACTTTTTGGAGAGTAAAATATTCCGTCATTTAAAATAAAAATAAAATTGTAGCCTACGATGAAGAAAACACAAAAAGAGAAGCCAATTGTGTTTATGCTCATAACAGAAAAAAAAACAAATGCTGAAAATAAACCTCTACATTAAAAAGATTTCTCACGGATAGCACGCAGCTAAAGTAATGAAAAAAAAGCTGACGTGGTTCGGCGGTCTTTCTGTCACAAACATAAAATAAAACAGGTGAGATTTAATAACTCATCTCTTGAGAGCATGTGGTTCGTAATGCACCACGCGGGGCTGTGTGCGGGGCAGGTTGTTGGATGTCACATGTCTTAGAATAGTTGAGACTAGGTTATATCACGTAGCTATTATGATTGTCCAAAAACCAAGCCAAAATCCACAGAGGTTAAGGAGATTTTGAATAGCGATTACTCGAACATCTGCCCCCCTAGCCAAGTTACAAACTTGTCGTATCGAATCACTTTCTACAATCGTTAACGCCTTCTATTTGTATGGTCTGACCACGTGACTTAATGTTCATTCCCATACATTGATTAGTTTTTTACTAGCGTTGTCGATTGTAGATTGTCAACTTGGCTACAGGTGCTGTGGCAACAATTTATCCGATAATTATGTATTATTATTTAATACTTCATGCACACACAAGTACAGAGGCGGACTTAATGCCTTAGGCATTTTCTACCAGTCGACCTTTGGGTGATGGAGAGACAAACAGTGGGAGGTGATTATTAAAATATAGGATTATTTAAATATAAACTACAAATACAATATAATTATACCTTATATATTCAAAATAATAAACTATATACATAAATATACTTAAACATTAGTAGTAATAGGTAGCATCTTTCAATTTGTGCACATTTTCAAATGGATCTTTACGAAACTTTCACTTCTACTGTTTTCGACGTGACATCGGGCCACATACCACACTGCAACCGCGGGCTTTCCCCCGCCACTTCCACTCGCTCGCCGACACCCTGCGCGTGCGCACATTTCGGTTGTATCAAATCAGTACCTCAGAAATATAGTCATACTTATAATCGAAGTCGTTTTATTACCAAGTCAAAACCACCAGCAGTACACCTGGAGCTTGATACTGAACATATGGTCCTTCGAGCCGGATGTCGGCGACTCGACAATGCCCGTCAGAGCCAGTCTTCACTGGGACCAGTCTGCCCAGCAGCACACCTGGAGCTTGATACTCAACATCTACTGTTTTTTAAATTGAATCTTTGTTATCCACCATTATCTCATAACGAATATTTGCAGAATAGTGTCGTGCAAAGCGTAGCTTTAACTGGATGTCATGGAGAGAACGCACGGCTGCGGCGCCGGCTTTCCTATTCCGGCTCCAAAGCTGTCCACATGTGACGTCACAGTACACATATCCTAGATAGTTTTGAAATAAGAATACGGATGAAAAGAAGTTGGTTATGTTGTAGAGCATAGAGAAGATAGAGTACTTATAATGCTACCTATTTCACCCGACGTTTCGGCCGTGTTGCAACGACCGAAACAATCGAAATCATCGCGTTAAATGCCCGTGATATATTGTTTTTCAATTATGAAACGCGAAAGTTTTAAAACCAATTTTTTTGTTTTTAATTTGATACTTTTGTAAAATACAGTAAAGAAAATAATAGTTTAAAAGTTTGACATATTTCTGCATGTGTGTCTTAGATGTGTGTATTTGATTGTTGAATGAAATCAACCTCTTCTCATGATATATTTTTATTTTAGATTTGAGTGACAACAAATACGACACTGTAAAAACTTTGCTTTTATTGTTTGTTAACCTTTAATTTTTTTCACCAGCGAATAGAGTATAGATGTATGAGCAAAAGGAATTTGTAATAGTTTCTGCCTACCCCCATGGAAAAAAAGTGTGAGTTTATGTATGTAGTCAGTTAATGACCAAAAAAAGTTAATCACCCACCTGAAAAATGTATGTGATTTGAACTGTATCATTGCGACTCGCAAAAAGTACAGTGTAATGAGAGAATTTTAATTAAGCTTCATTAATGAAAAGAAGCTACTCGTAGTATCGAAATCAGGTTAATTATTCAGTTGGCATTCATTGTATTCTTAATTCTCACGTTGTATTTACAAATATTGTAGCCAGATCGTTAAATTGGCCAATTCATGAAGTGGCCAGTCATTTTATGAAAAGGCGCCATATAGTGAACACAAGCTTAATAACTTGGCAAATGAAACGGTATCATCATTAAATGGCTTAGCAAAAACAATGAAAAGATATTGTTTATATAAACAACTAGCGGATGCCTCGTGGTTTCACCCGTATTGTTCCCGTTCCCGTGGGAATACAAGAATAAAAAGTACCCGGGGATAGTGTAGCTTCCCAACAGTAAAATAATTTTTGAAATCGGGCCAGTAGTTTTTAAATTTATTCGTTACATACAAATATAGAAATCTATCCTCTTTATTATATTAGTATAGAAGTAGTATAGATATAGACTAAACTATTAGTATATTTTTTTTTTTTTAAACACGGCCATTTCTTTATATGACCATGAGCTTCTGCCAGCGGCCTTGGCCGCGTGAAATTAGAACATCATCCCGAGGTAGAATTTCCGGGATAAAAAGTATCCTATATGCCATTCCTGGTTATAATCTATCTCTATGCCAAATTTTATCCAGAGCCGTCCAGCCGTTTGAGCGTTAAGAAGTAACAAACATACAAACAAACTCAAATTGTCGTCTTTATAATATTAGTGTGATGTGATGGCATGATTATATTATAAAATATGTTGTTTATGAGATGTGTACTGGCGGTGTTACACAACTCATTTGCATTAAAAGAAAATAATCTGTCAAAAATAAACGAACAATATCTTCACTTCTACCTTCTCAGAACTCCAAAATAAGCTACGTTTAAAATGCAACACCCACGTCAAACTCAGTAAACTTCTAAAATCACATCTACCTACGTATTTAACTAAGCAACAAGTGTTTACCGTTCGCTCCGCATAAATAATTGTTTACTTTTAGTCTAAAGTGTAATTTTTAACTTTATTTTGAGTTTCAACTGTAAATTAACTCCCAGCAAGTGCAGTGCCTAAATTTTGTATTGTGTATAAACTGCGTTGATTAACGTAAACTGTTATAACTAATCCGTTAAAAACTACTTTGTCTTAAAATCAGTGTTGACCAAAACGCGTAAGTGACGCCAATACCACGGCGCTTACGACCTTTCGCTCGCGACCATCTCAGCGAGCCGCTCCACGTCGTTGCTCAACGCTTGAAAAAACTAGCGCTTTATTATGTTTGGTACCGCTAGACGCCATACGCTTTTTGATTCGCTAGAAGCGCTTTATTATTATACCGAATAATTTTAAACCGCACTGACAAAAATGACAACAAAGAATTGCGCTGGTTGTTTGATCGATTTTAATAGCAAGGAAAGCTTACAATGTTTCATTTGTCACAAATGGTATGATTTGTTGTGCGCTAATGTTACCGAAAAAGTGTTTAAGAGTATGAACATCAAACAAAAATCCATCTGGAAGTGTCCTAGCTGCGTTAGTAAACAACCTAAGAACGACAACAAGAATACACCTGTCAGACCAAATAAACCTGTGAGCCCACTATTGAGCCATCGTCGCCCCGTTCGTTGTCACCGACGGACACCAATGTTACTGTTCGTTCCAAATCCAATCAGTCACAAAACCACACAACGCCGTCGCCGGTTCAAGCAAATGATGACACCTTAATTGAGTTTTCGAGAGGTACGCTGAGGGAAATTATTAAGCAGGAAATACAGAGTGCACTTAAAGAGGTAGTTTCAGATCAGTTCCGAAAAATAAACGATTTGATCTCAGGTTTCAATGAGTCACTTTCTTTCTACAATGAGAAGTACGAAGAGATGAAGGCTACTCTGGAAGATAAATCTGATAGGATACAGAAACTTGAAAAGACAACTGCGATTTACGGATGCCATTCAACAATTTAGTCAGCGCCTGAACCTAGTTGAACAAAACTCCAGGTCTGCCAACGTCGAGCTCCAGTGCGTGCCAGAAAACAAGGCCGAAAATTTTAGTCAACACAGTCGCAGGACTGTGTTGACTAAATTTTCGGCCTTGTTTTCTACTACTAACTAACTAACTAGGTAAGGTCATTAGTTGTGACATTAAAGACCCCGACATTCTACACTGCACCAGAATAGCTAAGAAAGACGCACAAAGTACCAGGCCCCGTTCCATTCTCGTCAAATTTAGTAGTCCTCGTCTGCGAGACAGTTTCCTTGCCGCTTCAATGAAATATAATAGAAACAATAACCAGGATAAACTGAATACGAGTCACTTGGGTATAGCAACGGATAAACATCAACCCATTTATGTCACGGAACACCTATCCAGCCAAAACAAAACAATCCATGCCGCAGCTCGGATCCGCGGTAAAGAGCTTGGGTTCAAGTTTGTCTGGGTTCGCGACGGCAAGGTCTTTATGAAAAAAGTCGAGACTTCGCAAAGAATTGTTATCAATAACCTAGATAAGTTAAAATCATTAGCATAGTGTTATTAAGTATGTTATAAGTTGCAAGTTCCTATTGTTTTTATCTAGTAAAATTCAATTGTCCACTACATGTGTACTATCAAAATGTACGAGGCTTAAAAACCAAAACTATTAACTTTTATCATAATATTTCCATACATAATTGCGACATTATAGTGTTAACAGAGACTTTGTTGAACAGCGGTGTCTATGATTCTGAGTTGTTTGACGACAGATACATAGTTTACAGGCGCGATCGTGAGTCGAGCAAATATAAAACTCGTAAGGAGGGGGTGGTGTTTTAATTGCCGTCTCAAAAACTCTGAGATCATATCGACTATCCCACTTTGAAAACGAGTTTGAAGATTTATGGATAAGCGTCGATATTGGCTCAAAAAAATAGTTCTAGTAATAAACTCTACATCGGTGGCGTATACCTACCGCCACCTATTCATAGTAATACGCTGGAGCTCTTTACCAAAAACGTTCAAAACGTATTCAACCAAAATGAACAAATTTTGATTCTAGGAGACTTTAATCTCTCTAATATAACATGGCTCACTACTAATGACCTTATATACTTGTATCCAGAACCCAACAACACGGAAATACATGCGATATTCTCTGAATTCTTGACCTTAAATGGTCTTTATCAATATAATAGTATCTTAAATAATAAGTTGAAGATATTGGATTTAGTATTATCAAACACCCCCATTACTGATGTAGCCCGTAGTAATTACAGTTTGTCTAAAGAGGACCCTTTACATCCCCCGCTAGAGTTTTATCTACCAGTGCAGGCAGAACGTTTATTAGAAGCTAAAAATAAAAAAAAACCCAACTTCCATCGAGCAGATTATGAAAATGTTCTGCATCACTTGTTAGCAATTGAGTGGGACAATGAATTTAAAGACTGTGCTTCTGTTAACGATGTGGTAGACGTTTTTTATAGCCTATTAAGACAAACTATTTTAGACTGTATCCCCATGAAAAAAACGGCGAGTAATAAAATATCCACCGTGGTACTCACGTGATCTTATAATACGTCTTAGAGAGAAGTACAAATACCATATTCGTTTTAAAAAGTACATGAATCCATTAGACCAAGAGTTTTTTTGAGAGGATTAAGGGGATGAATGCAATTCGCTGAGTTCAATGTGCTACAAGAAATATATTTCAAGTATGGAAAACAGTATTAC